>PVIW01000550.1:0-409033 GCA_004026585.1 Noctilio leporinus | reverse complement strand
GGGAGACCCAGCCCGGCTAAGACCCAGGCCTGCCCACCCCCAGCCCCCCACTCCTTCCCACTCCCCGGACCAAGCTGGGGCCGGCATGCTTAGACCTGATTTACCTCTGCCTCCTCCTACACAGCCTGTGAAAAATTGGGATCTAGAATCTGGAAATTACTTGGAAATCATTTTATAATCCACGCTCCCAACATGAACCACCACAGGGTCAAAAATGCAAATGTCTGGGCCCCACCCCGGTTTGGTCTGGAATCTGCATTTTAAATGCGTGCCTGGGGATTTCCTGCCACGGCTTCTGTTCTTCCCGGGTCAAGTCCCCCCACCCCCCAGAGGTCCTCCCTGGTCTAACCCACCACAACGCCAGTACCAGGGCTTTACAGATTCTTCACCCTCTTCTCTTTTTCAATGGCTTTCACATCGTTTTGGGCCTGGTGGGCAACTTTGAGTTCTACCTTTCACTTACTTCCCCAAAAAGGGTTCATGTTTTGCATTTTTAACATTCTAGTTGGTTTGCAAATAATCTACGGAATAAGGAGGCCCAAATTGGCTGTAGATTTTTGGGTTATGTTGAGATCTCAGGGATCCTACGTAGAGGCTGCTCAGAAAAGCTTTGTTCTCATCGATTTTCCTGTCTTATTTTCAGTCACCCTTGAAGGATAACCAGAGAGGAGACCAGTATTGCCCAGCCACTGAGTGATGGTACCATGACAGGTCCAGCAGCACCGTCCGGGCCCAAAGGTGCTGTCTGAGTTCCTTCTATTGCTTTCTCTCTTCCTCAACACGGCAGCTGAATACTGATTCACTGATTTGCATATCTTTAATTTCTCCTTCGTTAAGTATTTTTCTGCAGGGTTAGTTGCTACTGTATTTCTCTCTACAGACTATTCATTTTCCTTGTCAGTTTTCTGGTGAGGATTTTGTTAGTACTTTTATACATTGGTGTGAGCTATATATATATATATATAATATATTATATATATATATATTTTATATATATAGCTTTGTTTTTTATATAATCTAGGTGCCACATTCCTCCCCCCAATTCCATTATTTTCATCCTAGGTGGGCTGGCTTTCATGATGAAGTGATTTGTAATTTTTTTTTTAATTTTATTGTTGTTGTATTACATCCATCCCCTTTTTGCTCCCCTCTGTCCCCCTCCGATTTGTAATTTTTTATTGTTCTATTTTTTCATCCTTTCCTTGGTAATTTTTTTTTTTTTTGCTTACCTGAGTTACCAATTTATCATCAGGGTTTATTAGTTAGTGAGCAATTATTTGCTAGTTTTACCTTGGTTTCTCAAGTCTAAAAGTTACTTTTTAATGTTTTTGTGTGTGTGTGTGTGTGTGTGTGTGTCGACCTGCTGTCCTCTGCGTCCCACAGCTACCCCAGGTGGGCTATCATTGTGACAGCTTCTCCTTTAATTCGGCTGTGATTTAGGAGATGAGCCAAGACTATTTCGAGGCTGGGTGGTTGTGGCTGGGCTGTTACCGATCTCTGTTTCATCATCTTATGTTCTGGGAGTGTTGACGGAATACACCCAATCGGGTCTATTCACCCCCAGCTGGATTCTTATTTTTATGGTCACCAGTGCTCAAACATTTTTTGGAAGAAAAAAAATCTTGGATCCTTTTTGAACTCTAGGCATGTGATTAGCACTTTTTTCACAACGCTTTCTTTTTAATTTGCAAAGAGTCCCTGTGCCCCTGAATCAATCTAGGTTGATCAACCGCAGGTCAGAACTCTTCTCCTTGGAGATACTGGGTCAGAATTTTTATTGCCTCACCAGAAAGTGTGACTAATATTAAATACTGTAATTTTTAAAGCGATGGTGGTTGTTCCCATGCATGTATTTTCTGCAGTCCTCTTTCCTATGGTTCAGAAACACTATAAGAAAAGGATTAGGGGTTGCCATTTGGTTGTTCTGCTCATTGCATCTTTGTGAAGTTTTTCAATTCCTGGATTTAGCTCCTTTAAAAGCTTGGCAAAAATGTTGTCTCTTATACATGTAGTTTTCAATTATGCATCGCTTTCTTCCTGCTTCTTTCAGATCCCATTCTACCCACTGTAAGTTGAATCTCTATGGCCTCTTTGCAAAGACTACCAGTTTTTATCACTGTCTCTTGTGTATGCTTATTCAGTGCCCCACAACCCGCGCCATGAGTTTGCTGTGTGCACTCCCTTTGTTCCAGGAGGCCAGGAGCAGAGGGAGACACGTCCCGCAGCCCTGGGCCTGGTCTGATAATGCGGCCAGGTGTTCCAATAGCACAAGAAACACTGCTAGCACGGGAAGAGGAAAGTCCTTGGAAGTCTGCATCCTTTCCACTGTCTGGGAAGGAGAGCCTTTGAAACTGTGTTCATATCCCAAGGCCTGAAAGGCGGGAAAGGATCCATAGGGCCTAAAGGAAGAAGCCCATGAACACCTTTGGGTGTCCCTGCCCCAGTCCTGGAAAGCTGGCTCCACCTTTACCTGTCAATCAACATGCAACATCTTCACCCCCATCCCGCCAACTATGTAAGTTCTCAGAATAAAGGACTCGATTTCTTGTTGCCCTTGGCCCTTGGGCCTCCTGGGCTTCCTGGGCCTCCGGCCACCCTAGGGCAAGCTGGCCACCCCTGCCTTTGGCCACCCTTGTTTTTGCTCTCCCACTCGCTAATACACTTTGCGTGCCTGCTCATAGCCTTGCTGAGCTGTCACTCTTTACTGCATTGGCGAGAAGAACCAGGGGCTCTCCCGTTAACACCTTGACACTCAGGTGGCAGGGGGGATGGAATGCATAATTTTGTCCCTAGATTTTCTAAAATTCCATCTCCCTGCTTCTTGAGCTTCTAAGACGCCACCACTTTGCCTGCGTGAAGACTAACGAGCCCGCGGGGACAAGTGTCGCTCATCCTAACTGCTCAGCAAAGGAGGACACGGCTGGACGCCGAAGGGCGCTTTCCCGCTCGCACCATGTTCCAGAGAAGCGAGCGCATTGGGGAACCCGCTGCCCCGTCGGGGGAGGTGACCTGGGTCCTGGGAAAGTCTAGGCAGCATGGTGAGGTGTCGGGAACACTGTCCCCGTGCTGAGGGGCTGGAGGAGCTTAGCGGAGAGACTAAACGGTACACTTTCTCCTGAACAAGGAAGCAGCAAAGAACCGGACCTCCACTGGAGCCGAAAGAAAAACGCTTGTCACCAGTCACCACGCACTTGTTGGCTACAAAGGAAGTGCCATGCGTCCGTGTTTCCCAGGTGGTCAATGAACTATAACAGGCGGGAAAACGTCTCTCCGCCGGAATTTACACACGATGCCTCCAGGCCCCGATGGCCTTAGGGGAAAGCCAACACATGGCAAGGAAGCCTGGCTGGCCGATTTGATGAGCCCTCGGCTTGCCGAAGAGACTATTTGTTAACTTTACTAGACAGACTGAGGGTACCTGGAAGAGCCCTTAAGAGGAGAGTTCGATTTCATTACCAATGATAGATTCTTTTTCACTTTTCATTTTCTTTTTTTTTTTGGTGTGTTTACTAAACTAAGATGGAGATGACAAGAGAGTTTTGAAACTGCATCTGTAATAAAATACAGATAAAACCAGTATAGGCGAAGAACACATGCCCCCTCCACAAAATACGATTTTTCCCAACCAAAATGTTGACCTTTTAATTATGATAGGCTTCCTTTGGCAACTTGTGATTTCTTTCCGATGTTTTTTGAATATTCTTTTCTATTGGTTGACTTTTGTTGTTGTTGTTGTTAAAAATCGATTGTTAATAGAGGTTTTCCTTTGTCCAGCTTTTAAAGAAAGCGTTGAAAAGGTTCTTTTGCTGATTATTTCGGTCGGCCGATCAGCCTGAATTTTGCACTTGGAACAAGCAACATGAATTGAACTTCAAACTAATTTTCATGCGAATAAAACCGAAATGTAAAATAAAAGGGAAAGCCTAAGCGAAATTAGAATTTTTACCAACTGGTCATTCAATGAACTCAATACTAGAGGATTGACATTTCGGTGAATTGGTGCACTTGAGAAAAACTGCTGTCACTGGCCACGCTGGGCCCGCAGCGGCCACACGGGAAACAGGCTGACTTTAATTGAGTCCCTCTGGGCGGCTGATGTGCTCGTGAAGATACCAGCTGCCAGGGAGGAAAACCAGCCCCGAAGGTCTTCAGTGCTGGATGGAGCAGGTGGGAAGCAGCAGAACCCTTCCCACAGCAACTGGCTTCAAACTAACTTCAGTTTAAAAATAAAAGGGGAGGGGGGTGCTATAGTTCAAATACCATAAAAACAAAAACCTCAAAACAACCGCGAAGATTTCTAAATCCCTGCCGAGTGGCCAATCATTCCGAGCGCCGGGCCACCCTGCCGAGCGGACTCTCTGGCCCGGCCCCGCGCCCCGCGCCCCGGCCCTGCCCCCACGGGCACCCTTACCCATAGAGGTCCTTGCACAAGAGCACGGTCAGTTTCTTCAGGTGAGGGAGGCTGCTGGAGCCCGTCTTCACAAAATCAGCGTCCAGGCAGAGCTGAGTACTTACGTAGTCCTGGATGGCTTTAAGATGTTCTTCTGGAAGCCTAGGAACATAGAAATGGACACATGCTCATCCTGTTTCTTTGGCCACAAACACCAACGCTAAGGAGAAGAAAGGGAGCCCTCGGAGTCTCCTGCTGAGACAAGGTCCTTCAGGGGATATCCGCACACCTGCACGGTTCCCGGGGTCTCCCTAGAGGACAGAGAAGCAGGTCGCCGCAAGACGAAAGGGTCCTGCAGGGAGGGTGCCCCGTAACCCACCCATCAAGGCTTGGAAAATGTCCTGTGAGCTATTTCCCCGCTCCACCTTCTAACCCAGGATCCGGGGGCTGCGGAAGCCTCCAGTCTACAGGCAGCAAATGGAGCTCACATGCCACCTGCAAACTCACAGCCGCCTTGGGGCCTTTGTCAGGAGGTTCCAGGTCATTCTAGGCTCGGCGGGGAAGGAAGGTTCTGTGACGGGAGGGGCACTGGGAACGTGGTAGTGGTGGCTCAGGGACCCCGCCCTTGGCCTCCATCTGGGTCCTTACACGATGGCTCAGCGGAGGAGAACCCAGGCCTGTCCCCCGGTCTTACCAAGCCTCTAACATTTCAGGTCCCAGCCCGTTTTTCCTAGATAACTTTTGAATTTTGGTTCCCGTAATAATAAAAAAAAAATAATCACAGCAAATATCTCCTGAGCATAACATTCTAAGCTCTTTATGTGAATTTTCTCCTTTTATCCTCACACTTGTTGTTATGAGGCAGCTATTACTCTTCCTGGTTCATAAATAAGGAAACAGAGGTTCAGGGATGTTAATTTACTTGTATGAAAAAAAATCATCCTAAGCCTTAAAAATCTTTGTTCCAGTCTCAACAGATAATCGAATTAACATTGGAGGTAAAAGGTTTTTGTTTTGTTTGTTTTTTGAGGATCCCTGAAAGTATGAAAAGTGGTGGCTTTTAAGATTAGAAAGGAGGCATTAGGGAGAAGGCCATGGCTGGTGTGGCTCAGTGAATTGAGCACCGGCCTGAGGACCAAAGGGTCACTGGTTCAATTCCCAGTCCGGGCACAGGCCTGGGTTATGGGCCAGGTCCCCAGTTGGGGGCATGCGAGAGGCAGCTACACATGGATGTTTCTGTCCCTTTCTCCCTCCCTTCCCTTCTCTCTAAAACTAAGAATAAATAAAATCTTTAAAAGAAAAAAGAATTAGAAAGGAAAGAATTAGTCGTTCTGGCTTATCTAGTTTGAGAAGTCAGCAACCAACGACATACCAGTTAGCATAGCATTTGAGTTTAATCTATACTTATGCTGGGTCTCAACATCATAAAAATCCAGTTTCTGCCTGTCTGCTTTACTAAAAAGGAAGAAACCTCACCGGTAACATTAAGATGCGTATTTTAACCATTCCAGTGACTACTGAGGAGGCCAGGGGTCCTTGTTATAGGAAAGCTGTATTTGTTACCATGTTTGTTGTGGAAAGGTGTTGTCCTGGGGACTAAACCCTGCTGTTCAGAGGGTCACTTTACTCCGACATCTTGTGTTCACTGTGTCCCTACTGATTCGACCTAATTGATCTGCTCAAAAGACCGAGCAGATTGCCTTCTAATAAAGAATATCCTAAGGGCCATCCTCTGCGGGCAAACCTATTTTACAAGCCAAATCGATCAACTGTACAAGCATAAGGAAGCATCTCAGCTGTCAATGACCCAGAAGAGAACAGAGGGCAGGACTGTCCCTCCATCACGCGCCACTCACTCCTACCCAGTGCCAAGCAGAAGCTTTAGGGAGTTCTACCACGGTACCTCAGCAGGTCTGCCCGGCTCGCAAGCCCTGAGCCACCCTGACACCTCTCAGCGAGGTTGCACAGAGGCTCAGCTCTAAGTACCGTCCTGCCCACTGGGCCCTGGGCCCTGCGCCCAAGGGAACACCTGTCCCCAGGAGGACTGAGAGGCCACTGCACTCCCTGCCTATTTCCCCAAGGAGATGGCTGCACTTAGCACCTAGACTGGAGAGAAAAGCAAACTCCAGGACACAAACAATGGGCTCCCCTTGGAACAGGTTAATAAGCATTTGTTATTTGGATGCGTGTGTCAGGATAATCACATGGCGTACCGACATGAAGCACGGGCTACGTAGCCACCTGATGAATAGCAGAAGTGACTCAGGCGTGTGGAGAACGCAGCCTGGCTGCTGAGGAAGACTCGGAGGACGTGTCTGGGTGGAAAGGTAGAACCCCAGGTATCTTAGCTGCCGCTGGCTTGTGAGCACCTGCAGGCGTTTCCTCTGTGTTTGCAGGTGAGCAGCCCCTGGTCGCCTCGAGTTGACCTTGCAAGTTGGAGATGCTGCAGCAGCCTGCCCCTAGGATATTCTTGCGGGGGGAGGGGGGCTTTTTCTAATGTGTCTAAATTATTACTGCATGGAACTAACTTACTAATTCGTGCAGCACATGTATAGTTAGCGCCTTCTTTAGGGAACATGCAGGGCACTGGGGACAAGTCCCCTCATGGAACTTCCTTCCTTCCTGTTGAATGTTGAAGCCATCCCCTGGCTTGTCTTTTTTATTTCTTTTTAAATATTTCACTTATTTATTTACATAGACAGGGAAAGAGAGGGAGAGAAACATCGATTGGTTGCCTCTCAAATGCACTATAGCTGGGGACTAAACCCTCAACCCAGGCACGTGCGCGGACGAGGAACCCAACAGTGACCTTCCGCTTATGCGGGGCGATGCCCACCCACGGAGCCACGCTAGCCAGGGCCCCCGGCCAGTCCTTGAAGTCCTTGAGGGCCTTTGATTTGTCAGTGCTGGGCCTGCTAAGGTAGAAATGGACCATAGGGCAAAAAAGCTGCAGGACCCAGTCCACAGGGCCCAACAGGAACCAGCACGTGGGCACGTAAGGGACCACACACTGAGAACCCTGCATGAGACCTGAACTATTAGAATGAATGCATCTCACACCTTCCACCACAGAAGAGGGAGCGCCATGCAATGCAGACCGCAGTCCCAGCCACACACGGGACTTGTGCTCTGACCTATTTACTGGTGACAGGGAAGGTGTCCCCCTTTGGGTGGGGCCCGGAGCAGGAAAGGGCATGTGGCCGGGCGGACTGCTGGGCCTGATGCTGCTCCACCTGGCCGCCGCATGCAGGAGACGGTGTGGTTCTAGAGGGAGCGCGGCGGGGGAAGACACTGGGTGCCATGAGGGGGTCGCAGCCCAGGCCCCAGGGTCGGGACCATGCCGTTGGCAGCAGAACAATGCCCGTCATTCCAGAACCAGTTCCTGCCACACTGCGGGGACTGGCGGCAACGGAACCCAGGACCAGGGCCACCTGGAGCCCAGTAGCGGAGCCACCGGGAGGTGGGCTCCAGCAGTCTGTCCTCCGATGGAAAGGGCACCTGTCGGCGTAAGCCCGGAGGGAGCGCCTGGGTGCTGTGGCCCTGGCGCTGGTCTCCAAGGGGACCCGCCAGGTAGAGACTCACCCACTGGTGTCCATGCTCTGCAGCCGCTGAAGCAATGTCTCGGAGAGGCTGGGCCGGCTGACCTCAGTGGCTCTTGGATTCTCGGTCAAGACAGGGACCTCCTTGGCCTCACATGGCCCAGCCGATAAAGGGATGTTTCTAGGTGGCAGCTCAGGCGGGGACGGGACACCGTCTACTAAAGACAAGAACGGGACTATCCTGTGGGCTAAGCTTCAGCTTCTCCGCCTCCCTCGCCCCTAGAGAGGGCCGCCGGCTGACACGCTGCGTCCTCCACGCAGTGACCTCACCGGAAATGCAAGATCCAGGCCACTGCGCCCGCTACAGACCCCACGTGCACCCCCATCCCCTCACTGCCTCTCTGACTAGACAGGGGGCTGGCTGAGGTCAGGGACCTAGTCTTACAGGGGGCCTAGCCAGGTTGCCCCACTGAGGCGCTCTGTAAACACCCGGCATTCGGGGTCTGCCGGCTGTGCCAGGCAGAGCTGCTGGCGTTGGGCAGGTGGAGCCAGCAGGATGGCCAGCTTTTGGGGCCAAAGCAGGGGCCCTGGAGCAGGCAGAGAAAGGCTCCGGTCCCAAAACAGGCGGGTGGGGGGTGGGGGGCGTGGGGCGGGGAGTGGGTGCCCTGGACACTCAGCTGTGCTCCGTCGCTCCCCTTCCCCTGCTTTCTTTGCCCCTCCTTGTCCCTGCCCCTTAGAAAGGAATAAAAGAAACAGGGGTCTTCCCGCGCCAAGAGAACCGAAATAGGACACACATGACTTGCACTTGACCTGGGAAGTGAAACTCCTGCCATTCACCTTTAGGAGAACAGCATGTACACATGCTGAAACCGGTGAGGGCCCTGAGCCCCTGGGGTCCGGGACCTCCTGCCCGAGCCTCTTCCCACCCCGAATGGCTGCCCCAAAGGCCCTGGAGCCGCCCTTCACTTCCTCTCCTGGTGCGGCTCTGCTTTTCAGGTGGCACCGCGCTTTGGGCCCGCGGGGACAGCAGCACCCTGAGACGCCCTGAGCTCGCCTGGGGCAGCGACGCCTGAGCTCAGCAGCCTGGTTTCCCTTTCTGGCTCTCGCAGGTGTCAAGGTCTGTTTCCTGACGCCCGTCCCCACAGGGGCAGAAAAGCTGGTGAGGTCAGGAGGGTGTGGGGGGCATTTCTGCAGGACAGCCTCTCAGCATCAAGGCGGGGGCTGGGTGCCTGGGGACACGGGGGTGGGGGTGGGGGGACATGCATCTGTGGCACAGCTCTGGTGAGTGACCCTGGACTCACACACGACATGTCAGTTGTGCTATTTCATAGCTGGAGTCGCCCTCAGCCTGGCCCCAGCCCCTCCAGCCTGCTCGCCAGGTTGTCTGCTCATCTGGAGGGGAGGCAGGCTGGGCCCACCCTGCAACCTCTCCCAGTGGGTCACCAGCAAGGGCGGGAGGAGGGGGCGTGGCCCATGGGCCAGGCGAGGGAGCACGTGGCTGCCAGGGACAGGGTGGGGAGACCAGCCAGGAGTGAGTCTCCCTTGAGGGCGGCCCTGGGGCCCAAGTTGTTCCCAGGCCCTGGAATTTAGGAGAAGTCCTGACCTGCTAAATTAAAGGACCCAATTCTATAACACGGGTTTTCCTTCAGGGAGAGAACTTTTCAGGGGAAAGGAAGCGTGCCCCCAGGGGGCACCCCCAGGTGAGCTCCCGCCTGCCCCACCTTCCTGGCCAGGTCCTGTCCTGCTGGTCTGTGTCCTTCTGTGGCTGCCTCATGCTGGCTTTTTAGGATCTGTCCCTTTTACGTTCTTTGACTGAGGCTATAAAGAAATGCGTCTCTCACCCTCCCAGCTAGTAGCAATTATTTCCTCCTCCATCACTCTCTTCCCAGTGAAATGCAGCTCATTATTCTGATGATTATGGCAGCTACTAGACTCCGGGCTCTGTGTCTACTGACTCTCTGATGATACCCTGAGAGGTCAACACGGGAGGCAGACAGTGTGTTTACTGTTTCCTTAAGAGAAGCCTGTGGGTCGGAGAGGTTAAGTGATTCACCCAAGGCCACTGATGAAGACGCCTGGGAACAGGATGTCCAACCTGCAGGGCTGTGTCCGAACTTGTCCTGAACTGCTGTGTGGCACTCACTCCCTCAGATCAGCAGACCCACCTCACCTATAAGCACCTCTCGGGAGAGAAACCCCCGGGACCCCTCTGCCGCCCTGCTGCTTGGAGAGCCCGTGCACAGGCACCTCCCGCCTGGGGCAGCCGCCTGCCCTCCCCCCTGCCCACCTGTCTCCTCCTCAGCCTCATCGCAGGGGTCCTCCTCCTCCAGCGGCACGGGGTACTGCAGGTGGGTCACCAGGCCCATGTTCTCCTTCTTGTAAAACTCGATGAGCTGGTCCAGCTTCGTGAAGAACCTCATGGGGACACCTTCAGATGCCTGAGGACAGAACCCCCAACAGAGGCAGGGTTAAACAGGCTGGGACATCACCCAACCACAAAGGCCACCTTGCGGCAGAGGCTGAGGGGCCCCGGGGAGTGACCGAGTGACCACATCCAGAAAAAGCCCTGGGCAGGTCAGCCTGCCTGGCCCACACCCCTGTCTCCTGTAACCAGCGGCCCCTAAGAGCCAGGCTGCAAAAGGCTCAAATAGGACAGTGTGATTTTTTTCTTTCTTTCTTTCTTTTTTTTTTTTTAAGAGTTTATTTATTATTTCCAGAGAGAGGGAAAGGAAGAGAGGCAGAGAGGGAGAGAAGCATCAGTGTATGGTTGCCTTTCACCTTCCTCCAGCTACAGACCTGGCTGGAGACCTGGTTTGCAACCTGGTTATGTGCCCTGGCTGGGAATCGAACCAGCGACCTTTGGGTTCACAGGTCAGCACCAATCCACTGAGCTACCATCAATGTTTTGTTTTGTTTTTTCATTTCAATACAAAAGCAAATAAACAGCCCTGGCTGGTGTGGCTCAGTGGATAGGTGCTGGCCTTCGAACCCAAAGGTCGCTGGTTCCACTCCCAGCCAGGGCACATAACCAGGTTGCAAGCCAGGTCTCCAGCCAGGTCTCCAGCCAGGTCCCCAGCTGGAGGGAGGTAAAAGGCAACCATACATTGATGTCTCTCTCCCTTTCTTCTTCCCTCCCTTCTCTCTGAAAATAATAAATAAAATCTTAAAAAAGAAACCCAAACAAAAAAAACTTTTAAAAATGTTTAAAAATTCATTTATGCTCATTATGGCAAAACTAGAAAGTACAGATTTTTTAAAAATAGAAATCACCTGTAATCCCATAACCTTGAGAGACCTACTTTCAATAGTTTAGAATGTTTTTCTAGACTGTGTGTATGTGTGGGTGTGTGTGGGTGTGTGTGTGTGTGTGTTTGGTGGGGAAGATACACCCTGCCAATCACTTATTTTCAAATACAGGATAAATCTATCCTAGCAATTGTTTTGCTTTTATTTTTATTTTCCCCTTGCTATAATCCTGTTCTATCAAAGCTCAGACAATGAGTCAGCACAAAGATCTCCCCTGATCCCTATCTTTGTTGCTGAAGACAGAGGAGCCGGGAGGTAACTGATGAGTCCCTGGGCTGGTCAAACGCCCTGGAGCCAGTCATTTCTCTGGTTCTGCAGGAAGCTCCAGGGGGTCCCTGGTAGCCACTTCTTGCAGAAGCTCTACTGAGGCGAGACCAAGGATGTGGATTTGATCCTCAGTTAGAGCACAGACAAGTCAACTAATGGATGCATAAAGAAGTAGAACAACATAGTGATGTCTCTCTCAAAATCAACAAATTAAAAAAAAAAAAGTTAGCCCTGGCTGGTGGCAATGTGGATAAGGCACTGGCCTGCAAACCCAAAGGTCGCTGGTTCGATTCCCAGTCAGGGCACATAACCAGGTTGCAAGCCAGGTCTCCAGCCAGGTCTGTAGCTGGAGGCAGGTGAAAGACAACCGTACATGGATGTCTCTCTCCCTCTCTCCCTTCCCCTCTCTCTGAAAATAATAAATAAAATATTTTAAAAAAATGTTAAATGAGTTAAGAAGGTATCAACTTTGGAGATGGAGATCAGGGTATATAAGCATGTGTTCGAGTGTGTGACTTACACTATTCAGTAAATTTGTAGAGAGTTTAACAAAAGTTAAAAAAAAAATTTAGAAATAAAGACAGTTGTTTTCACAAAGCAATCTCTTTCAGAATTTATTGAACCAGAAATACCCGAGCAGGTGCAGCCAGGCCTCATAAAAAAAATAACTTGAGTAGGTTCAAAACCAAAAACGAGCAGAATAACAACAATAATTTGAAATGACGCAAGATCGATAAACTTGATCCAGTGAAAGCAGCCATGATAAAAATGTCAGCCTGACGAACGGGCGGCCGGGGGTGGAAAGCCACGAGGCGCATGTGAAAGGGAGCTGAGAATATCAGAGTCCAGGGCAACGACCCACGTGTGGGTCTCAGGGGAGGGTGTGCGGGGCTTGCGGGTTGAGCACATGCATCGGATGTGGGCATGTCAGACACTGGCGCTGAGACACATCATTTCATACGCTTCCGGAACCCTGACACGGCACCTCCCCACCCCATCAACGGGGGACACATTGGACTTCGGAAATGGGAAACAGGGTGCTGGGGCTGATGACCTACGCAGCGTGCTGAGCATACAGTAGAATTAGACATTCTAAAATGAATCCAATGCCCCCTCTAATAAATACAATTAAATTACTCTCATCCCCACAAAAGCTCTGGGACAGGAGGACCTGGAGGCAGTGCTGGGTGCAGGGATCACGTGCACTTGAACAGCTCGCAGAGGCCAGAGAGCCCGTGCCTGGCAAACCAAGGATGCGGGATGTCTGGTGGCCCAGGGTCCCAGGGAGGTAGAGAATGAGGGTCACAGATGGGGCAGCAGCCTGTCAGGTGGCAGGCAGGCAAGCCAGTGAATGGCCATTCAAAGGCCTTGCTTGGGGAGGGACGCCTGCCTGCACCCCCCCACCCCCACTGATGAAGGAAGGAGGCACCCAGGAAAAGCAAGGGTGCTCTGCAGGAGGCAGGTCTGCAGTGACAGTTCCCAGCCGAAGCCAAGATCACTGGGCAGAGGTGCGTTAGCCTATCTCAACGGGCAGCACAGACACACCGACAGAGACCCACAGACACCCAGCAGAAATGGTGACGGCCGGGAGCCACCTGGGCTGAGTGAGGGTCTCCTTGGAGGAGCCCGTCCTAGAGTGTCCCCAGCAGTCTTGGCTGCGGGCAGAGACCGGAGGGGTGCACCGAGGCTCCTCTGAGAACCTACGTTCAAAGCGCACCCTAGAATAGGGCAGGAAGAGAAAAAGGCCAGTCTCAGGACTGCAGGAGCTGCCAGGGAGGGGCTGCCCTCGATCCTGAGGATGGCAAGACCTCCAGACTCTGTTCCTCATTCCACACCGCTGGCTTCCTGGAGAGATTCATCAAGTCATTTCGAAACAGAAAAGGAAACCCTGAAACCTTCCCGTTCACAGAAAACGTGAGCCCAGCCCGGAGACAGGGCAGCAACCATGGCATGGCTCTGGGCCAACGCTCCCGGCCCCGGGAACAAACGCCTTGTCCCCAGCAGGTCCCTAGAGCACCAGGTGTCTGACGGTGAGATTCTGAACAAGCCACCAGCAGCATCTCCCACCCAAGCCGGCCGGTCAGAGCAGCGTCCCTTCGAGTCATGAGATCAACACGGGGGAGGTGAACGTGTGTTCATCACCGAAAGTCAGGCAGGAAACGGGGTGGTAGGGTTAGTTCAGGCGGAAACGACACACCCGTTTCTCCTCCTGCCTCCCGTTAGAATCTCCAGGTCTGTGGAAGGTTCTAGCAAAGTGGTTTCCAGGGAGGCCCTGCAGAAGCTCCCACCAAGCCCGGGGTGCCTGCATCCCCACGAGCTTGCAAACCCTTGAAGGACAGGGACCCTGCTTGGCTCAGACTCACCCAGCCCCCCAACCCCCCAAAGGGGGGTCAGGACAGGCCTGACCATGGCTCAGCGACATGGGTGCGCTGCCTAAAATGGGCCTGGAGAGCGGTGGGAGCCAGAGAGGCGGGTTTCCAGGCTGGGCCCTGCAGGGAGGGGCCCCCTCTCCTCCTCGCTTGGCACCCGAGCTGACCCAGGGGCAATGCTCCTGTGGAAGGCACAGAGCAAGGGGACAGGGTCACCTCCAGCCCCAGGCTCAAGGAGAGAGCACTTCTGGGGTCTTCAGAACAAGGGACAGCTGGACGTCCAGTCGGTTGCAGGCTCGCACGCTGAGAAATGGTGTTTCTAGAAACGGTCCTCGGACTGTGACTTTCAGGTCCCCTCCCGAGGTGGGGGTGGCAGGGAGGCCAGAGCACTGGGCGGAATGAGATTTCCTGGGGGGCAATTTTAACCACCGCACGGCCTGCTGTCTCTAAGTGGGAACGGAAGAGGCTCCCCGCAGGAGGAAGCCGGCGCGGGCAGGCAGGGGGAGCGGGTCGGGGGAGGCGCTGCAAACACCCCCAAGGCTCTGCCAGCCTTCGCTGGGCGTGAGAAAGCAGGTACCATCAGTGCGCGCGATCTACAAATGATGGAGAAGCATGGAGAAGCAGGGAAAAACACCCTCCTCACGATCCCACTAGAGCAAAGCATTTTTCCCATGTTCAACGAGAAAGAAGGTCACTAGAAAGGTCGAAGCAGGGCTGCCATCCTGTTTGGTCCCTGTGAGGAGAACAGCGGGGACAGTTGTGGGGTGGCTGGTGTCCTTTTTCATTTCTCCGTGGAGGCTGGAGAGGCGTCGGAGGCTCGGGGCCCTGCACCGCTCCCTCCGGGCACAGGTCAGCTCAGTACGCGGGACGCCACCTTCCTGTCCCCCTCCCTCTGTCCCCGGACCCCGTGCTGCAGCCCTGCCCCACCCCGTTTCTGCCAACCTCTGACATGCGTTCCTTGTTTTTCCCTTCTGCCCTCAGGACTGTTCTCCACCCTTAACTACCTTCTCTCCCCCAAGCCTCTTCCTAAGAATGGCGCCCCGACCTGGGTGAGGAAGGGAGACGCAGGGAGACGCAGGGAGACTAGGTCCCAGGCCTCACGGGCCTCGGGTATTTTGGGTTTCTGGCTGAGTGACCCAGGTGGAAGCGGAGGGCCCTGGCACCCCCACTCTGGGGCTTGAAGCGGGGAGGCAGAGTGGAGGGAGAGGGACCAGGATGGAGCTGGAATTACAGCTGCCGGACTTGTTGATGCACCTGGGAGAGGCCCCCAGACTGGGGACCTCCCATCCCCAGCCTCTGGCTTCAATGACCAGTGGTAGCAGGAGGCCACCTCAGGCCCAGAAACCCCTCTTCAGCCATAGGGCCTGGAATGGACCCCAGAGGATGTCTCCTCAGAGCCAGCTCTTCCCTTTCCCTTCTTCCCTTTTTCTTTAAAGCACACTTATTGGTTTGCTTCCTTCCGACGTTCGCTCTTAAGTGACAGGGTCCACGGGGCTGTGGGGCTGGGGCAGAGGGTGTGGCTGGGGTGGGAGGCGGGCCCCAGAGGGAGAGCGGGAGGCCGGGTCTCTGGGGGCAGAGGAAGGGCCCCGCTAGGCCGCAGTGCCTGGAGCATCAGGGCCGGAAAGGGCAGCCTACGTGAGCTCAGGTTTTCACTCTCTGGAGGTAACACCGATGCGTGGGCGTGAGTGTGAGTCCACATCTCCCCACTCGGTCTGCCATGGCCCAGCTGCGCGGAGGAGCACACCTGAGCACCCCTCCTGCTAAAAGAACAGGCTCCCTGGAGACCAGGCTGATTCCAGACCATCTGTTGCCCCAGAAAGTAAGGAAATGCTCAAAAAATGATGAGGATGGGTGGGAAGGATGCAGAAGCAGGGGACAGCAACCAGGACGGTTGAAAGGACCATCTGGCATCGTTTGAGCATCAACACAACTAATACAAATAATTATAATCCATTGAATCAAGTATAAGCTCATGAGTGTACACCGATGGAAATAGTGAGAAGAGGAACTCCTCCTCACAGTACATGCCAGTAGTAACTGTCAACAGAATGACGGAAACAGTCACCGCTTGGCAACTGTCGCAGTGGTGACTGATTTATGCAAGAGTCAACAGACGCTGAAGATGCTAACACACGTGGTGCAGAGTGTCTGAGGAGGAGCGGGACCTCTGCACGGTCCCGAGGAAGCCCCTGCACACCCCAAATCAAGGGACCGTCTACACGCTTCCTGGCCTAGCCTCTTCAAAACTGCTACGTCCGTGAAGGACAAGGAGCTGAGCCAGCTAACAGGATGTGATGAGTGTATGTCACGTGTGACCTTGGCTTGAACTTGGGGCCAGAGGGAGGCAGTTACATATTTCCTGTATAAATATACCACATTTATATACTGCTGTCAAAGGGCATTATCAAGACAACTGGGGAAATGTGGACAGGGTCTAAGGATGAGATGATGGAATTTCACCAGGTGTCAACCTTCTGATTTCGGGGGCTGGACTGCTTATGTAGGAACATCCTTACCATTTGGGGAAAACCCACTGAAATATTTGGGGAAACAGGGCATTGGCAGCAACGGACACTCCCACCCCTGGAAAACAAGCAACAAGCAGGCGAGAGGGAGAAGGATGAAGTGTGCAAGCTGAAGTGTTGAGGAAAGGCAGGGAAGGGTATGCAGAAATTCTCTGTATCCTTTTGGACGATGTTGCGTCCTTCTGAAATTACTTTCAAAATAACAAGTGCAAAAGAAAAGGACAATGGGGCCTTTGGATGGTGGGTACGGTGAACGCTTTTTCAAGCCATCCATCGTCATCAAAAAGGTTTCATAAACGTTAGTTCATGAGACGAAGCTGAACGCAGGAATGTGTCCACACCTGTGCCCGGAGGCACGGGGGTCTCCGAGGCAGCGTGTGTAAAAGCATCAGGTTTTCATTTTCAAATATTGCACAAACGTATTCCTGGCCTATGTATTTCCTGAAGGTTTCCGTGCAAAACTAACACCTTGGACGCATCCTTGCTGCTGGGGTAACTCGCACACCCGTGGGCCAAGAGTAGAAACACTGGGTCCCACAGCGCGAGCAAAGGAGGTGAGGCAGGGCCGCAGTCCCTCAGCCAGCGCAGCCAGGGGCAGGTCTCGGGGCGTGTGAGCGCTCTGGCACTGACGGGGGTGCAGCACCCACTGTGATCACGCAGGTTTCGCCAGCTGGAGTGGAAATCAGGTGCCCCTAGGCATTGGGAGTGAGGGAGCTGGGCTCCTGCGAAGGTGCCACCATGGATGAGCAGGGGCAGATTTCGTGTGTGACTAGAAGTGAGGGTCGTTGGAGGGTAGCAGTGGACAGGGAACTGAGGTAGGTGTTGGCATAGCTCTGTGCTCCTCCAGGACCCCTGAAGTTGATTTAGGTTCTGGGGTGAATGAGAGACGGATGGATACCAATGGCATGGACTTTGGGGGAGCAGAACCTGGCAGGCTGGTGGGCAGGGCTTTGGGCACCAGGTCCAGAGCCCCAGGCAGGGACAGGGACCCTGGTACTCTCGGGGTGCGCAGGGGCAGCGTGAAGTTTCTTCCACTGTCTTGCCTGCCACAGCCCCAAAGCAGCGGGGGGGCAAAGGAGAAAGGAGACCCTCTGTGTGGCTCCTGCAGCTGGCCAGCCAGTGGGGGGCACACCAGAGGGTCTTCCAGGAGGTCCCGGAACTATTCATGGGTCCTTAGGAAGGGGTCAGGCTGCGGAGTGTCTTGTAAAGGGCTGGGCAGTGTCGGTTGAAGGGCTGGGGGCTGTGAGCTGACCATGGCAACTGTCGGGCAGAGGAGATGGGTAAGGGTGCAGGGGCCTGGGGTCTCTACCTTTTCTTGGATCTTGTTCTGAAGCCATGACTGGCCCCATGAATCCATCACCCGAGATACAGGATAGGCCATGTTGGCAAGAACACAGTTCAAATTGTGTCCCGTGACAGGGGCAGGGGCAGGGTCCACCTGAGGGGTCTCCCGGAACCTCTCTGCTCCTCCCAGTTAAGGACCCCACTCCCCAAATGGAAGAAGCTGGGCCAGCGGTGCTAGGTATGTTATCTAATTTACCATACATCTAATATCACCCGTGGGTGCCACAGGTATGTTATCTAACTTATATCTAATATCACTGGTGGGTGCCACAGATATGTTATCTAACTGCTACTATGTCTAATATCACCGGTGGGTGCCAGAGCTCCAGCGCGCAGATGAGGAAACTGAGTCTCAGAGACACTGAGCAACTGGACTGGGAGGCTGGGGACGCCATCAGCAGAGCAAAAACTCCGGGGGTGTCTTAAGATCAGAAAGAGGATGTGTGTGGGGATCCAGGACGTCCTAGCAAGAGAGGAGGAGGCATCTGCAGCAGCCAGCGCACATGGAACCGGTGGTCAGAGACCCTCCGGAAGCTCAGGGCTCCAGCGGCTGGGGGAGAAGCCTGACATGTGGAAGACCTGCGTCCTGGGAGGCGGTAGGCCCCTTTCCACCCAGGCCGGGTGGGCCTGGCCCCGGCGGGGTGGGCTCTGTCTTGCACTCTGCTGGCAGGCTGGGCCTCCCACCCGCCAGCTCCCCCCGCCCCTTCTTTCAGAAGCCCAGTCCTTCGCAGGCCGCTTCTCACTTGCCTGTTTTGGGCAGACTTCCCAGAACCGCTTGGCATGCGCTTCGGACTCATTTCCAAATCCATATCCCGCCCAGAATCTCAGAGCTGAAGCCCCTTCCTTGGGTCTGTCATCCCCCTTCCCCAGCCCCCCTGAGGCGACAGCTGCAGCAGCCCGGCCGACCCCTCTCCGCTGGGGGAACGTCAGGGAGGGTCAACTCCCACCGGCTTGTTCACTTCATCACCTGTCGGTGGGGACACCCCGGGATGCTGCCCCAGTGAAGCCCCAAATCCCTGCCTGCCTAGCAAGAGCAAGTCCTGAGCTTCCTCGAAGACTTGAGCACTTTATAAAGCGCGTTGAACCTCTGACATCCTGATGTAGCTGCAGGAGGGAGGCTGGGAAGTTCACGCCTCTGGCTGGTACTGACATGACAGCTGCTGAGATGCATCACCTGACACCGCAGCCGCTGTGGGGGGCCAGCCGCAACAACTCTCTGTTTGCCGCATGCGGCCTGCGTGTTGGGATGGTGAGACCCTCACCTGGGGAACCTCAAGCCCACAGCAAAGACACCAAAAACCCCAGGAGAAGACAGATGCTTTGTTGGTAGGGTCACAGTTGCTAGCTAGAATCCGTGCACACACCCAGCAGCAGAATGAGGATGCTGGCTAACTATGGAAAAGGCTTCCATGCTTTCTCTTCAACAGGAGCCTGGCTGGAGAATAGGAGGGAGCTGTGCTATTCCAGCAGGTCCTCCCTGCTAGAGAACGTGCAGCCACACCCTCATCAGGGCACCTTGTGACACCTTGCATTCGAGGGAGAGGAATTCAAATCTTGGTACTATGGCTGATGTGACCTGCTTTGACCAATGCAATGTGGGCGAAAGTGCCCAGTTCTAAACTCCCGGTTTAGTGGGCATTGTGGTTTCTGCTTGCCCCTCCTGGGCCCCTGTGATCTGCCCCAGGCCACTGGCCCTTCAGTGTGGCCTGAGAAAAAAGGCATGAGGAGCAGGCCTGGAAGCCTGGCATCCAGAAGAGCCCAGCCCGGTCAGCCAGCCACAGTGGGTCGGCAGGCCCAGGAGAAGAAAATCATCATGCTGTTGTAAACGGCTGAGACTGCTGAGTGTTTGTTACTCGGCAAACGCAGACAAATGCAAAGTTCAAGGGGAGAACGGACTTTTCCTGAATCTTCTTCCCATTGAAATTCATGGCACAATTGTCTCCATTCATCCACGAGGAAGCTGAAGCTTCAAGAGACTGAGTAACTTGCCCAGTGTCCCACCGCTTGTGTTATCACCAGGTCTAGCCACAAGGGACAAAGCTCCCAGTTCCGTGTCCTCACTCCTAGCATGTCTGCTATCTATTCTCATAGCGGCCACTGTTCCATCTCAGCCTGTGCACAGGCTTACAAGCCCCTCCGGGCCCCACAATCTCTGACGGCCCTGAACCCCATTGTGGCCACCAGGGATTACGTCCCCATGGTACCTGCCATTCTCTAGACTTCTGCAGGCCCTGCCTATCAAAGCTGTGATCTCAGACCAGCTCCCCGGTCCACCTTCTGCGCCTGAGCAGGGCTGGAGGGAGCCAGAGCTGTGAGCTCATCCATCCAGCAGCCAGCCCCCACTCAGTTACTAGTCACTAACCTCTCCCCATGGGTCCCACCTGGGGCTCGGCCACGGGTGTTCAGCAGGGACCCCGGCAGACCCAGGCCTTGACCACAGTCTAGCAGAGAAGCAAAGCATGAGACGGTAACCATGAAGTAGGTCAGCACAAGGAGCAGAGGCCGTGTGGGGAAGACAAGGCCTGGGGAGGATTCTACAAGGGGACCTAGCCTGGTGGGTCGGGGACTTGTTTGCCAAAGAGGCAACTTTGGGCCGAGGGTGGTGGCAGTTGGCTGAAGAGCTAGGGAAATACCCGGACAGGCCGGGGGCAGCTTGCACAAAGCACGCGTGTTAATATAGCTTGTGGTTGCAGTTAGGTCCTTATATGGAACGCTGTGGTGTCCTACCCAGTTCCTCTAGACCCTTCTGCTGCTCTCTGCTCCCCGTCTCCCCTCTTCTGGGGGCCCTGCGCTGTACTGCTAACGGCTGAGACCTGTAACCCCGGGGTGATGTCCTTGGATGATGCAGCAACCTCATTCATCGAGATCCAGGAGAAACTGGGGGTTCTGTGCTCCCTGGGCCCAGCCAGGCAGCCTGGCGTGTATGGGCAAGAGCTCAGCTCTTTGCCTCCACATGGGACAAATGCTAAGGTACAGTGACACTCAGAGCCCCTGGGAGGATCAGGCAGGGTCTGAGACTTCACCTGAAAATGCACCTTTGTTTGACCTCTCCCCTGCACCCCCCCCTCCCCCCAACTGTTTCTCCTGGAAGCCTTTCTTTAGTGAATTACTGGCACCCGAGTTCAGGGTCTGCTTCCGGAAGAACTTGGCCTGTGATGGTCAACTCCCAAATCAATCCTTTCATTGGTCCATCTTGAACCTTCCCTCCACAGCTGTTCTAAGGATTTACCCTCAAGCCCCCAACCCAGGCCCTTTGCAGACAGCGAAGAATCCAGACCCTCCACTTGATGGAGAAATTAATCAGATTTGATCACACTTGACGTCCTTAGCTTCCTCTTTCTCCCCCACCCTCAAACATGGCTACCGAGGAGGCCTGCTGCTACCCATCTCTGCTGTCCCTCCTCCCCGACCCCCAGGCTCAGCACACATCCTGCCTCATCTTCTGCACCATGGCTGGGCTTTCGGCCAGTGAGTCCGAGACAGTGGGAAGAAGCAGCCCTCAATGAGCCTGGGCACACCCACAGCCCGGCATTGAGGTGATGAAATGCATCATGTATTTATCTACATTTTGAGAACGAATGAATAAACAGTTGAATATATTTTAAGTATCCGAACAACCTGACATAGGGTTTTGTTGGTCCTCCCATTGTGCAGATAGAAAAACTGAGGCTCAGAAGGGCCAATGGCTTGCCCTGCACGTGGGAAAACCAGGTCTCCGGGTCCTTCACTGTAAGCTCTGTGTTCCGGGACTCTGGGAGGAGGCTGCCCTCCGACTTCCCTGCCTGGGTTCTGGCACCTTGGCAGGAGGCAAGCCTGTTTTGAACCCCATCCAGAGGACCTTTTTAACTCATGGATACTACGTATTTAACAGCCCTCCTCTCCTTCCATTTCTCCCTTAATGTCTGTGTTTTATAAAGAATCCCAGGAGTTCATCCAGTATATTCATTCCACCGAATAATCAGGCACAATTGAGACAAGTCAAATGTGGGTATAGCTTATGACCCAGCAATTTGACTGGAGCATGTGTCTCATCGGGCCATTTATATGAAGGGTCATCACAAATGTGTGGTCTGGAGGGAAACTGGGTGCCCCTGACTGGACAATGGACAGGTAAGACAGTGGGCAGGTAAGACAGCGGGCAGGTGAAGTACACTGGAGGTGCACTAGGGCGTTATGCAAAGACTTGACGTAGGTGCAGCAACATGGAAGGATATTAAAAAGATCCCTTGATAAAGACAGTAGGAAACAGAGTGAAAGCTATGAAATCGCTTCAGTGAATTGAAAATGCACTCACACCAAACAATAATAAACATTTTAAAAGAACATGTTCAAATACAAAGACATCACTGAAAGAAAACAGTTTAGAAAGACCTGGCTTTATGGTGAGAATGCACCATGTGGCCCAGTGGAGAAAAGATGGCTTCTTCACTTTGTTGCGACCTTTCTAATCTGAACTGAGTTACCAAAATCTTCTGTGTCTCAGTTTCTCCCTTGGTCAAGAGTGGAGGAAAGACCAGGCAAGGGGAAGTAACACTTAGTTTGAAAGCAGTCGTCCATAAATAGAAGCATAAAATCCGAAGCCTGGTGTGAGTGGAGCAGGCGGAGTGTGAGACACTAGGGAGGGGTGGGGACTGTGGCGCACTGGAGAAATGTCCCTTCAAAGGGAATAGCTTCCTCTTAGCTCCAGTTTTACCCCCAAGGGGTAACATAGGCCTAGCATTCTCAGAATTTAAGGATATTCAAGGGAGGGTGAAAAGCCAGGTTCTCAGTTAAAAATCTCAGATATTTTAGCTCTTAGAACTAATATTTTAAAGCCCCATGTCAGCTACAAATTCAAATCTTAGCTCCACCACCACTGAGAGGTGTGACCTGGAAAATGGTATGTGACTCGAAGGCAAAGCCAATTTCCTTGTCCATGGATGAAGACCCTGTGACCTGCTCCCCCAGGAGTCTGAGTGAGCTCACGTGAGCCCAGGACATGGCTTTCCGTGAGGAAGAGCCATTATCACCACGGAGCACCTGCGGTGTGTTGAACAGGCTAACGTGTTATTAACTCTTATTTTTCAGGTGAAAAAAAAAAAGGATGCTCACAGCAGTGGAAAATTAAGTAGAAAGTTGGGTGTGAAAAAAATCCTCTCCGAATGTGATAAAAGGAATGGGAAAAACAAAATTAAATTAACTGAACAGTAAGAGTTTAGGGATTTAAAGGCCTCGAAGACAAGTGATTATTAATCTGTCTAACTGCTAATGAGCCACCGGAGTCCCCAGGAAAGACGCCCACAGTCCCAGCGGCACGCAGACCTCACCAGGGCAGTGGCAGGTGCGAGTTTACAGTCCCGAGGCTGGTGCCAACCTCTGCCAGCCTGTACTGGCTCAAAACCCAACTCTCTGGACACTGAGTACTGGTCCTCAAATGGGTCCACCATGGTGGGGGTCGTGTTGGGGGCCACGGTGGGAGGGTTTCCCCCACAGAAATGGGCCACCGCCTTGTTCTCTTCCCCTGGGAACCGGTTGTCAATGTCCGCCGCTGCAGGTAGCCCAGCTGCCCGGGCAGTTACTCCTGCGGTCAGTCCTCACAGGCCCTGGGCTCCTCCTGCCTGTTCCCGCACCTTCTCTAGGCAGGACCCCAATCTCAAGGAGCAGCACTGGCCAAGAAAAAATGTCGTTGACACCAGATGGTTCATGGTTCATTGGGGGAAAGGTGGACAGAGCGCCTGTCCTGTTAGAAAAACACTTTTCCACGTAGAAACAAAAGCCCAGATAAAATGTGGAGCTTCCCGCCCACCTTCATGGGTATGCGGCCTAGTCTGAGGCTACGAGAAGCTGATCTGGCTGGCAAGGTAGGGTGACAATTGCAAGTGGCCCAGCTCCCAGCAGGGCTCAAATGATCAGGAGTGGATGGGCGGACAGGTGGCTTCTGGTAAACAAGTGTCCGGGCAGAAGAACCAAAAGTCACCGTTGCTAGGCTCCTGCCACTCTAAGGAACTGATAAAGGCACTGTTGTCTTGGGACCAAAGCCCCAAACAGAAAAGGGGCCACTGCACTGGCCCTACAGAGCCCAGCCTCACCCGGTGGGGAGAAGAAGTCGGGGGAGGGCGCTCAGCCATGGGGTGCTCACCGTGGGGGGCAGCGACGAGGCGGTGCTGGCTGAGGGCAGGCCAGGGAAGCGGTGGTTTCCCCAAGGGGTGAGCTGGCTTTTCTGCAGCTCCGCGTTCAGGGAGCATTATGCCCACCCCGGGCAGGACTCTAGTCAGGTTACTAAGGGTACGGTTTGTAAGGTGTGCTGAAGCAAGTAACCATCCTAGGAACCAGCAGGATTTCACTGGGAACAGACCAAGTCAGGTGGACCTGTTTTGTTTTGTCTTTCATTTTATTTACATGGTAGAATATCAACGTACAATTGCTAGCCTACTAAATTGGCTCATTTGTTGCATACGGTTGAGATGACAGCCCAGGTGCCTCTAGAGGCCAGGCCGCTGATGGAAACCAGTGGAGCGGGGCGGGAGGGAGCAGTGAGGGAGGTGGGGACTGTGACACGGGGAGAAGAAATGCCTCATTGAAAGGGTGAGTCCTCCACTCCGGTCTGTTACATCACCTCGCAGTCACATAGGTCTAAGGTTATCAGATGTTCAAAATGTTGAAGGGAAGCTGAAAATTCAGAATATTATGTAAAACCTCTGAATTTTAAGAAATGCTTTTAACTGGTTCATACTTAAAAAAAAAAAAAAAGTATGTCAGGAAAACGGGGCACTAAATCCACGTTGGTGATCTTTGGTAGAGTACACAAAGACTTCAACAAAGTGTCTTGTGATAGTCATCCGCGGCTTCCGTTGGGAACCACATGGCAGAATATGGGCCAGGAGGAGGCCAAGCCGTGTCAGCCTGGATGTAGGTTTCTGGCGCTGCTGGGTTCTACCTCTCATTCACATCAGTGACTTAGATTAGGGTCCAGGAGGTGGGCTCACCAACGGTGGCCACCCCCAAGCGAGGGGACATCTCACCTGGGCGGGTGACAGGGATGTTACAGTAGACCGAGCAGCAGAGGGGAAATAAAGGCAGAACCCCTACCATGACAAGCTAACAAAGAACTTAGTAACACAGGAGACTAGAAGCGGAGGGGACATGTCTCACCTGCTGGCCCAGCAGCCCTGGGCCTGGTCTGGTAACATGGCCAGGTGCCCCAGCAGCACCGGAAACTATGTTAGCAAGGGAAGAGGAAACTACTTAGAATTCGATGCCTTTTCCACTGCCTGGGAAGGAAAGTGTTTGAAACTGTTGACATCCCAAGGTCTGAAAGGCGGGAAAGGAGCCACAACTTTGGTTAATTGCCTGTCTTCTGTCACTACCTCTTTTATGATGGAGTGCCTGGTACTTACAAGAAAGAGCCCGTAAATGACTTTGGGTAGCTGCCCCAACTTTGATTAACTGCTTCCTCTCACTTGCTGTTTCACAAGATGAACAAATAGGGTTTGGATCAAGATAAGGATTCAGGCTAACAGACCCCCACGCACGCCTACGTTTGCGTAGTCACGTTCCTCCAAGGAAAGTGGGCGCCGCCTTTACCCATCAATCCATACGTAACTTCCTCTCCCACATCCCACTAACTACATAAGTCTTCAGAACAAAGGACTCACTCTGGCCACTGGGCCGCTGGTCACACTAGGGAGAGCTTCCCACTCCAGCCTTTGGCCACCCTTGCTTTTGCTTTCCCATTCCCTAATAAACCTGGCTTGTACGCTAACAGATTTCCCGATCTGTAAGTATTCAGATGCATCAGCAAGAAGAACCAGCTCTCTCCCACCGAGAGGCAGAGCCTCTAGGGAGCAAGGCTCCTTCAGCGGGAGCTATGGGCCAGGTGGGAGAGAAGGCCCGTCGGGCCGGATCCCGGCTCTCCTGGTCCGGACCCCACCACTCGCCATCCCAGGAGGGCCCTGTTGGGTTGATGCAAACCTCTCGGCACCCTCGTTTCACCCCTTGCCTGGGTTTGTGTCCTCCTTGCTCCACAGAAGCTGCCTCAGCCTGGGAGCCAAGAGGAGTCACCAGGGACCTGCCTCCCCGCACTGCGTCCCAGCCAGCGCGCAGCAAACCGGCACAACATCAACTCAGTGGTACCAAGAAGATACATATCTACCATTATTTGTGGACCACAAGGCCATGTACCTAGAAAAGTCAGAAGAATACATGTCCCAAAATGATTAAAACTGGTGAGATCATTCAGAAAGATAGGTAAGAGCACCCCCCAAAACCATGACCTTCCTAGACACCAACATAATCCAATCAGAAAATGCCATGAATCCTGTTAGCCAAAGTCACTAAACGTACTTCGTGCCGAGGAACAGGGCAGATGCAAGGACTGTATGGCGCCCTGGCTGGGGAGCTCAGCTGGTTAGAGCAACGTCTCCTTACACCAAGGTTGCAGGTTCCATCCCCAGTCAGGGCGCATACAAGAAATAACCAATGAATGCATAAGTGAGTGAACAACAAACAATGTTTTTCTCGCAATATATAAAATTTAAAAAAAAACAAAAAACTACATGCAGCAAATTTAAGACATATAAAAGAACATCTGAATAAATTGAGAGCAAGGCCATCTTTTCCAGTAGTCAATGCTATAAGGATATGAGTAATCGAATTAATCCATTAATTTGATGTAATTACAAAAAAATCCCATTGTAGCCCTGACCGGTGTAGCTTAGTTGGTTGGGCACCGATCATCCTACAAAGTGATAGGTGGCTGGTTCAATTCCCAGCCATGGCACATGCCTGGGTTATAGGGTCAATTCCTGGTTGGTGTGTGTGTGTGTGTGAGGCAATGGTTGATATTTCTCTCTCACATGAATGTTTCTCTCCTTCTCTTTCTCCTTCCCTTCCCCTCTCTCTAAGAGTAAATAAGTAAAATCTTAAAAAAAATTCCAACAGTGATTTTCAGGGAACTTTACAAATGGATGATAAAATTTGCTTGGAAAAGAAAAAGCATGGAAACTATCAAGAAATAAAGAGAATAACGGACAGGAACAGATCTACCAGACGGGAGCAGTGAGACACCAGTAATGGAACACAGAAGGGCCACTGGTCAGATTATGTGGGAGCTTAGCCTGCAGTATGATGGCATTTTGAATCAATAGGAAAGGATGGGCTATTTAATGTCGAATATATGGCATGGCTAGGAAAAAAATATATTTTCCCTGGGTAAATAATACAGAGCTTATGGTTTACAAAACCCAGAATCCATAAAGGAAAACACGTGACTTGGAAAAAGTTGTAAACTTCCACATGACAAATGAACCATAAACAAATCTTTTCAAACGTGGCAGACTAGGAGATAATATTTATAGCAAAAGTAACCTAGAAATTAATATGCAAAACACATGAAGAGCTTTTTAAAAATCAGATGTTGAAAAGGGGAAAAACTGACAAAGACTATAAATAGCCAATTCACAAGTAAAGAAGTAGAAATAGCCAACGCATATATGAAAATATACTTAACCTCATTTCTTTTTTTGTATACTTTTAAAAAAAGATTTTATTTCATTATTTTTAGGAAGAGGGGAAGGAGAGAAGCAGAGAGGGAGAGAGACATCAATATATGGTTGCTTTTCACCTGCCTCCAGCTACAGACCTGGCTGGAGACCTGGCTTGCAACCTGGTTATGCGCCCTGGCTGGGGAATCGAACCTGCGACCTTTGGGTTCGCAGGCCGGCACCTTATCCACTGTGCTACCAGCCAGGTTAACCTCATCTCTAATGAGGGAAACGCAACATAAAATACTGAGGTTGTGTATTTCACTCTCTATTGGGCAAAAATCACAGACACTGATAATGCCCAGAAGGAAACAATACGGGGACAGGGTGGATGTCAAGTGCCATCAGGTGGGTGAGGACTCAGTGGAGGAGGCTTTGGGCAGGGTGATGGGGCTGCATTGACAATAAAAGTATGCATTCCTGCAACCTAGTAATAATTCATCTTTTAAAAAATGTTTAAAAAGATTTTATTGATTATTTTTAGAGAGAAAAACAGGGATGAAGGAAGGAAGGAAGAGAAACATCCATGTATGGTTGCCTTTCACCTGTCTCCAGCTACAGACCTGGCTGGAGACCTGGCTTGCTCCCTGGTTATGTGCCCTGGCTGGGAATGGAACCAGCGACCTTTGGTTTCACAGGCTGGAGTCAATCCACCGAGCCACCAGCCAGGGCTCTAATAATTCATATTGAAGGAAACAGGCACACATGGGCCCTGCGTATTGTAGTAACAAGGGAAAAAAGAGGAAATTGTCTAAATGTCTACCTGCAGTTGGGGTGGTGAACTGTGCTGCATGATAAGCACAAAGCTAAAACATGACGGTTCAAATCCGCAGTTGACAACACTCAGTCGTACATTTGGAGGTCGTTGAAAGACAGATCTTCAAAGTTCTTGTCACAAGGGGGAAAATGCGTGGCTGTGTGGTGCTGGATGTCACTCAATTTATCGTGGCGATCATTTTGCAATAGAGCCATATGTCAAATCATGACGCTGTACGCTTAAGACCAATACACATCTCAATTAAGAAATAAAAGAAAATGCCGCCTCCTCCCCCACCCCCTGCAAGCAAAGAGGTATGGGACTTAACGTGGTCTGAAAGACAGATTGCCAAGGGAAGAGGGAAATTTGCAGGGCAATATGTACAGCTCACCCCAGTTATTCAAAAACATATCCGTACAGGCCTCCATCTCTATGTAGATACACAAGAAATGGAAATGCCACACCGCTGGCTGCTGTTACCCAGGGGTGGGGGTGGGGGGCTGGTGAGGGCAGGCTTTCACTTTCTACCCTCTGCTTGTTTGAGAACGTTTGAAAAGTGTGTTCGAATTTCAGTTCGGTTGAAAAGCCAAAAGTAAAAGAGGAAAATGAAAAAGAAAGTAAGCAGGAGGAACTGTTGTAAGCAGACCGGCTGCTCCCCGCAGAGAGGGGGTCTGGATGCCCTGTCACTCCGCCTAACGGGGCGTCCCCAGCCCCAGGGCCGCCTTGGGGACCTGACCCACTCACACGGTGGTGCCCCCCAACCCCCAGCAGGGCCTTAAATAACAACAAATTTTTAAAAACCAGACAAAAGAAAAATCACCCAATACCCAGCTTTTGCCTTGGGGGATTTACAGCAACATGTACCCTTTTCCTAGAGGGGCGTAGGGAATGAAAGGTAACTTTTTACAAAACTAACTTTAAATTATTGCTATGTGGACACAGGCTGTTACACTGGAGTGATGAAGATGTTCAGAAGTGAACGCACAAAATGTCACGGATTGTTCACTTATTTCACCTCCATTAAAAACAACCCCAGTGACAAGCAAACCAACGCTCCATGCTCCCTGCCTCCTGCAGAACCCTGTGCGCTGCTCCGCGATCCAACTCCCTCCTGCCTGTGGAACCCAGTGCGCTTCCCGGCGCTCCAGCTCCCTGCCGCCAGGGGAACCCAGCGCTGCCCGGCGCTCCAGCTCCCTGCCGCCAGGGGAACCCAGCGCTGCCCGGCGCTCCAGCTCCCTGCCGCCAGGGGAACCCAGCGCACTGCCCCGCGCTCCAACTCCCTGCTGCCGGGGGAACCCAGCGCGCTGCCCTGCACTCCAGTTTTCTGCCGCCTGTGGAACCCAGTGCGCTTCCCGGCGCTCCAACTCCCTGCTGCCTGCAGAACCCAGCGCGCTGCTCCAGCTCCCTGCTCTCCGTGGAAGCCAGAGTGCTACCCCGGCCCTCCAGCTCCCTGCTCCTGGGGGAACCCAGCGCGCTGCCCAGAACGCCAGCTCCCTGCTCCCCACGGAACCCAGCGCGCTGCGTGGCGCTCCGGTCCTGTTCAAACTGCGTCACTGCTCTTCCCCCAACCCTGTCTGCTGGGATGCCGACTTGGGATCCATTTTATTCCCAGGTTGTCCGTTTCCTGTTAGAATAATTCTTAAGGCAAGACAAAGGGTGAAATGTCAAACAGAAAACATTATATAAGTTATAGATCAGCCATCGTTTAAAAAACTTCAAACAGTCCTGAAAGGGTGTACACTGGAAAGTAGAAGCCCCCCTTCTTCTGATCGGTAACTCCCCCCATGGCTACCAGTTTCCCCATAGCTTTCCTGCCACTCTGATGCACAAGCAGTCTTCTATCCATATTTACCTCCTCACAAACTAAACCCCAAATTCTCATACACTTTGTCCCTTTTTATTTTTATTTTATTTTAAGATTTTATTATTTTTAGAGAGAGGGGAAGGAAGAGAGGCAGAGAGGAAAAGAGACATCAATGTCTGGTTGCCTTTCACCTGCCTCCAGCTACAGACCTGGCTGGAGACCTGGCTTGCAACCTGGTTATGTGCCCTGGCGGGGGAATCGAACCTGCAACCTTTGGGTTTGCAGGCCGATGCCTTATCCACTGTGCCGCCAGCCAGGGCGTTGTGATGAGAACTTAAGATTTGCTCCCTTCACAACTTTCCACTATACAGTGTTGGTAACTATTGTCACCACACTGCACGTTACACCCCCAGGATTATTCATGTAATAACCAGAGGTTTGTATCTTTTGACCACCTTCACCCACTAACTTGTACAGGGAATCATAGCACCCTTGAAATTGTGTGGCGTTTGCTGTAGCTGACTAGGTATGGAGGCCACAACTGTCCAACTCAGCAAATTGTTTCTGCCTCAAGTATCAGAGGACTGTTGACATTTAAAGAATGCCTTCAGTGGGTACACAAGTGCTTAACGTCAAGTCCTTAAGACTCTTTGTAAGACGCCAAAAGTATTGCCACTCAAGTTAAATTTAGGTTGACAGGGTCCCAAACAGCAAGGCGTGTTTCAGCATCGGGGGATTTTAGTTCTGTTTTGTATTTTCGATTTGAACTTCCGCACCCTTACTTACTACCTTCCTGAGAGAAAAAGCAGAAATAACAAAGGCTGAGCTGCAGTAATCCTTCTCCATATATATGTCTATTTTTAAGTAAATGAAATAGGAAAAATGTTAGCCAGGAAAGGAATTCGGTGGTCCCAGCAGGCCTGAGTGGAGAGCAGGACCTCAGCTGTGCCCAGGTCGGAAGTCCACCCATTTCCCCACTTCTCTCAGGACTTATTTGATCTTTCTGCTCCTTCCTGTGTAACTCTTTTCATCATGTCTGGGTTCACCCGGGCCAGCAGGAGCACGCCCTTTTAGGTGCAGAGCTTGGGGTGGGGCTGAGGGTGCAGAGGCCTGGGTGCGGGTGGGGTTGGGGACACTGGGGAGGCATTCCTGGGCACATGAGGGCCAGAGACAGTCATGGCCCTGGGGCCCAAGACTAAAGATGGGGTGGGGGGCAGGGGTGCTGCTGGTAGCCTCTAAATCCTCCTCCCCTTCCGATAGTCAGCGTTTGCCTTTAATAGAGCCATTTCCCTAAAGTGACGAACAAAAATAGAAGCAGAGGCTTGGACACATGGATCAGACTGACAGCTGTCAGAGGGGAAGGCGGGGACTGAGGAAAAGAAGGGGAAGAAGAAGAGATGAGCCAAAGACCATCACAACATGAAAAAAATTAAAAATAAATAAACATAAGAGCCATTCCCCTCTGACGCATGCCAGGAAGGAAGCTCATCTTCTTCACTGTTTCCATTTCTCCTTTTCTGCCTTCCGCCGCCCCAAAGGCCACGGCGGATTCTGCTGCTGCCCGGCGGCAGGGCCTTTGTTTCCAGGTCTGAGCCACAGACCAGATGCCGCGTTTATCACCGCACAGGCTGCCCAATGCCACTGGCCCGTACTGCTCGGCTTTCGGAAGCCGCCACCATGCCCACGGGCCCAGGATGGGTGCCTCCTCCATTCCCCACTGCAGGAGCCCGCAGGGATATTTTTATCCTTCGTGACATATCCCTGAGAAGCTCTGCAGGCTTGCCACTTCTGTTCTGTTCCTGACACTTGAGGTAGCCTGGCAGAAGCAGACGTGACGGCTGGCAGACAAACCCTGAGTCCCCTGCCTGGGCGGCCCCCGCAGCTCTGCCAGCGCCCTCACTTAACCCAGGCCTGTCCCTGCTGCGGTCCCCATGCCGGACGCCGCAGAGCCGATGATGAAACAGCCACCCTGGACAGTCCCCTCCTAAACCTTGGCTGATGTCAGTGTTACAGAAGAAATCACGGCTTTCAGAGCAAGGAGGCATCTGAGGGCTCCAGTCCCCTGCCCTCGGTTCAGCAGTAAAGAAACAGAGACCTTTCCTTCCTCATCATATGACCACTGCACCCCTTCATTCAGCCATGTAGCCAGTACTTACAGTAAAGAGCCAGGTGCTCTTGTAGGAGCCGCAGATACAGTGAGAACAAAACAGACAAGGACTTGGCTCTCTCGGGTCTTATCTGCTCATTGATGGAGACAGATGCCCAAAGGGTGAGTGGTCAATAACAAGGACAGTGCCGCAGGCATAGCAGGGACCCACCTCAAAGATGCCCATAACCTGGTCCTTGATCCTTGGATCAGGCGATGGGGGGCACCAAGGTGCAGAGGGAACTCAAGGTGCTAACGTCCTGCCCGTGAGATAGAGAGTACCCTGAATGACTTAGGTGGGCCCACTTGAATCCTGAGGGTCCCTCCTAAGGGAAGGAGGGAGGCCAGAGGGTCAGAACCAGAGAAGTGGCCAGGTGAGAAGCCCCGACCATCACTACTGACTTTGAAGATGGAGAAAGGGGGTCCTGCCCGCACCACGAGGAGTGCTGGCGGCCCGCAAGAAACGGCAAAAGATGTGAAGACAAAATTGCCTTTGACCTTCCAGAAAGGATCACAGTCCTGCCAACACCTGATTTAGCCCAATCTGACTCATTTCGGACTTTCAACCCCCAGAATTGTGTTGTTTCCATTGAAAAAAATTTTTTTAAAGATTTTATTTATTTTTAGAGAAAGAGAGGGAGAAAAACATCAACTGGTTGCCTCTCACACATGTCTGAACTGGACCCACCACCCAGGCATGTGCTTTGACTGGGATTCGAACAGGCAACTTGCTGCCTTGCAGTACAATGCCCTACCCACTGAGCGGCACTGGTCAGGGCTGTATTGTTTTTAAACCTCTTTATGTGTGCTAGTTTGCTATAGTGGCAATAGGAAATTAAATACCTGATAGTGTTAACGTCAATGAAGAAAAATAAATGGGGGTACGAGGCCTGTCCCGAAAGTGTTGGCCATGCAAACTGTTTTAATTATATTGACATTGGCTCAATAGTTTCAGGACAGACCTTGTATAATGGTGAATGACCATGGGGACAGGGCAGGGCATGACTTTAGGTAGGGAGACCCGGGAGTAACTTTGGGGCAGTCAGCCACATGGCAATCTGGGGTCAGAGTCCTAGGCGGGGGTTAGAGCAAGTGCAAAGATCCTGGGGCAGGGAGAAATTTCACATTCGTGGAGGTAACTACTTCCTCAGTGCCTTCTTAGGAAGAGAGAGCCATTCTGTTGTCTGGTTTCCCTCTTGGCCAAAGGCCTTTCTTACAGATTTCTGAGTAAACTTTATTTATTTATATTTTTTAAGATTTTATTTGTTATTTTTAGAGAGGGGGGAAAGGAAAGAGGCAGAGAAGGAGAGAAGCATCAATGTTTGGTTGCCTTTCACCTGCCTCCAGCTACTGGCCTGGCTGGAGACCTGGCTTGCAACCTGGTTATATGCCCTGGCTGGGAATCGAACCAGCATTTTTGGGTTTGCAGGCCAGTGCCTTATCCACTGTGAAACCAGCCAGGGCCTCTGAGTAACCTTTAAATCAACTTGTTTGATTTCTGGTTTCCCTCTTTAAAGCCTGGGACCCTGTCCTCAAATCCTGTCCTCCCCCGTATGAAGGGCTAAGGCCTCTTCTTAGAGTCTTATTTTATGTTTTTGAAGATTGTATTATTTATTCTTAGAGAGAGGAGAAGGGAGGGAGAAAGAGAGGGAGAGAAACATCAATCCGTTGCTTCTCATTCGAACCCTGACTGGGAACCAAACTCGCAAGCCAGGCGGTGCCCTGACCGGGCATCAGAGTGGCGACCTTTCACTTTGTGGATGACGTCCAGCCAAGCCACATCAGTCAGAGCGAGGCACTGGATTTTAGAAACTCTATTTCTTCACTTCAAGATTTCAGAAGCTTTCCTCCCAAGTCACGAGGGAGCCTAATTACAGCCAAGAGACAGGCAGACACTCAGATGGGCTGTCAGCCTCCCAGAGCGCGGCTGGAAGTGAAGGGACCGCAGGAGTGCCTTGCTCTCTTAGGGTACCTCTCTTTGTAAAAATGAACTGATCACCCCCTACTTCAAGCTCCACAGATCTGGGGTTCAGGGGATGCTCTCGATAACTGCTTGTCTTTAGTTTCTCCACTGAATGTCCCCAAGGGCAGGGACTGTCTACCTGTAAAGGCCACAGCATGGCAAGCCAAATGACATCTGCGGTCCGTCACTGACTAGTTGTGCGAACCAAGCAAACAATGTCATCCATCTGAGCCTGAGTCGCCTTGTATTTCAAGTGAGAGTAATGATGATACCTCCCCCGCAGTTTTCGGTAACAGCGTGTATAAAAAGGGTGTGGCTCCTAGTGAGGGTCCAGAAAGAAGAACGATGAAGAAACGAGATGAGGAGGTAGGTGGGCCCCACTGGGAGCTATGGGGTCCTCCCTTGGACACCCCCCCCCAGCCCCCTGGTATCCTCAAGCTGTCTCTTACTGCTGCCTACTGGGGCTTTGGGCACCAGCCCCTGCCCTGACCCTGCCTCTCTGTCTCCCTGAGTCCTTCAAAACTGGGGTGACATTGGCCCGATAGGCAGGCACACTCCTGGATGGTGAAGCAATTACCCATGGAGCCACGCGACACGCACGGCACTGTGGACGCTTCATGTAAACCGTCGCTTTGGTCCTGAAAAGTTCCTTACGTGAGGAGGATGGCCATTACCCCAATATTCAGAGGGGGAAGGAGGCTAGGGAGAGTAAGAACCAGAGGAGGCCTTCCCAGAAAATGCTGCTGCAGGGACGGGTCAAACAAACACATGGCTGGGAAGCCATGGACATGGTCATGCAGACGTGAAAAGGCAGGTCCTTTACCACCCAGGCGTAAAGCCCGGGAGAAAGACGGCAGACAGCAGGACCAGTAAAGAGGCAATTGGCCGCATACGGCAAAATGAAAAAGCCGGTGTCTAAATGAAAACCCACAGTGCAGGGGTGACAGCGGAACTGAGACTGAGGACCGGGGCGCCGGCAAGGGGTACAGAGGGAACGGACCGAGGCAAGAAGAACAAAGCAATAAGCCACCAGACACGCAGGACACCGTGGGGGCTCAGGGCAAGAAAGGAAAGCAGCTCCAGTTTGAATGAAACATGCGGCTCCTTCTGCTGCGCTGGCCAGGCTGTTACGTTTTTTTTTCTGTAAAATTGGGCACATTTTCCGTTTTCACCAATAACTTTATTGATTTGGATATTTTGGGTAGGCTGGCCATCTCCCGCTGTTGGCATTGAGTGGGCAGAGGCCAGGGGGCTGCTAAACATCTTCCAACGCATCAGACAGCCCCACAGCAAAGAATTATTGGCCGAAGTGTCAATAGTACCAAGAACCACCTCTCGACACATTTGAGACATCACAGCCCCTTCTCCGTACACTGCACGAAGCTTTTCTTTTTGCATTTCAGTTGCATTTTTACCTTTCTTGAAACAACACTATGTAATCCACTGAGGAGGTTGCGTGTCTTCTTTTATCTTTAATATTAAAATGGCGGCATAAAAATTCACCAATTGTGATAAGCTTTTCTAAAAAATGCACGCTGATATGACAGCTGTCAGAATACAATCTAATAAAATAGTTGTAAGTGAAGTTGAAGACAACTAAACACCACTACAGCCATCACGTGGAAAATAATGAAACTTCTTGACCAACCCAGTATATTATTCTTAAGGGGCAGCACAATTCCATCATTCAGTAAATACTTATTATATCATTCAGTAAATACTTATTGGGTGCCCACCGTATACCAGGAGCTGTTCTAGGTGAGTGTTAGCTTCTTGGAGTAATTGGGGAAGCTCTCGGGTGAGGTAGTTTCTTAGAGGAAAGGGGTCTCTCATCTGCTAGGAAACTTTACCCAGCCTCTTGTGTATCTAAAGGGTTAGACCCAGAACTTGATCTTGGCGGGTAACTTTGAGAGGAGATGCTGAGCCATTCTGTAGCGAGCAAGTAATTGCTAACACAGTGATTGCTGTTTGAAATTTCTCTGGCTAGAGTTGGAGAGAGAAGTATGGAACCCCAGGATGTCTGGCACAGGACTGTCCAGGGAGGGCGGGAGTGGGCCCCAGTCATGTGATGCAGGCCCCAGCCTCAGAGAGGAGAGTCAGGAACTATGCGTGCCAGGTTGTGACCCAAAGGCTTCTGGTGCAGTGAAACTTGGTGTTCAATTTACATTTTTCATTTTCTGCTGTGAAATCCCCATAGGACAGAAAACCCTAATTCAGCTACTGGGACAAAAAAGGAATCCATTCTCTCACAGACAGGGAATCTGGAGGCAGGGCCATAACCAGGCTAGTTCATTCTGTTCAGTTAATCAGGGGCATCACTGGGGACACAGGGGCACTTCATCTTCCTGCTCTGCCCTCTGCATGTTGGCCTCTCTCTCCAGCTACCTGCCCTCCTGACTGCAAGACGGCAGCAGCTGTGCCAGCAATCACATCCTAGGACAATCTCCAAAGGTAGAAAGGGGGCCACTTCATCTCAGATCAATAAACCTTTCCCAGAATTTTCCCTTCACATTTCACAAGTTATAGTTGCATCCTCGTCCTATGCCTAAACCCACCAGCCACAGCTGGTGTGGGCCCTGGGCGAGACCTGCGTTGGACCACGAAGGCAAAATGGGCCTAGGTCTGGGGCAAGGTGGACCAGGGGCTCAGGGCACAAGAGGCAGGAGCAAGATGACTCAGGAGCGGGAGAAAGTAAAGACAGTCCTTGGGAGGCAGAGATGACAAATGGAAACCAGAAGAAACAGCCACAGAGACAGGCAGAAGGAAAGTCTTCTGGCCAGAAAAGACCCAAGTTTGCAAAGCAAACAGACTGAACACCTTCGGGGCAATGGCAGGGGCAGAAGAGAATTCCCCCCGCTTCAGAGCAGAGAAAGGGAAAAACCGGTCCCCTACCCTGGCTGGAGTCGCACCCGGGCTGCGGATGGTACTCAATGTCTCAAGGCAGCAGAACAACACCTGGGGGGGAATTTTGAGGGACAACTTCGTTCTCAATAATTTTATCTCCATCAAATTTCCCTTTGAAGGTCAAGGCAACCGGATGACGTTTGGAGAGACGCCCAGAAGCTCGGACAACAGACCTGGGCCTCGTCCACTGCAGGCCGTAAAATGAAAGACGAGAATAAAATAAAATATATAAGGGACTGCTTGGCCACTGGGGACCCCTGCCAGGCCCTCCCCGAGCCCTGGAGCCCCGTGTGGCCGCCCCAGGCCTGCACGGTGTCTGTCGCCTGAGCCTTTTCTGTCCCTTCTTGAGCAATGTCAGGAAGTGTGCGTGAAGAGCCACATCCTTCACCCGGCGGCTCCGACAGCATCTTGACGGCGCCCGGTGGCCACCCACCGGCTGCCACGCTCTTTCCCGGCTTAGGAACAATGGCCGAGCCGCCCGCCCACCCGGGGCCCGTGTGACGGAACGGCTTCTCCAAAGTTGTTCTGTCATCTCTCTCCCAAAGCCACAGCGCCCAGAGCAACACGACAGCCACCCTCGGGGACCAGGAACTGAGTCATGAGCCTCCCACCCGCCTGGCTGAGCCATGGGCTGTTCCTCCGAACCGGGAAAGAATACTAAACGCGCCTCAAGGGCAGCGACTTCCACATTCTGTCCACATTCGGTCCCCATTCTGTCCCAGCCTCCACTCGCAGTGCAGCCCGGGCGTTGCCTGGTCTTGACGGCCACAGTCAGTGTCCGGGACACAGTGTCAATGCTGAGAAAAGACAGGAAGTTCCAGCGCACATCGACGTGACTGGGGACTCGGCCTGGTGCTTATTTTCTGCTTCTTTATTCTTCCTGGTAGGAAGGATGTCCGAAAAAGGGGCCAGGGTGGAAGGGTTGCTGGACTGGCGTGTCAGTGACTTCAGAGTTTCTCAAAGGGCTCCATTAATTTGGACTGGGACATGAGAGGCGTGAAGGCCACTTCGCGGGCCCTGTGGCCTGCCCTCGCTCACCCTCCAGCTGGCCCATCGGGACGGCAGACTGACCCACGAGCTCCCGGGGGACGAAAGTCATTTTAAAAGGCGGTAGGAGCTTAGCGGGTTATTCTGGACACAATGCTCCTGCACATGGTCACTTTCACTTCCCTGTTTCAAGGCAGGAAAGGGGTTGGGACTTTACCAGAAACCCACTCTCCTGGTGTGAGAAACTCAGGCCTGAGGGGCTGAGCTGACCTGCCTTTCTGGCCTCACCCAGCCCTCAGAGCACTGGCACCCCTGAGGACCGGCAGCTCAGGCTGCAGTCTGGAAGGTTCTCCGGGTCTGAGGGTCACAGCCCCTGCTGAGCAACTACTTAACAGTGAATGCCACATGCAGGTGAGGTCACTGGTGCAGAAAGCCTCGGCACAAGCTGCAGTGCGAGGGAGCATGCCCGCCACAAAATCCATCACCCACCGTGCTGCCTAGAATATTCCAGAATGCTGTTTCCCTTCCCCTGCCCCCGCCTCTCCCTTCCCTGTGGTCTCTTTGCTCCACACCTATTTCCATCTCCGCTGTCAACATTGACCCCACCCTCATCCACGCCACTCCCCCCTCCTCCTTCCTTCACTATTTCTTCCTCTGATATTTCTCTTGCCACCTCTCTTCTGTTTTTTTAATCTGTTCTTCGCCTTTCCCTCTCGCCACTGTCTCTCTCCGTCTTTCTCCACCTCAGCTTCCTTCCCTGACTTACGATGGTTGGTTTGACTCCTGCTTCTTCACAAATAATCAAGACAGTCCCGGCGGCACCGGTGCCATCCACCCACCTGGGGTGGGTCTTTCCCATGTGCCCCCAGAGGTGTGTGGGGGCACACTCTCCTGTAGTTACGTCTTCTCCCAAGGCCACACAGCTGGTAAAATCTGGAATTGGACCAGCGGGGCACTTGGGTCTGCCTGGGCCCCAGGCCCCTCACTGATTTACAAGCACCAAACACCACCACCATGGGAAGGACAAGGGGCCCCTTTCCTTGAGCGGCCCTGCGCTCCCAGGGCCGAGTGGCCCTTCCTCAGGGGCCCCAACACCCAGCCAGGCTCAGACACCCCTGTGGGGGTGGGGTGGGGTGGAGATCTGACATGGGCTCCACCTTCCACAAGTCTCAGCTCTGTCCATGCTTAAAACAGGGTTTCCACAGAGTCAGTCTACATCTTTCCCGCCTGTCTCTGCCTTTCCTCAGTTGGTGGAAGAATATACTGCGTGTCAGGATCCTCCTCTTCCTGACCGAAATGCGGCTGTCACGGGCGGTGGCACACGGACCCCCTTGTCATGTGGACTGGCAGGAGGAGGCTGCTCTGTCTGCAAAGCTAAGACCGCAGTGACTGGTTTTCACTGGAAGCCGAAGCCCCAGTGCTGATTATTATGGATAATCAGCATAAGAAAGCGATGAAAGCCTTGGGTGCTTCACTTGGCCAAGGCTCAGCCCCCATGGATTCTTCTTTAGTGAGCCTTATTGGGGAGCCCCCACACAGGCTCAGGTGTGAGGAATGAGTTATTTAGAAACTGTGGCTAAGCTCAGAAGAGAGATGAGGTTTTGTCTGAACATGGGAAGAGGAACTTGAGTTAAAATAGTGATCCTAGTCAGGCCTTCACTTCTTGGTATGCCTGCTTTCAGTAGATATCTATGCTTATTTTGGTCAATAAAGTGTTGCCTTTTTAGAGGAAGGTGTATTTTAGGGTGGACACTTCCTCGCGCCACCTAAACCCCAGAGCTCCCCGTACCCTGGTGTTGCCGCCAAGGGGGTCACAGGCCCAGTGCTGGGAGGAGGAGACACGCCAGCAGGGCCACAGCCCCTGTACCTATCACCCTGGCCAGGGTGGGCCTCAGGTCACCACATTCTGTCTCCACCGCTCACCCCCACGTCCGAGTAGCGGCTGGGCACCTGCTCCAAGATAGCGGATCTGTACACAGACCTGTGACTCCCACGTGGCCGGTGCAGAAAAAGCCACTGGAGGATGAGCCAACCAGGTTGCTCTTGGGACGCAGAACGGGAAGTGAGCCTGCCGGTGGGAGGACAGCGACCCACAGAGAAGGGCTGAGCGGCAGCAGGTGTGGGGTCCAAGCCCTCCTGGTCTGGGGTCCCGGGTCCCGAACAGGCCACCCACCCCTCACATGAGTTAGCCGAAGTGAGTGTCCACTCTTTTCGACACCCCAAACCTAGCGAGGCCCCTGATTCTGAAGCTGCTGTGGGACCAGCAGCGATTCCAGGAACACGCGATGTGCGGACATGAAAAGGGAAGGGACGCTAGACGCAGTCCAACCTGGGCGCGAACTCTCTGCATGAAGCCACAAAGTCATGCCTTTTCCAGCTCGAGGCCAAGTCATACTTAAAGTCTTCTTTACTTTGAAGGAATAGAACAAACCGCAAGGGGAAAAAGATCAAACGCATCAACCGACTTTTAACTGAAGAGGGTTTAGACTCCTTTCAGCAAAGCGTCTGTCAAGGATGCCACCCCAAGAAAGGTCATGCCGTCCTGGACATGGAAGAACACGTGGGTTGTTGTGGCCCATGGCCTGCCCCACGCAGCCCTTCCCATGGTGGCCACATGGGTGAGGGGCCCGCATGCCAGATCCCCGTTTGAATGGTAAGCAGCCACCAAATCCTTGAAAGGACAGTAGTGTACCCGGTGTGCCAACACTTGTTTCTGGTGAGCAGACCAAGACATGGTGGCATCCCAGACTGGCTAAAAACGCTGACATGCATACTCTTCAGCTACTGGAGCAGACGCACAGATGCGGGGGACGGAGAAGCGGGAAGCAATGTTCAGCCCAACCTTGACCATCAGGTGCAGCAATTCAGCTCCAGCCCAGACTTGCTTCTCCTACGGGAGCTGAGCAGCCCCCGGCCCCCAGGTCTGCACACGGCGGCTTCAGGACCCCCTGGGTTGGCTCAAGCACGACCCTCCCCAGGTCTTACTCTCTGTCCCAAGTGGCTCATTGATTCAAGGGATTCTTTTGAACCCCAGATCTAGTCTCCCCTGCGGCGCTCCGCTCAGTACAGCTGCTCCCTCGTGACCCATGTCCAGCACCTTGTGCCGGCTATCCTGCCCTGTCTGTGCCACTACCTCTGTCCTGCACAGAACGCATCATCTACTCCGAGGTTTGCAAGCAGGAGAGTGGCTCTTCCGCCTCCACCTCCTTTTCAACTAAACCCTACAGACCTGTCACTACTCCCCCATGACACTTGTCCCCACCCTTGGCTCTCCTGGCTGCTCTGGTCGCCACATGGGTGGGCTCAGCCTGTCGGTGCCTGTCACCGCAGTCCAGGGAACTGCGTGTGACCCTCTACCCGCAGTGAGGGTGTCACCTCCTTCTTCTGCCCAACCCCCTGCTCTCGCTTGTAATGCACCCAAATAAAAATAGCTCCCCTGGCCTCCCAGCCATTCGGCTGTCATGCACTGTGGTCACTCAAAGCCCTGGTGTCTGTCACACAAACTGCACCGACAGTGGGCTTCCCCGCTCGGACTGGTGCTCGCTGGCTTTTCTCTCACATTTAACAGCAGGTTTCACACATTCCCGCTTCACATGGTGCAATACACAGGCCTCCACCAATGGAAAGGAACTGTCTCCCGCTCACTCACTGGGCCACCCTCTAGCCCTATGGAAAAAACACTCTCTCCCCCTGCAAGTTCCCTTCCTTCTCTCCTTCCCAGTCCACCGACCCCCACTCCTTTCAGCCACTGAAGAAAATGGCCAATGAGCCACAGTGGCTTACTTTCCTCCGCTTCTGGGTCCTTTACCATGGTCTCCCCTTCACACCCATGGATGCAAATGACGTCTGTTACATCCGCCCCATCAGGTGACAGAGCAGGGTCACTTGGCAGGGTCACAGCTTCCCTGCTAAGCCACCCCCACCCTTGAACTTCTAGGAGAGAGACCGGCTCAGCCAGGCCTTCCTGTCGAGGCTACTTGGGGTACATGCTCCCCCTCCTGTTCCTCTCGGTGACTTTGTGCCAACACAGGCCCCAGTCAGGTCAGATTATTGGCGCACTGAGGGCTTACCTGAACGGTGAACTTATCATCTTCATTGGGCAGAATCCGGTAGGTGTAAACGCAGTTCCGATACCTGAAATAGAACAAAGATGTCATTAGAACCCACGCAGGTAACTGAAGTGACAATTCCTGACCCGGCTCCAGGAGCCTGAGCATGAAGTCCCTGAACTCCGGAGCTACTGCTCTGAGGGGACCCTGCACTGAGGCTCAGTGAGCCCCCACCGCCCCCCTCAGCACACAGGAGCTTCAGGGGAGGGGAGGTGGGGTCTTCGGGGCATCATCTACGTGGGCATCGAGGGCTCTGGTTCTGAGCTAAGGTAGTTGGCCAGCTGGCGTGTTGGCCAAAGAACAGAGCTGCGGGGAGGGGTTCAAACAGAAACAAGACTCCAACGGGACTGAGCAAGGTAGGGACAAGCTGAAGGGGTGTCAGGCATAGCCACAGAGAGGGGCCACGAGCCGAGGAGAAGCTTACTGAGCCCTGGGGGGCCCCCTCCCTCCTGCTGAGCCTCCCTCACACCTGCAGCCTCCTCCCTAGACACGCTGCCCCACAGGTTCATCCGCCCAGAGGTCACCCGCCATGCCTCAGAGACCTGGGGTTTCCCCGACACCCGGCGCGTGGGGCTCAGGCCTGCTTCTAACGAACAGCTAGGGGTCCTGGGTCCTCTGCACTTTCTAGAGATTCCGCCTTCCTTTCGTTCAGGGGTCTCCAATGTGAGGCGGAGGGAGAACTACTTTTTACTTCCCTAAAACCTTTGAAAGTGAGGGGAGCCGTCTCGGGTGGGCACGTTGGGACAAGACGCCATGGTGGGCGGTCCAGCTGGGCCCAGAGGCAGAAGGACTTTATGATTTGGGTTTGATGCTATTCATTGAAACTGCAGGGCTGTTCCCACTCATCCTAACCTTCCCCCATTTCCTCCACTTGAGACTCTTGTGAACCTGGGTGCCCCTACTTCTGCTGAGCCCCAGGAGGGGCCACCCTCACAGTCCCGGACATTCGCTTCATTTCTGCGATCAGGACAATGGCTACTTCTTGGCAGGAATCTCACTCTCGTGGCCTTTCGTGCATGCCCGGCACTTCCCCGAACAAGTGTCAGTGCTGCTGTCGAACTAGATTTTGAAATTACGCGTTAGTTTTCAAATCCGAAGCCTGCACAGAGCCTGCAGCCATCCCACGCTGAACGCACCGGGTCTCATCTGAAGATGGCACAGAGGGATCTGCAAGCAGAACACGAGCGTCTTTTCCTCCTCCTGTGAGCCTTAGGTTGCCGCTTTTTGTAAACTGTTCCAGAACTTCTACGCAGGCACACCAGCTTATCCATGCAACTGGCCTCGAACGGTGTTTGCTGCTCAGAACCTGTCCCCACGTCCCTGCACCTGTGGCTGTGCCGTCATGTACCTGACGAGACTTGGGGCAGGTAGTTCTCTTTAGCCAGCGAACCCGGTCGAGGAGAACACGCTACATCTACCCGGGGGTTGTGCGGGCTTGAGCACAGGAGCGTACGAGCCCGCCTCCCCTTCCTGGACACTCAGGGGACAGCTGGGCCAAGGGGCAGGCTGATTAGGAGACAGACCGGCAGCTGCCTGCCACAGCGAGGCGGAGACTACGCCGGATGTGAAAGTGTCTGTTTCTCCACGCCCTGCCGACCAGCAGTTATCAGACATTTCGATCTGAGAGGGGAACGAAACAAATGGTAGCTTGCTTCATGAGAAAGGCGGTCTTTCTTTTCTCGGTGAATTCTTTTTCATGCCTGGGGCACTTAAATCTATGTGTATAGATATATCTCTTTTGTTTATTTGTGAGACAATACCGTTTGGAGCCACTTCTTTGTCCCAGGGGTTCCTTGGCTTCTTTGGGAAAGGTTGTCTGCTTTGGAAGCCGTGCAGAAGTTTTGACACTGTATGTGGGTGATTTTACAATCTGGCACGGATTTTGAATCCATGGATAGTTCAAGAAAGTTTGGGAGAATGTGGTGGGTCACGTTTTTTCTCTCTCTTCCTCGCATCGCTTTTATTCCTGTCTTTCCGGGTTCCTGCCCTGTCTTGAGCCTGAATTAGTCACAATTGGCTTTTTATCAGAGATGGCAGGGGCGGCTCTGTCTCTGCTGCCACCTTCCCTCCCAGAGAGGCCCTAGTACCACCCCAGGACCTCAGGACCTCAGCCTGCAGGCCCTTCTGCAGAGCCTGCCAGACAAAAGTCAAATCGCTGGAACCCTGCTGTGCTCTTATCTGTCACTGCAGTAGTGACACTTCCTCCTGTAGATATGCAAATGAGGGCAGGGCACACACCATCTCTAATTTGGCTGAAGGTGGCTCATTTGTGGAAAAGCCTGAGCAGAGGCCAAACATCAGCTTGTAGATGGGAAGAAGGCCAGAGTCCCAGGGAGACGGGCAGAGACGGTCGCACGGGGCAAGATGGCCATTTGTGACTTTTTCAAAGGTGTTGTAGAAACAATGAAACAAAGAAGCAGCTCTACAGGGCTGCCATGGATCAGAATTAAGCAAATACCAGGGGAAGAGAGGCCATTTTGCCTCTGACAGTCGCATCTCAGGATCCCAGTGCACGGGGCAGGCCGGGAGGCCCTGGGCCGAATCTGTTTAAATATGCCATATACACGTCCCCTGGGCGGGGGACAACCATCCCAAACTGCATGCCATGGGGTGCGAGGGTCTTGCCAAGGAGGTGGTGGTGGGTGTGCCCCAGCCTCCTGGGCACCAGCAGCTGTGCCTCAGTCTGGTCCTGTACACACACACGTGTACATAGCTGTACACACAGAGGATGCACACGGGTGCGTATACAGATACATCATATGCCCGTACATGTACATGATCTTACATGTACAATGTTCAAAGTGAAGATTCCACAACTAAATCGTCTTTTACCACTACTGCTCTGGGGCGTATTTCAGACGACCTGCTGGCTGCTGTCTGGGGGCCCAGTTCGCACCCGGCTCTTGCCCAGTGATCTAGTAACAGTTAGGGGTACTACCCTGGTCCTCCGCTGCTGCTCCTTCCAGCGGCTGGGTGGCATGGCGGGTAACTGGGAAATGTCCAGCCGGAGACCCAGGTTGGGACTGGGCTGGGGTGGCAGTGAGATTGCCCCGTTACAGGTGGGAGAAAGCCCACCTACCCCTGCACCACGACCGCCTCCTCACTGCCCTTCACATCAGCTGGGTCTTGGCTTGGGAACCTGCACCCCCCTCCCTGCTGGTCGTTTTTTCGATTGTTTGTTTTGGGAAGAGCACTTGGGCAGAAACCCACTTGGATCCCTACAAGAATCCAATGTTTCCTGCCAGTTCTTTGTCAGAAAAGAAAATTCCCCTGACCAGTGAAAACACATTGCCACCCAAAAGAAGGGGGTACCATTTTTCTAAGGGCTCAAAGGTATTACCTCTACATTACATAGAATTGCAGCAAAAAAAAAAAAAAAAAGATACTCTGGGGGAAAAGTGTGATTTGTAACCTCAGTAAGATTGAAGAGATCTTTGTGTCTCTGAAACTGGAGAAATTGTTTGTGAGAAGCATGAGAGAAGGAAAACGGGTTAGAAGGGCAGTACCGGGGCTCCTAGAGTCAGCAAATATCAACGTACGTTCTGGAGAAAGTTAATGAGAAAGAAGACAAACCCCGAAAAGTCAGTACAGAAGGAAAAGCCAGATTTTAAATGAGGGAAACAAAGAGAAATGTAGAACTATGGAAGACTATCCTCGAACTTATACACAATAGGGGTTCCTGAAAGCACAAATATTTCTTAAATATAAAAACACCCCGGATGCTGGCACCGTGGGTAAGGCAACAGCCTGCGAACCCAAAGGTCGCTGGTTCAATTCCCCAGCCAGGGCACATAAGCAGGTTGCAAGCCAGGTCTCCAGCCAGGTTCATAGCTGGAGGCAGGTGAAAAAGACAACCATACATTGATGTCTCTCCCCCTCTCTGCCTCCCTTCCTTTCCTTAAAAATAATAAAATAAAATCTTTAAAAATAATAGTAATAAAAATAAAAATAAAGCCCTGGCTGGTATGGCTTAGTGGATCGAGTGCAGGCCTGCAAACTGAAAGGTTGCTGGTTCGGTTCTGAGTCAGGGCACACGCCTGGGTTGTGGGCCAGGCCCCTCGTTGTGGGGGGGTGCGGTGAGAAGTAACTGATTGACCGCTGTTTCTCTCCCTCTCTTTCTCCCTCCATTCCCCTCTCTCTAAAAAAATAAAGTTAAAAGACATCTCCTTTAGAAAAATAAAAATAAAGAGCTTACTGCTCAAACCATGGGGAATTAAATTAAAAACCCTCTGACAAATAGAATGAAGGAAACAAACAAACAAACACAAGTGAACAGGACATTCTCCTTTTGCTCCCCTGTCCCCCAACCAGACCTGCTTTCTGGCCACCCCCACCCGCCCTGTGTCCAGAAGGCACAGGCATGGCCCGTGGAGGGCTGGGCCCAGTGACAGGAGGAAGGGATGAAGGTATTTGTTCCCCCGGTCCCACCCTGCCTGCTGCAGGTCAACAATGACTGGGCTCCCTCAGGGGAGATCGTAGCTCAAGGCAGAAGACCTGGTGACGTAGCCCTATTTCCTGCCTCTTCAGGCCCAGGAGTGGGAACAGCTTCTCTTGACTGCTGACCCCAGACTGCCTCACCATGGCTACGCCTGTCTCCTTTACATTCTTTCCAGGAAGCATTGTGTTGGATTTCCACACTACTTCTCCCGCAGGGAGCTATTTTCTCTTCCCCATGTCCTCCACTGTCACCTTTTAGAAATACTGGCCAATGGGATAAGTTCTGAAATCTGAATAAGAGTTATAAGTATTTGGAAAGTAGAAATGTAAGTCAAACTGAACAGAAAGTGATCACCTTTCACTTTGTAACTGAATACTATTTTTCTAAATGAAACTATTCAAATTAGGGAGACTGGACCGAAGTGGGCACACTCTTACACTGCTTACCGAAGCCTAAGCTGGGACGAAATTTCTGGAAAGCAATTTGTCATTCTGTATCAAGAGCCTTAAAAAGACTCCTATCCTTTGATCCAGGAACTCTACCCCCGGGACTCTATACCAGAAATGTCACATTTCTGCACAAAGACCATCCTCACCATCATATTTACAACAACAAAATACTGTTGACAACTTAAAGCTATTGTTACATGTCCCATCAGGTCACAGAACTTTGTGCATTCATTAACTACAGTATTTAGGAAGGAAGGTGAACTAAATGGGAAAGTGTGAATGCAGTTAAATGATAGAAAACACAGCCTAAAATGACATGGTCACAGGTATCTATGAAGACATTATATGACATGGGGCAGAGACAATGAGAAGATAAACCAATGAATTCACAGTATTGTAGGTTGGTCTCTCAGGGAGGGGGGACTGTTTTCCTTCTTCACGCTTGGTACTTTGTATGTTGTACTTCATTCTGTCTGTATTTACACTTCTGGAAAGAACTCTACCCTGTTTTTCAGAAGATGTTTCTACATGGCACTGACATCTGTGACTTAGACATCAAACCTCTCCTCTCTGGAGGGCACAGCGATTCTGGCCAACGGGTCAGGGGGCTGGACCAATTGATCCTGTGGGGCCAGGCCTGTCTGGTGGCCTGGTGTTATTTGTAATAAATAATTGAACCCAGACCGTTTGAGTCCTGGTACCTAGGAGTACAATGTTTTTCTAACGGACACGGGACAGTGAAATGAGCAGGCCAGGGAGGAAGGACCCGTTCCCCAAGGCGTGTTCTCCCCACGGCTGCAACGCCATGTCCTGCACGCGCTGTGCCCTTTCCCACTCCCATAGAGCCCAGGACCTCAGTCCTCTCGGGGTCCCCCTCCTCAAGTGGAAGGAGTCACTCTGAGATGGGCTCCCTTGGCGCTGCACTTTATCATCGCTCCACCTGGTTTCCTGTGGTGGCCTTTCCTGCCGTGTGAGCCCCGGACCCCCTTCTCCCTCAGGCTTCCAGGTGCGCAACCCAGCAGCCGCCAGCCCCCCGCATCACTCTTGTCCCCTTCCTGCCTCAATGCTCTGAGCCCTTCCTCTGAGGAGGCCCCACAGATGGCTCATTCTCCGGAGGCTCCCTCGGGCCTCCAGGAAGTTACAGAAGTGACTCTGACTCTGAGCTCCCCTTCCCTCTGGTGCTTCCATGACGTCACGGCTCGCCCTGTGGCTTACAAACAGTGCTGGCCAGCGCTCAGCAGAAGCCCACCACGTGCTGGCCTTGCATGTGGCCTGCCACTCGCAGGCCCCCATTTTCCCCTCTCGGCAACCCGGGGACAATGGCAGGACACACAGCCCAACTTCTTCGGTGGGCAAAGAATATGAGCAGACATTTCTTCAAAGAAGACATTCAAATGGCCAAGAAAAACATGAAAAGTTGCTGACCATGGCTAATCATGACGGAAATGCACCCTGACCAGTGTGGCTCAGTGGGCTGGGTGTCATCCCGCAAACCAAAGGTGGCCAGTTTGATTTCTGGTCAGGGCACGCATCTGGATTGTGGGTTTGGTCTTCCTCTCTTCCCCCCTCTCTAAAATAAATGAAATCTTAAAAACCATCATCAGGAAATTGCAAATCAAAGTCACAATAAGATGCTACTTCACACCCATTAGGATGGTCATTATTAAAATAGTAACAACAGCCCTGGCTGGTGGCACCGTGGATAAGGCACCGGCCTGCGAACCCAAAGGTCACTGGTTCGATTCCCAGCCAGGGCACATAACCAGGTTGCAAGCCAGGTCCCCAGCCAGATTCGTAGCTGGAGGCAGGTGAAAGGCAACCACACATTGATGTCTCTCTCTCTCTCTCTCTGCCTCTCTCCTTGCCCCTCTCTCTAAAAATTAATAAATAAAATCTTAAAAAATAAAATAAAATAAAATAACAACAACAAGAACCTCCCCACATAGCCGGTGGAAATCTAAAAATGATGGCTGCTTCTCCGGGAGTTAACCATGGAGTTCCCGTACGACCCAGCAGGTCTGCCACAGACAACAGAAATCATACGTCCACACCAAACCCTGTACGTGGATGCCTGCTGCAGCATTCTTCACTGCAGCGAAAAGGAAAACAACCCAATGTCCATCAACTGATGGCCAGGTGAATGGAATGTGGCAGGTGCACCCAATGGGGTATGATTTAGTCATACAAAGGAAGGATTCATGCTTGCTGATGACCTGCATGAACTAACGCCAAGTGAAAAAAGCCAGATGCAAAAGGCCGCGTGTTGTATGACTCAATTTCTCGGAAATGCCCAGAGAGGTACACAGTTAGGCAGAAAGCAGACTAGTGGTTGCTGGGGCTGGGAGGGGGAAGCAGGGAATGACCGCTAACGGGGACACGTTTCTTTAGGGGGTGATAATGTGAAAATGTTGTGAAAGTAGATAGTGGTGGTGGTTCACAACATTATGAATGACCACACACCACAGAACCGTACACCGTACCATGAATGGGTAATGTTATGGGATGCGAACTGTACCCCAGTAAAATAAATTCATAACCCAAAGAGTGGGCATTCCACCGCTGAGGATGCTGGGAGGGCCATGCTAGGCAGGTGTCTCAAGAAGGCTGGAGCTCATGTCAGATCTACGGAACAACAGAGGGCTTCCTCCTAAGCCCTGGGCCGCCTGGTGTGGACTACGGAGAAGGAGCTGCTTCTGTCGCTGCAGCAGGGAGAGGGAAGCCTGCCTGGGAGGGGACATCCGGTCAACACGCTGATGTTCACACTCCAGGAGATGGGACTACACAGTGAGTTTAACCTGTCAGGTAGGTAAGCTTGCAAACTGCACCAAAGCCAGAGCTTACCCAGGATGCACGAAATTCTGGGGTGCTCTGGGGTGCTGGGCATGGGCACAGAAAACCTGGAGACCCTCCGCTCTCCCATGGTTGTCCTGAGTCACTTTACATAGTAGACACCAGTCACCCGTGGGCCTTGGGGCCTCTGCCCCTCCTGGTCTTGCTCACAGAGAGAAAACCGGTGCTGTTCTCACTCCCCAAAACAGCATGAGTTAATCCAATAAACATGGCCCAGCACCTATGCTCCCTGGGCCTCACTTTCCTCATCTGTAAAGTGGGAATAATAATAGCACTGTGTCCAAAGTCATTGTGAGGTGACACACAGAAAGAGCTTAGAATGGAGCCTGGCACACAGTCCTTTGTTGTCATTTTTAGGCAGAACTGGTGAGCATCAAGTTCAGGCAGCCTGGTACCCTGTTCTGGGAAAGGGACTGTCTTTCCCTGGGCAGGCTGTGTGCTAAGGGGAACCGAGACCGGGTCCCTGTGACAGCTGCCAGATCAGCGGTGGCTTCTGAGTCTTGCTGGGCGGCCCCAGGTGCCCTGCAGTCTCCCTACAGCAGGGCCAGTCTGCTGGCGGCTTTGAGAGGGGCCAGGTGAGAATGACATAGACCTCACCGGGACAGCCTGCTGTCCCTCGTGTTCTCAACCCCCTTGCCACAGGTGGCACAGCTGGACCCAAACCATGAGGTCATCAGCTTCCTGGGGCCTCCCCCTCCAGCTCTCTGTACCCTCACACAGGCCTCCAGGGTCCGCTACCAAAGCAGGGCTGGGGACATGCGGGCTTGCTGACCTTTTCAGGGGACATGCGGGTTTGCTAGGCTTGTCCAGGGGACATGCAGGTTTGCTGACCTTTCCAGGGAACATGTGGGTTTGCTGACCTTTCCAGGGGACATGCTGGTTGGCTGGGTCTGTCCAGGGGACATGAGGGTTTGCTGACCTTCCCAGGGGACATGCCGGTTTGCTAGTCCCATCCAGGGGACATGCTGGTTTGCTGACCTTTTCAGGGGACATGCGGGTTTGCTGACCTTTCCGGGGGACATGCAGGTTTGCTAGGCCTGTTCAGGGGACATGTGGGTTTGCTAGTCCCATCCAGGGGACATGTGGGTTTGCTAGGCCCGTCCAGGGGACATGTGGGTTTGCTAGGCCCGTCCAGGGGACATGTGGGTTTGCTAGTCCCATCCAGGGGACATGTGGGTTTGCTAGGCCCGTCCAGGGGACATGTGGGTTTGCTAGGCCCGTCCAGGGGACCTGCAGGTTTGCTGTGGCTCTCAAGACAAATGGGCAGCGCTGAATTGCAGCCTTGTCTTTGGTGTTCCCTTGCCCCTCCCTAGTTCCATTTCAATAGGCAAATCCTGTTCTCTTTTCTGAGCATGAAGGCCATGTCCAGAAGCTACATTTACTTCCTGGAGCTCCGAACCCACTGCCTAAGCCAGTATTTGGACCCCTGCTGGCCCCTCACCAGAGGGGGTCAGGAAGCAGCCCTGGCCCAAGGCCAGGCAGGATGAGACGTGACCCCCTGGGCTGTCAGGTCTTCTCCACATGGCTGACTCTAGAGTGGGGGTGTCTCTGCGGCCCCCTCCAGCAGTCCTGGCTCCCTTTCAGGGCAGGGTGATTAGGAAGCCCTGACCTCACACCTGCCCGCTTGGTGTCTGATGACTCCCAGGGGGACAGCAGGGGTGGGGGTGGAGGTGGGTGGGGTGGGCTGGGAGGGAAGCTGAGAAAAGCCCAGCTGCTGCCCCCCCCCGCCCCCTCCCCACCCAATCCCAGAATTCCCAGCACCAAGCTGTGACTCAGGACAGCACAGGGCCACGTCTGCTGCGGTCCACAGAGAGCAGAGAAAACCAGAGAAGATGGACTGTTTTTTAGTAAGTTACATTAATTTGATTAAAGGACTGGCTTGTTTGTATTTTTAAGAAGTTTGTGTTTTCTGTCTCTTTGGTGTTGAAGGATGCTTTCTTTCATGAAACCAGCTGTTGGGAGGTGGCAGTTAGTTGCCATCCGTTCGGTTCCTTTCGAAATCTCTTTAACTGGCAAAATGAAGGGTAGCAATGAAATGACCTCTGCCAGGTTTGGGGTAGATTTGGCGGTCCATGGTAACCCCTAGCCTCCAGCGGCGCCCGACTGCACAGGAAAGATGGCTTCCCCCACGGATGGAGAGGAAGGGGCGTCCTGGGCCTGTGGGCAGGACTCCAGCCTCGGGGAGGGGAGGCTGGGCTAGGAAGGCAATGGACATCTGGAGGCATGGGCGCCATGGGCCCCTCCCTAAAGGTGTGGGCCGCAAACATCTGCCGCTGGTCTGAGTAACCCAGGGCAGGTGAGGGAGGCCGGGGAGGTCACGAGGTAGAAGAGCGACTTCAGACACGAGGCCCGGATGCCCTCAGGGCTGTGCACACGGAGGCCGTGAGCGCTCGAAGCTCTATCGGCTTACTTGCCAAGTCAGGGGCTGCAGGACTAGAGATTCCCGGGGCCCAGGGCCCCAGCTCTAGCTCCGGCTGCCATGACACCCAGGTTGGGGTCAGAGAGACCTCGTCCCACATCTGCAGCCTGAGCACCAGCCCAGTGCCCGGGCAAAGGGCCGCCTTGCAGATCAGGGGGTCAGGGCCCTTTTCCTGCAGGAGGCCCGTGTCCACAAACGCCCAAGGAGTCACCCCTGGGCGTGAGCCCTGTGGGAGGGTCCCCATGTGGGCAGTGTCAGGGGAAGTCCCTTCCCTGGCGTGTGAGAGTGGGGTGCAGGAAGTTGGCCTGGGGAGGTGGGGCCGTTGCCACTGGGGCTGCTGGGGCTGTCAGAGTTCTGGCGCTGAGCCAGCTGGGAGCCTGGGTTGTTTTCTAAATCCTCTCAGCTGGTCCTTGCAAACTCTCTGGTCTCTATCACTGTCACCTGGAGCCTAGCCTCACACCTGCTTTACAGGGGCAGGAGTCTAACGTCTGGGGCAACCTCTGGGCGTAGACGGCCTTGACTTTGAACTATGATCACCCATTTAACCTGTCTGAGCCTCAGTGTCTTCATCTGCAAAATGGGGTGAAAACAGGACCCACACCCCAGATTGGGGTAAGGATGAAATGAGATAAGGCACAAAGACTTAGATGGGATGTCCCAAATGGGCCCTTGCTCAGTGACCACTTTTGCTCCTGCCAGCTCAGAAGGACCCTTCTACCAGGCCACGGCTGCAACTGAGAGGTGCACGTGGACACACTGGCCCTGGGGCTGCCCAAGGCCCCAGCCGGGTGGTTGAACCGTAGGGCTCCGAGGGAAGCGCCTCATTAGACACGGCCTAGAAGGTGTTTTAAAAAGGAACCTTTGGCAAGAGGCTGATTCCTCAGCTGTAGGACAACTGGCACATTCAGCAACATCTACAGCCACGGAGCGGGACAGTTCATGGTGGCAGAGAGGCCCAAAAGGGTGGGGACGCAGCCAAGTACCAGGACAGGAGAAACGAGGCTCTTGCTGCCTCAGACAAGACTTCCTCTATGTTTTGGTCCCTGAATGCCACGTCTGGGTGAAATGAAAGTCCTTTCTTGAGCGAACCCCCCACCCCGAATTCATGGATCCCCAATAATGGCCTCCTCCAGGGGCCCAGAGCCTGGCCTGGGAGCATCCCCCAGGCCACATCGGTTCTTCACGACAGTTTCAGCCCCAAGCGCCTCTAACACCTGACCTGACCGGCCCTCTTTCTGACACACCCACCACCATGGAGCCCCGAGCTTCTGCTTCCCCCGAAAAGCACGCACCCCTTCTCTTGGCCCTGGGGGCCCAAAGACGCCCTGCACCACAGCTCACGGGCAACTACAGGCCTTAGGGTGGCTCTGGAGGCTTCCAGTGCCGCCAAACCTGAGCTCCAAGGCCAGCTGTGCCACCATGGCCTCTACTGGGCTGGCCAGCCTCGGCGGTGGGCAGGTCCGGTCCCTCCACGCCGTAACATAAACAGCCCCGACCCCAACCCCGACTCGTGCTGGACCCCTGGCTAAGCCCGGAGCTCCGAGCTGGTCTCCCCTTTCTGAGGGGCACGTCTGCCGCGCTGGGCCCGGGCAGGGGAGGCCAGGCCGGACGGAGGGCGCTGGCCAGCGCGCACTGTACTCACAGCACGCAGAGCGCGTAGGCCCGGGAGATGGACTCGCTGGCACGCACGAGGAAGCTGCCGTCCTTGCCGGTCCGGGAGAGGAGCTCCTCCGCCTTGGCACGGGTGATGTTGCCGTGGTTCCAGCAGGGCACCATGGCGGGCGCGGGCCTCCGCGGGCCGGGCCGGTGGCCACCCCCAGAAGCCACAGGCTGCCCCCAGAATCCACCGGCCGCCGAGGGGAGCGGAGGCCCCCGAGACGTTGCCACCCGCCGCCGGTCCTCTCTCTGCTGCCCGGGCTGCTGCCCTGGCTGCTGCCACCAGCTCACTGACCGACGACTTCCTGTTTCAGGCGCTCGGCGACGGGAAGGAAACGCGCTGCGGAGAACTTCCTCATTGCACAGACCCGGCCGGAGCCCCGTCTTCCACCTTCCCACCCCACCCACCCAGGCCTGCGGCCCCTGCCTCCCACTCGCCAGCCCTTTCTCTGTCCTCTGAGGGGTCTCAGTCCCCAGAGGGTCCGACGTCAGCTCAAGTCCTGGGGAGACTGGCACCGCCTTCGGAGTCCGGAGGCTCGTGGTGGACTTCCGACAGGCCTGTGCTTGCCCACGTGGGATGGCCCCGCCCTGGACAGGTCCCTCGGCCTTCTTTCTAGCCCAGGGTTCGGCAGCTCCCTGTCCCCCAGCCCCCAACACACCCAAGGAACAGAGGCTCACGGGACATTCCCTACTGGCCCTGAGCCCGCCCCCGGCTAAGCAAAATTGAAGGGGAAGGATGCAGTCCAGCCTTCCTCCCTGTAATGGAGAGTCACCGTCATTCAGACACTGTACAGCCCTAGGTCCTGGGGGAACCTTGGGTGACCCTGCTTGATGGCTCCAACGGCCCAGGTGGCAGCGCTGTGACACCTTTCCTCGCGTCCTCGGGAGCTGGTGAATGTGAAGGACCTGGGTGCCTTGTTCTCCACGGCAACATAAATGCAGGCTGGGTGTTCACCTGTGGGTCTTTCCAGAACACTCAGGACACCCACTCACCCCCAGGGGCAAGCTGCCACCTAGCCCACCATGATGCTCCTTCTCAATGATGCTGCGAGTTCATCTCAGCAGACCCGTGGGTGGCCGGGCATGGCTGCCTTAGCACCCGGCCTCAAAGGGAAGCTGCCCCCTTGGACCACCATCCAGGACCAGCGGGTTTGAGGGCTCCAGATTGGGTGCCTTCAAGCCTTGGGTCAGACCCACCAGGGTGAAGGGGCAAGTGCTGAGCTATTGACAAGGGGGGTCACGATCCCGCACCCAAATCTTGTGCCCCACAGCACGGCCACAACGTCCCCTCCAGGGCTGGACCCAGGGCTCTGCCTTGAGAAAAGTAGCCCCGATGGAGCTCATGCGAGCCCTGGAGCCCCGCGCCTGCGAGGGGGCGCTTGCGTGCCACGGAGCCCCGCACCTGCGAGGGGGCGCTTGTGTGCCCCGCAGCACCCTTTCCCGCCCCACCCCCAGGGCCTGCGAGGGGGCTCATGCGCCACGGAGCCCCGCACCTGCCAGGGGGCGCTTGCGTGCCATGGAGCCCGCACCTGCGAAAGGGCGCACGCAAGCCACGGAGCCCCGCACCTGCGAGGGGGCGCTTGCGTGCCATGGAGCCCCGCACCTGCGAGGGGGCGCATGCGAGCCACGGAGCCCCGCACCTGCGAGGGGGCGCTTGCGTGCCATGGAGCCCGCACCTGCGAAAGGGCGCACGCAAGCCACGGAGCCCCGCACCTGTGAGGGGGCGCTTGCGTGCCATGGAGCACCGCATCTGCGAGGGGGCGCACGAGAGCCACGGAGCCCCGCACCTGCGAGGGGGCGCACGAGAGCCACGGAGCCCTGCACCTGCGAGGGGGCGCTTGTGTGCCCCGCAGCACCCTTTCCCACCCCACCCCCAGGGCCTGCAAGGGGGCGCATGCGCCACGGAGCCCCGCACCTGCGAGGGGGCGCTTGCGTGCCATGGAGCACCGCATCTGCGAGGGGGCGCAGGCGAGCCACGGAGCCCCGCACCTGCGAAAGGGCACACGCAAGCCACGGAGCCCCGCACCTGCGAGGGGGCGCTTGAGTGCCATGGAGCCCCGCACCTGCGAGGGGGCGCAGGCGAGCCACGGAGCCCCGCACCTGCGAGGGGGCGCTTGCGTGCCGCGCAGCACCCTTTCCCGCCCCACCCCCAGGGCCTGCGAAGGGGCGCATGCGCCACGGAGACCCCGCGCGGGTGGCCCGCAGGGCAGGCGACTCCAAGGGAGCGAAGTGCGCTCCTGCAGGTGGGCTGCCCCTGTTGGGATTCTGGGGCCCAGACCGAGTTGCTCCGCCCTCTTCCGGGCCTCGCTGGGTTCCCAGCGAAGTTCCTTTTGGAAACTCAAGCCCAGAGACCTCCTGTCCTCGCTCCCATCTCCCCAAAGCCAGTTGCCCCCCAGCCCCCTTCCTCGGCTCCTCCCACTGAACCCAAGGACTCAACGCCTGGAACCTGCAGCAAGCCTGTATCAGGGGCCCTGTGGGCAGGCCCGAGCGGACACGGGGACGCGGTGGCCTTCATGCTCTGGCCTTCCCGGAGCCGGCAGGACCCCAGGGCTGCCCTGGGGGCAGTTGTTTATCTTGGGTTTGTTTTGCAGGGCCCCTACCTACAGATACGATAAAATGAATGGACATCAGAGAAGATTTAGAAGAACGGACGGAGGTGAGTATGTGTATATTCGATATCTAAACAGGGCCTCTGAAGAGACCTCATGATGTGAGGTCCTCTCTTCCTGCTCAGGTCACTTTCCGTTGACAAATGCTCTGTTCCTGCTGCTTCCACCTCATCCGGAGAATGGAGTGTAGGAGTCGGAGCCTGTTCCTTCCGAGACAACATCGATCTTTTTGCTCTGCCGCTTCCGGTACATTTATCCATTGCTGGCTGCTTCGTCACTGCCCTGCCCAGGAATCCCAGCTTCCCAATTTCCTCCGAGGCTACGGACAAACACGGATGCATGTCTTGCCCAGAGCATGCAGGAAAACGTTAATAGCCATTCATTTTCTGGTCACGTGAAAGCTTCTGTTCTGAATTTCTGAATTTTGTAGCCCACACGTAGAACACCACATTTTCTCACCAGCTTCTCTAGAATTTAGGAGGCCACAATCATCACATTGCTTTATTGTGGTGTCTTCCACCGATGACCACTTCCTGCCTTGCGCATGTGTCAGCGGGCCCATCCTCAAGGACTGTCCATCATCCCAGCATGATTAAAATTAACCTGGAGAGCTCAGTGTCGGCTGATCGGAAGACCCAAAGGGATCACAGAGCATTGATCTTGAGAGTCATTGGAAGAGATGCTGTTGCCTGACACATGGACAGTGACCTCCAGAGGGGCTGGAGTGACCACTCAAGTGCTTTGGGTAGGCATGCTGAGGGCAAAGAACACCTGTCACTACCCCTGTCACCCTCAGTGCTACTGGATGGAGACAGCGCCATGTGTGGAACACCGTAGGTGAGAGGTGCCCTGGGGGCCCTGGTACAGAGCCCTGAAGTTGTTGTGTATCTGATGTAAGAGTCACCCAAAGTCAGCACCATTCTAGTCACCCGTTCTTGTGCCATCACATAAAAGAAATGCCACCCTGGTTAGGAGTACCCTGCTCCCCCGGCTTTGTTCTTAAGCCCATTTGTACGCGGGCATTGAGTGCCCAAGCATTATGGCCGGGGCAGGTGATTTTTTGAAATACGCAGGTAGGATGTTTTGTTATAAGTCCATTTACCTTTATTGTTTATGATCTTGCCATCCCAGACCTGTATAGCTACGTTTCCCACATTCTACCACCATTCTATAAAAAGGTGTTACTGTGTGATCCACGCCCTATGCAGTTTGTGAAAACATAATAGTATAATTCTACATGTCCTGCATACAATGTGTTAAATCACGCCCCGCCATGGCACTCCAAAAACCCTCACAGGCTTGACTTGCAGAGTTCTTTGGGACATCTGGTCGACCCCGCACATAAAGGAAAGGGTTGGAAAGCAGCTGACAGGAATCACAGAGCCATGGTTTCCATGGGCCCAGGTCCAGGCTGGGGCACTTCACCAGCGTCACTGCCAGCCCTGGCCAGTGCCGGGCACTGGAGGGGGACTTGGAAACAGTCTAGGAAGTCAGGGCAATGAGTAGTGTCAAGGTGGTGTGGCAGGCACTGGGTCACGGGCACTTGGTCATCGATAGAAGCTCTGGGAGGAACAGACAACATCTTGGTGTTGAAGAAATGAGCTATGTGGCAGCTCCCCCTGCCTGCCTTCTCACAGGGAGTCTCAGTTCCGCTTCTGCAGGCACCTTCAAGTTGCCTTTCCGGATCCTCTTCTGGACCCCTGAAGACGCAGATTCGGTTCCAAGTTTATGCAACAGTCCCTGAGTCAGAGGCCTCCTGGGGCCTGGAGCCTCCTCTTGAGGAGGAGGTAGGGGAGGTCTCAGTCCACAGTCCTGTCCTCCCTTGTTGCCCCTCATCTCCGATACCTGTGCTGCAGACCTGGAAGCAGACACAGGTGAGGCCACGGTCTGTGCCCCAGCTCTGCCACAAATATCTAGCGACAGAATCTCAATTGCATCTCCATGAAGCTATGGAAAGTGCCTGGTGCCAAGTAGCTGCCAGGGACAAAGCCTGGCAATTTCTGCCACCAGGGGGAGCCTTGAACTCTAGCTCCATCCAAGAGTTCAGGGGGCTCATTCTGCAGAGCCCTAACTCTCCTGTTCCCATAGTAACAGTGCTAACAGGGATGCCAAGAGGTCCTCATTGCGCCCAAGAGTATCCTGTGAATGCCACAGAGCCGCAAGCCGCGCTGCCTTTTAAAGGAAGATGCTGGAAAATCAAATCTGTGAACAGCAACAAGAATTAGTTTGACTTCAGGAAGAATCAGCTAAGGGAGAATCACATTCACCAATATAACTTGGGTCTTTTGCCAAGGTTGTTAAGGGCTGGGGAAAGTATTTATAATAAGGCAATGGTAAGTGGGAAAAAATTCAGGAAACCAATTAAAGATATCGACTCCAACTATGCAGGAAGCTTTATCTCAGGAAATCATGGATTTTGAGGAGTGCTCAGTTAAGTAGCAGTTCTGTGAGCAATGCTTTTGCTTCCTTTTACTCTTCCAGGTTTCTTTTATGACCGCACACTACTTTTGTAATAATAAAATTAACGACATAAAAATGGTAACCCTGGCTCAGGAAGACGTGTATGAAATCCTTTGGGGCAGCTTGGCTTCATGTGGGAGACTGGAGGCATCCCCAGGGACAAATATCTCTCAGGATTCCTAAGGAGGAAACTGACTTCTCTAATCTTTAAAAAATCCTTTTTAAATTAAAAAGCAACACCTGTCCAATGAAAAGTAAGTTTCCCTCCTGGCCCAGACACCCTAGTTCCATCACCCCAAGGCTAGCATCTTGGATATTCTTGCAAACCTGTGAGTTTACAAAAATATTTTTGCAAAGCCTCTTTTCTCGTAACCTTGCTTTCTTCACTTAACAATGTTTCTGGACATCTCATGGTGGTTTTGGTGTCCCCCACACTTCTACTTTTGAAACATTTTTAAAAGATTTTATTTATTTTTAGAGAGAGGGGAAGGGAGGAAAAAGAGGGAGAGAGAAACATCCATGTGTGGTTGCCTCTTGTGCACCCCCAACTGGGGACCTGGCCTGCCACCCAGGCAGGTGCCCTGACTGGGAATCTAACCAGCGACCTTTTGGTTCGCAGGCCAGCGCTCAGTCCACTGAGCCCCACCAGCCAGGGTTCCCACATTTCTTTTAAAGCCAGCATGCCATTCCGGGCCACAGCCTGAGTCACAGTGCCAGTCTGGACGTGGATGCTAAGATGGCTTCCGGCATCTGCTATTACAAACCATGCTGCAGCCCTGGACTCCGTGCGCTCAGGTTACCTGGGAGGGGACTCCCCAGAGCAGCAACCCAGGGTCAAAGGCAGCGCGCATTTTCGGTTTTGATTAATTAGGCTGTACCGTCTTCCAACGTGGTAGAACCCATGGCCGCACCCGCCATCCATGAGAGTCAGCCTAGAGGGGCGATGCTGGAGCATCCCATGTTAGGAAAGAGACAGGAATGAGAGATCTCACTTAGGGAATGATTTTTAAGAAACGGGCCTTGGTGACTCATTTCGAAAGCATTCTAGACTTTCACCACAGTGTTCCTTTAAAAATGAGCTGTCCTCTTGTACCCACAGTGTAATCTGGCGTACATGTTTCCTTTCCAAGGACGCAGCCTGGATGTTTCTTGGGCTGAGCATGACACTGTGGCGGGAGCCCTGGCTGGCTGTGGCTTCCTTGGAAAGGTTGGGGTTCGATTTCCAGTCAGGGCCCTTACCTCGGTTGCAGGTTTGATCGCTGTAGACACTGAGGTCTCTCTCTCTCTCTCAAAGCAATAAACATATTGAAAAAAACAAACATGAAGGGACTTGCCCAATGGCCCGGGGACCCTGGTAGCTTGGCATCCTTGTGGCACGAGGCCCCCACCTGGGCTGTAAGCAGGACACACCTGTGATCTCCCTGAGGTGACCATGGAGCCGTGGCAGCTCCCCACCCCCAGCTCTCTGCCTCCAGGGTCAGATATGCCAGGTTCTCTGGCCCTCAGTCAAGCCGTCAGCGAGCACTGGTCAGCCTGCTGGGGCAGCTGCTGCCCAGGTAGCCTCCCACCTCTGTTCCAGCCGCGAGCGCTTCCCGAGCCTGAATTGTGGCAACCGTCCCTTGGTAGGGCCTAGGCCAGCAGCCACTCCCTCTCCACAGTCGTTCTGTGTTAGCTCCTCCCAGCTTCATATCCTGTGTCGCTCCTCCGTGCCCCACACACAGCGGGCTCCAGTGCCAAACCAGAGGCATGGCCGCCCACCCTGCGGCTCCCGCCTCCTTCCCGCCTTCTGCCCAGTGACATGTCTCCACGTGGTCACCCTGAGTCCCAGGAAGCCCTGGGTTTCCCTGACTGCAGCTGCGCCCAGTGCTTGGCTCTGAAAGCCACGTGAGGTCATCTCAGCGCTGGACACCTACTGCCCCCACCTCGCTGTCCCCACCCCACTGCATCGCCTCTTCCCCGGACCCCTCCTGCCTGGCAACTCCCAGAAACGGGGTCTTTTTCTGACTACGCTCCTGCTGAACGGTCCCCTCCTCTGGGAGCCCCAACCTGCCCACCGTTGCCAGCTCTTCAGCCAGAGCACTTGCCTATTGTGACTTGAATTATTTCGTGCGCACCTCTCCAAGTCCCCATCTTCCTTGTCAGCGGCCGCCCCCCACTCCGCCACGGAGCCCCTGTCTCGGTCAGATGGGGCGGCCATAACAAAACAACGCAGATGGGGGTCATTGCAACAACACACGGGGGTTTCTCACAGCGCTGGAGGCTGGGGCGCCGCGCACAGGCCCCGCACGGTGAGGTTCCAGCCAGGCCCCTCTCCCGGCTCGCCGTGGCTTCCCGCTGTGTCTCTCGTGGCCTTTCCTCGGGACCTGTTTGAGGACAGCGATCTCTCTCTTCCTCTTCTATAAGGCCACCAACCCAATAGGTTTAGGGCCCCCTCCTTACGCACTCACTTTATCTTTTTCTGATTTTATTTCCTTATTGAGAGAGGGGAAAGGGAGCGAGAGAGAAGGAGAGAAACATCAATGTGTGGTTGCTTCTCACACGCTTCAAACTGGGTACCAGGCCCGCAACCCAGGCATGTGCCCTGATTGGGAATCAAACCAGCGACCCTTTGGTTCACAGGCCGCACCAGTCAGGGCTCATTTAACCTTAATTACCTCCTCAACACCGCATCTCCAAATACAGTCGTGTTGCGGGTAGGGCTTCCGCGTGTTCATTTGGAAGGGGGTCAGCTCAGTCCACGGTGGTGTCCACTAAAAACCTGCTCGAGCAGAAACAGCCCGTCGCTGTCTGTCAGCTGTCACACGCGGGCCCCTGGGTGAAGCCCTCGCCAGGAATCGCCTCTGTCGGCCCTCATGACCCCTCAAAGGGAGGCGTCTGATTATTTCCATTTTATGGGCAGAGAAACTGAGAACCAGAGAGGTCCAATGCTTCGCCCGCAAGTTAGCGGCAGAGCAGAGATTCCAACCGCCGTCCTCTTGATCTCATAACCACCATGCAGGGCGCGTACTGTGAGGTCTATGCGGGGGACCCCAAAAGTGGAATTTACTTATTAAAAATTGAGTATTCGTCCGATCATCAAGTGTGCATCACTTCTCCTGTTCTGCCAAGACTTCTTCCCTTTTTGTTTGCATTTAATGGACACAGTCTTAGAAACATTACAGAATAAAAACCCAACATCTTCAGTCCTTTGGTGATTAAATGCACATTAGCAAATCAAAAAATAATAATAATAATAATTGAGTATTCGTTCTCACATGCTTACACTTCAGTCACCTTCCCAGTACCCTCCACGAGATGCAATACACCTATCAAGATGTTTTTGCCGCTGCCCAAAACAGTTTTGATCTCGTCGATTGTGATGCCCTTTAGTGCTTCTGCCATGTTTGCTTTCACCTCTTCCACGTTGGCACCATGTTTCCCTTTGAGGACTTTTTTCATCCAGGGAAACAAAGAAAAGTCGCTTGGGGCCAGATCGGGCCACCTGCCTCCGCATCTGCCCCACTGTTCACCTGCTCCTGCAGGGTTCACCCCGCACCCGCTGGGACCTGCCCAAAGCCACCCAGACCCCCTGGATTGTCTCCCTCCCTGTCCCCTGACCCTATGCAAGCTTAAGATTTTCCCATTGTAAAAAGAAACAACCAAAGCAACACCAAAACCCGCCCTGCCAATGCTCTCAGCCTTGGCTGTGTTTCCGGAAGGCCTCACATCAGGTGAATGAAACAGAAGTCTCCGTGGGGCCTGGACGTCCCCCGGTTCATCCATGACTGAGAGCCAGGCTCCCGCCAGCTTCCTCCTTGCCTGGTGGTGGTCCCGTCACGTCACCCTAGCTGATGACCTTTGGATAAATGGCCCGAATCCACTGTCACTGTGTCATCCCCCACTGCAGCCTGGCCCGGCCACGTTGAAAGCTTCTCAGCAACATCTCCAGGACTTCCCTCTCCTAACCGCTTGCTGCCCTCGACCACCCCCCTCCACATTCTCCTGATTGTCCCCCCGTTCCCCACCTTCCTCCTGACTGGCCCGTGGGTGTTTCCACTTTGTCCTCGGCTTCCCTTTGGTCTACCCCACGTTCTCCCCAAGTGCTCTCCCCAGTGACCCCTAAATCTTCATTTCCAGCCTTGACCTTTCGGAGCACCCGTCCACGCGCCCTGCTGCCTCCATGAATATCCAACGGATACGCAATCCCTACCTCACCTGTGCGCATCTCCACACCGAAAACCTGTTCTGCATGTGCTGCCCATCTGGAGTACCATTCCCGACCCCCCCGGGCTGCCTTCTTCCTCCATGCCCTCCCTGGGTTCACCACAGAGCTGTGGAACCCTCTGGAATCCACTCAATTTGGAGCAGCTGCACCAACTCAGGCTTTGCTCCACTCTTGCATCAATCCTCCCCCAGACTTTTCAGGGGGGCTTTCATGAGCCCTTGCCCGTCAGGCTCTGCCCCGCCCCGCTCACACCTCTCCCTCTGTCCTCCCGTTTGTGCCAGCCCGCTCTAACATGCAGGCCTGAGTCCGCCACGCCTTCCCTCTGTCGTCAAATGGGATGCAAGCTCCCTGGCAGGTTGCGCAAGCCCTTCAAGGTCCACACCTTGCTCACCCCTCCCAGGCTCCTTCCTCTCCCATACTCACCCTGGGCTCCCACACACCAGGTCAGTACCTTGCCTGTGTCACTCATTCATTCGTCCAACAGGTGTTGGCTGAGAGCCTACCGTGTGCCCAGATGCTGCCCCAGACCCCAGGGATTTACCTGGAACCCCCCTGCCTTCCCAGAGATTCCAATCTACTTCGGAACTCCAGTGCTTATAAGTAGGAAAGCAGAACAGTCATTTCAGGACAGGCCAGTTTAACTCACTGGGAGGAAGTGTACTTTGCATTTGCAAATGACATGTTTCAGTAGATTTTAAATATTCCTCTTTGACTCTTAATTCCTTTCAGAGGATTCAACGCCCAGAAATAACCACAGGTGAGCACCGCTCTCAAAGATGTTCATCTCACAGTATTCGTAACAAAAAATGGAAGTAGCTTCCATTTCTAATACCCAAGGAATGGTTAAATAATTCATGGTATGTTTCTTTGAAACATTGTCTTTTGCAAGAAAATAACATGCAGGAAATGCTTACAGTATAAAGTTAAGTGGGGAGAAAACCCTCCATCCTACATCAACTTCGCTGCATGATCTGTTTGAGGAAAAAAAAAGAAAAGGAAAGCTCACCGATAAAAGACCTATGAACAATGTAGCTAGACCCCAACTTACACCATACACCAGAATGAACTCAGGATGGATAAAGGGCTTAAACATAAGCCGTGCCACCATAAAAGTCCTAGAGGAAAACATAGGCAGTGAAATTGCAGATATCCCACACAGCAACATTTTCACTGATGCTGCTCCAAGGGCAAGGGAACTAAAGGAACAAATAAACAAATGGGACTACATCAAACTGAAAAGTTTCTGCTCAGCTAAAGAAAACAACAGCAAAATGAAAAAGGAGTTAACAGTATGGGAAAACATATTTGCCAAAATGATACCTCAGACATCCAAAATATATAAATACTTTGACGACTTGACAGCAGGGAGACAGACAGCCCAATTAAGAAATGGGCCAAGGATCCTTTGAGGAGGACATACAAAGGGACCACAGGCATATGAAAGGATGCGCAACATCACTAGCATCAGAGAGATGCAAATTGAAACTACGAGATACCACCTCACACCTGTCAGAATGGCCATCATTAACTTAACAAACAAGTGCTGGCATGGATGTGGAGAAAAGAGACCACTAGTGCATTTTTGGTGGAAATGCAGACTGGTGCAGCCAATATAGAAAATAGTACGGAATCTCCTCAAAAAAGTAAAAACATAACTGCCTTCTGATCCAGCAATTCCACTGCTAGAATTATATTCGAAGAATCCCAGAACTGCAATTCAGAAGAATCTGTGCACCCCTATGTTCATAGCAGCACAATTCACAATATCTAAGTGCTGGAAACAGCCTAAGTGCCCCTCGGTGGACAAATGGATCAAAAAACTGGTACATTCACACCGTGGAATACTATGCAGCAGGGAGAAAGAAGGACCTCCTACCTTCTGTAACATCATGGATGGAAATGAAGAGGATTACGCTTAGCGAAATAATCCGGGCAGTGAAAGACAAGTACCATGTGATCTCACCTAATACAGGAAACTAGTGAACAAAGCAAACAGGCAAAACGGAACTAGAGGCATGGAAACAGGGAACAGGCTGACAGTGACCAGAGAGGAGGGGGGCGAGGGAGAAAGAGGCACCGAAGGGCAAGAGTTGAGTCAAGGAACCCACGAATGACCCACGGACCCAGGCAACATGTGGGGATTGATCATGGGAGAGGGAATGCGATGGTTGGGGCAGAGGAGAGCAATGGGGGAGGGAATGGGGCAAATGTGATACAACAACAATCAACCAATTAAAAAACTATGTAAAAGATCAGGTGAAAATGTGCTTCCAGGTAGCAGGATTGGGGTGATTATTTCCCCGAGTCTTTGCACTTCCAAGCGTTCAGTATCTATGACTTTGAAACCCTCCCTTCAAAACAGTACAAAAATGGAACTTGAAAAAGTAACACTTTGCCAACAGTACAGTCAGCTTTCTCACCTTTTGAGCAGTGTGATGCAAGTCTCCCATTTAAATACTGGATTCCTTCCTTCCTTCTCCCTGTGGTGGGGTGGGGGGCGGTCCAGTGCCCACACTGAGGTCTCAGGTTGGATGCTGGATGAGGCCTTTGAGCTCGAAGGTCCCCGCTGGTCCTGGCTGTGCCGGAACCGGAACCGCTGTCTTCCTAGATGTCCTGGGCCGTCCTCATAGCCGGGCTGCCGCCCAGGCAGCCCTGTCCCCGCCCTCTCTGGCTGGCTGGGAAGGAACGCCAGACGGCACCATGCCCAGGGACAGGCCAAGCAGAACCTACATCTCAGAACCTGGATGCATAGACCCCCTTCCTGTCCCGGATGTTCAGACGCGGGCGATGGAGCCAACGCAGAACAGAGGCAGGAGCACCGGGCTGGGCCCCAAAGCCCAGGTGTTCCCCTGGCCCTGCATCTGCCTGGCCACGTGGCCTTGAGGAAGTCACCAAACCACCTGGATCCACTGTAGCCCCTGGTCAATGAGTAGGATGCACTTAGCTTGGAGGTCATGTCCACCTCTAAAGGGCTAACCTTTGTGTGTTGCTGCCGTGTGTGGCCGAACCTCTAAGAATGGACACGTTCCAGCTAGTCTTTGCGGCCACATGTTGTCCCAGTTCATCTTAGCTGTACTGGGAGGGGCAGACCCTCTCTCTCAGTACCCCCAGGTTCGGCAGCCCACCCCTCATGAACTTCCCACAGGGCCAGGCTTTGGGCCGTCCAAGGTGAGGGCTCTGGAACGACCCAGGCCCTCCCCATCCTCTCCCAGGCCCCCCGTGCCCTCCGGCAGGCCCATGTGGTTCCGTCAGGGGCTGCTAGGCAGGCTCAGCCTCCCATGACATAAATCAGGATAGAAACAGACACGCCGCATGAGCATACACATACATGTGCACATGTGCACACACATGTATGTGCATGTGGGTACTTGTATGCATGGCTTTGGCATGATGACAAATCTGACATGGCTGAGGCAGTTCTGGCCTACAGATGACTCTTGGAGATTTTTAATTTTCAGTTGACAAATTTCGGACAGTCTGCACCATCGTGGGACAGTTCTGTCCAGGGGCTGACTTTGTGTAAGCATGTGCCCTGTGGTCATTTGTTAATAGAACAAAGACAGGGGGCGCACTTGCCCAGAGCAGACAGGGGAGGTCCCCGGACTGAGGGCCCCCCACAAAGGCTGCAGCAGTTCTTCATGTGGCCCCATGACCTTAGATTCATGTAGTCATCGCCAGCCTTTCTATGGCGTTATGCCAATGAGAAGTCTACATCTAAATTACAGAATGGCCAAGAAGGGACCAGACTTATCTTCCAGGCACCCTTTGATGTTGCAGCTTGTTGCATGGATGTGTGACAGAGAAAGGACAAGGGTCGGGGTGGGCCACTGCTTGTGGGGTGAGGCAGCAAGAGGCCATCGGAAACACAACAGCTGCAAACCCAAGGGACGTTTCCCCGGGTCCTTCAGTCCAGGCCCAGAGAATAAAGTTGGAAGGATGTGCCCTGCTCCGTTTCTGCTCCATCCATGCATGCTGCTGGCAGAAAGACCTTTGCTACCCTACTCCCAGCCCAGATCCTCAACCACCATCCCCAGGGTCCCCAGGGTTTCTAGGCCCGGAGTCCCATGGGCAGCCATTTGTATTAGTGAGACCACCAGCATGGGTCAGGGTGGCCTTGCAGAACCAGAGGAGCTTTCTGCCTCTTGAACCAAGTCCTGGCCAGGTTGGGGTCTACACTGGGGTTTCTCCAAGTTCTTAAACGTTTGCACACACCGGAAGCACCTGTTGAAACAGTTTTCTGGAGTTCCAGATCCAAACGGTCTGTAGAATTTGGGGGGACCTGAGGACCTGAGAGCCACTGCCTGAAGTGCAGGCAGGCACCCAGGGACTGGGCTCCCAGGGCAACGCCAGGGAACGTAGGGGCTGAATGTCCCTGGGCCCCACAGCCCGCTGGGCACTGCCCAGGTCCTCGGTCCCTGGCTATGGCTCCTTGAAGAGGACAATCCCACGTTTTGTCCTCTCTCCTGGGCCTCTGTTAAACTGTCACCTCCTCAGAGAGGTGGGCACAGCAGCCCACCCTTTCCTGCCTCCATTGTTCCCTTCCACATGCTCTCATCACTAATCAATGGCCTCGTGTTTCCTGGTTGGCTGCCCTGTGTTTGTCGTTCACTTTATTTCACAAGAGGGAGTTTTTCCTGAGGACAGTGGCTCGGCCTTGTCACTGTTGACTCCCCATCTCCTAGAACAACATATTCTATTCTCTTGCCAGTACTCAGCGCACACCTGTCGTGTAACAGTGGCCTTGGCCATCCTCCGCGGAGCGAACTGGAGTGAGCCATGGGGAGAAGGTGGCCCTGGCCATGTCACTGACACCGATCTAGCCCCAGGGCCCATGGTGGACCAGCTCTGCCACCAGACGCCTGGACCAACAAAGCAACAAAGCAGGGAAGTGATCAGGGATCGAGGAAAATGATGGGCCTCCCACATCCTGAGGGTCCATAATGGTGATAAGAGCAACAACTCCTCCGTGCCGACAGCAGCCCTGAGTCACACATCAGCAAGGACCAGGACCAACGGGGCTCCCCAGACCCGGAGCTTCAGGTCTCCCCAGTCTGCTCTGAGGGGAGTGTGCCCTGAGGTCGGGCCCGCTACTTCCTGCCTTTGCTCCCTGCTTCCTGCTCCTTGCTTCCTTCCCCCTGGTCCCTGCTTCCTGCTTCCTGGTCCCTGCTTCCTGCTTCCTGGTCCCTGCTTCCTTCTCCCTGTTCCCTGCTTCCTTCTCCCTGGTCCCTGCTTCCTTCTCCCTGGTCCCTGCTTCCTTCCCCCTGGTCCTTGCTTCCTTCTCCCTGGTCCCTGCTTCCTTCTCCCTGGTCCCTGCTTCCTGCTTCTTGCTTCTTGCTTTCTTCTCCCTGGTCCCTGTTCCCTGCTTCCTTCTCCCTGGGGTCCCTGCTTCCTGCTTCTTGCTTCTTGCTTCCTTCTCCCTGGTCCCTGCTTCCTGCTCCCTGGTCCCAGCTTCCTTCTCCCTGCTCCCTGCTGTGTCTGCACCCCGCTTGTAGGGTCACCAGACAGAGAATTAGGCGGAGCTCCTCTACAAGACTCCCTGCCGTTTAGGCCTGAAAGTGCAGGAATATGAGCATGTAGCCCCCAACACACACACACACGCCACACCAGCCCCGACCATGTTCCAGGCAGTGCCCCGCGGCCATGGGCCACAGCCTGGAGCGCTGGTGCGACTGACCTCGGGGCCACCTCCCCGAGCCTTCAGGGGCTGAAGTACTTCTGACAGCTTCAGCCAGGCCTGAAGCCCACGTTCGTGGCGTTTGCTTGGTCATTTGCTTGACAGGCGGTTTTCAGGGTAGAGGGGAGGGGCTGCTGGAGCTGCGCCCCCACCTGAGGGTATGCGTGTCTCCACAGACACTGATCATAGGAACAATTCAGTTTCACTGAGTGCTCAGAATGCATCCTAAATGGGACCCCGGAACAGGGAAAGGACGTTAGTGGGAAACATTGGTGAAATCTGAGTAAAGCCTGGAGTTTAGTGACTCGTATGCACCCGTGTCAATCCGTAGTTTTGACTACTGTACCCCAGTACAGTACTCACACTGGGAGAAAGTGGGGTGGGGTATTCGGGAGCACTTCATACTACCTTTGCCACTTTTCTGTAACTCTAAAATTATTTCCTCAGAAAGGTTCACTGAAGAAATTCAGTTCCAAAGTTTTACAGTGCAATAAAACCTATTGATTTGGAGGTTTAATGAGCAAATCCGCTATTCAGTTCAACTTTTATATTTTATTGAGGTATAACGCATACAGTAAGGTGCACAAATCTTGTGTGTGCTCCCTGAATTTGTGACCTGACCAGCACCAGGCCACACACTAGAAAGTCCCCAACATCCAGGAGCCCCCTGCTAGCCCTGCCCCCCAAACAACCGGTATTCCTCCTCCAGACCTGGCCATTCTCTTGACTTACATTCTCTTGAACTCCATATAAAGTATGGACTTGAACCTCGTAAAGTATATACTGTTTTGAATCTGGCTTCTTTCACTCAACATAATAGCTAAAAGTCAGCCATGTTTTTGTGTAGCAATAGTTCATTCTTTTACTATTGCGTAGTATTCCATTGCATCAGTATATCACAATATAGCTATCCATTCTGTTTTTTGTTGCTGTTGTTGTTAAAGATTTTATTTATTATTTTCAGAGAGAGAGGAAGGGAAGGGGGCAGAGAGGGAAAGAAACATCAGCGTATGGTTGCCTTTCGCCTGCCTCCAGCTACAGACCTGGCTGGAGACCTGGCTTGTAACCTGGTTATGTGCCCTGGCTGGGAATCGAACCAGCGACCTTTGGGTTCACAGGCTGGTGCCTTATCCACGGTGCTACCAGCCAGGGCCTCATTCTGTTTTTAATTGATATTTAGGTTGTTTCCAGTTTGGGGCCCTTATGAATGAAGCTGCTGTAAATATTCTCATTCGGATATTTATGCATTTTTCTTGGATGTGTACCTGAGTGTGCCATTGCTGGGTCATAGAGCATTTGCATATTCAGTTTTAGGAGATACTACCAAACGTCTTTCCTACTAGTTTCGCTTCCTCCAGAAATGGATGAGAGTTCCAGTTGCTTCACATTCTTGCCAGGACTTGCTGCTGTCAATATTTTTAATTTTAGTCATTCCAGTGTGTAAATATGTCATGGTTTTAATGTGTATTTCCCTGATGACCATATGTTTAGCAGCTTTTAGGTTACCCTCTTTCGTGATATCCTGTTCAAGCCCTTTGCCAATTTTTATTAGACCGTTTGTCCTTTTCTTTTCTTTCTTTCTTTCTTTTTTTAAATTTAATTTTATTGTTGTTGTATTACATTCATCCCATGTCTTTTTCTTATTGGTTTGTAGTTGCTCTTTATATATTCAGGTAGATGTATCATAAATATATTTTCTCCACTTATGGCTTTTCTTTTCACCCTTACTGGTATGTTTCAAAGAGTAGATCAGCTTTAACAAAATCAAACTCTATCTTTTGAAAAATTCAAATCAGAAGACTTTGGTATTTGTATACACTCAGAGCTAGACTGAAGAGACCAGCCGTGCCAATGGTTCTTAGCCCTGATGTTCACTAGAATAACCTGAGGAGTTTCTGAAAAAATACTGATGCCTCGGCCCCACCCCAGAGATTGTGAACCAGCTGGTCAGGGCTGGAGCCCAAGCATTGGCTTCCTTTGAAGCTCCCCAGGGAATTCAAACAACCAGCTGGAATCGAGACCCACCAGCCCCTGTGACCGGTAGGGACCTAACCTAGGAGAGGGACACTCGGCTTGGCAGGGGCCAGATACCCTTTCCTGGTTCTGCCTCATCTCACGGCCCCTCGCAGGCACTCGGCTCCTCCAGAGTGGGGAGTGGGGGCCAGCCCCGGGCACCATCCTTGGCAGGTCTTTCTCCCTGAAACCTCTTCGTTTGCCTGGGACAGTCCAAAACAGTGAGGTCCATCCCGGCCATGACCAGGTCCCAGTTCCTCACCCTTTCTGCCGGATTTATGAAAACCCCACCAGGAGAAGCAGCTCCCAGGGAGGAGGCCGGAGCCACACCGCCAGCTCCACACACTGTGAAAATTCCCCTTAACAGCTGCCCGGCCTCACGGAGACACCGCTCAGCCGCACCACCCACGGCCCTTGTTACGGTCTCTCGGTCATCAGACTGCCCGACTGATCCAATCGGCAAGAGAGCTGATTAGAGGGGGCAAGGGGCAAGCTGACTCTTCCACAGAGACGTGTGACCAAAGCCCTTAAAGACCCCAGAGGTCAGAGAAGAGTTAGCACCCTTCATTCAGGCCAGGTCCCTTCTGAGGTTGCCACCCTCAGGACACCTGGGCAAGGACCATGCAAGCAAAGCACCCTCTCCCCTCTCTCGACCTCCACCTGGGGACATACCTGTCACCACAGAGACTGAGTGCCCCAGGGCAGCCCTGTGTCATAGGTGCACATTCAACAGCTCAATCCCTGCGGCCCCTCCACTTTTCCGAATCGTTTGATTTTTCTGAATTTCCTCTGTGCCTTCGGCCTTATCACCCATATAAAAAGAACCTATTATAACTGTAGTGGATTGAATGCTGGCCCCCAAGAGATACACCCAGGCCCTAACTCTCAAAACCAGGGAATGTGACATTCTTTGGAAAAGAGTCTTTGCAGGTGTAATTAAGTGAAGGCTCGCCCTGGATTATCTAGTTGTGCCCTAAACCCAATGACAGGTGTCCTGACAAGAGACAGAAGACATAATACAGGAGAAGGAGAAAGGCATCCGGAGACAGCTCAGGGGATGGAGCCTCAGCCTGCGAACCAAAGGGTCGCCGGTCTGATTCCCAGTCAGGGCACATGCCTGGGTTGTGGGCCAGGTCTCCAGTTGGGGGTAAGGGAGAGGCAACCACACGTTGATTTTTCTCTCCCTCTCCTTCTCCCTCTCTTCCCCGCTCTCTAAAAATAAATCTTTTTAAAAAAATTAGAAAATAAAATTTAAAAAGAAGAAGACAGAGGCATTAAACGGATGTAGCCATTGGCCAAAGAACGCCTGGGGCCACAGCCCCCGAAAGAGGCCGGGAAGGGTCCTACCCCAGAGCCTCTCGGACACCCTGAGTTTGGGCATCCAGTCTCTGGAGCCGTGAGAGATCACATCTCTGTTGTTGTCAGCCGCTTGTGTGGTCATTTGTGACGGCAGCCCTGGGGAATGATCTGACGACAGGCTAGCGTGATGCTCCCTGACCTCCCCGCGGAGCCGTGCCCCCCGGACACACTGAGACACACGCAGGGACACCCACGGTGGCACCCTCTGCTCACCGCCATCGCCGGCTCAGCCTTTCCCCAGCAGCGCTTCCCCACAAGGCGCGGGAGGCACCGGACACTTTATCAAGATGCTCAGCGAAGCTGAACGCAGGGGTGCATGCAGGCTCCTCATGCCCGCCCCACCACGGGGCCCCGGGAAGCCAGGCTCCTTCAGTATTTGGGCTGAAAACAGAATCCTCTGGAGAAGGTAAACAGCACAGGAGGACAAGGACCAAGCAGCAGACCTCAGGCGTCCGGTGACGGGAACCCAGCGCGGCCCGCGAACTGGGAGGCACACCCGTCCGCCTCTCCGTTGGGGGACCGAGAATGGGGGGGCTCACTGAGGTGAACATTCCTCTGGGAAGGCTTGTTTCAGGGTGAACATGAGGAAGACGATCTCCTCGTAGTCATCGGATTCGTACAGGCACCCAAACTGGGGCGAGCCATCGGGCCCGACGCCCAGGCTCTGGAGGTCCGAGTAGGCGCAGCTGCCCCGGGCCAGCAGGGTGGGCTGCGACCAGGCGTCGGGGGCGGGGGGCCGCGTGTTAAGGTAGGCGCCCAGGTTGCATCTCTGCTGGGGGTCGGTCGGGTGCGTGTAGAGCAGCCACCTGTCCGAGGGGTCGGAACCCGCTCTGGGGCTGGGGAAGCTGATAGTGCTGCCGTGGCAGCCGTGAGGAGGCTCCACCAGCTTCCTCGCCAGTTGGGTGCCCCTGAAATCCAGCCCGTCGTTGGCGCTCTCGGCCTGGACCCTGGCGCGGAGGGGGCTTCTGGCGTTCAGATACACCACCCTGCGGCTCGCACCCCCCACCTCAGCCACTTGGCATTCCAGGGTGTCCTGGGCCACAAAGTTGCCTCTTTCCCACGTGAGCCCGTGGTCATGGCTCAGGAAGCAGAACGCGAAGGGGCTGGGCCCCAGGTGGGCATGCAGGTTCCGGTAGGCATAGGCGGGCACCACCAGGCTCTGCGCCTGGTTGTGCAGCTGCAGACAGTGCCCGGGGCCCACTGCAAACGTGGCCCATTCCTTGTGGGCGGGGCCGATGGCAGAGCCCGTGAGGTCTCTGGCCGGGCTCCAGGACCTCCCGTGGTCCATGCTGGTGACTTGGCACAGCCGTGTCATGTTGACCTTGGTGTGGAGCTGGTGGTGCTCCGAGACCCGCCTGGGAATGGCAATGAAGAAGAGGAAGAGGGTCCCTGTCTTCTCGTCATATAAGGGGCTTGGGTTCATGGACCGGTGGCCCTCCAGCTGGGCCTGGGCCACCACCTCCTGAGCGTGCCACTGTACGTGAGGAAAGGAGGAGCAAGAAACACTGCCTTAGCATGACCAGTGACAGTGATGGGAGCTGCACTCTTGGTGGGGGGTGGAGGGGCATCTCATGGGTTAGGCCAAAGGTCGCCGAGGAAACGCATTCATCCTGCACCTGACACCACCTCCTAGAGCTGTGGGACCAGGCTCCGCCTCACCCCCTCCAACGCAGCCCACTCCCTGTGATGGCCATTGCCTCCATTCCCACTGACACAAGCCACAGGGCACCTATGGTGGGCTACACCTCACGGTGCAGAGCCATCCCAGCTTTATCCTGGTTCCCTCAACTTTCTTGTTCTGGAAAAGTAGAGCCCAGGGAGTAACTATGATAGTCTGCTTATATGGAACAGACTGTGACCTCACCTCCCATCTTCTACATATCATCCTCCGTTAATGCAACCTAGGAGAGGGCAGCGCCAGGATGCTAAGGGCTCACATGGAGCTTCCACAGTCCCCGAGTCTATGCCATACATGCAGCACCCCTGCCATCTACTCTATTTATTAGTGGCTCTCCCTCAGGGAGCCTTACAGTGTCCCATCTACCCTAACACTGAACTTCTGGGGGGCAGGCGATATTAGTTCCATCTGATGTCTGGAGAACGAGAGGCTTGGACAGGGTACAGAAGTTGTCCAAGGCCATAGCCGTGGGAAGTGACAGACCCAGGACTTGAACCCAAGTCCATCTGCTTTAGATCCCATGCTCTGAACTGTTGCTATGTAACAGTGACCACAAAGTAACGATGGTACTAATATTAAACCCTGGGTATGCATGTGACACGCCACCCCTGGGTATCCTTTCCAAAATCAAGGGCTTGGTCTACAGGCTGGACCTTTAGGACGCAGCCATCATTCCAACCCTCCCAACCCCGACGCCCAGGTTAATTCTACTTAAAGGATGCAGCCTCAGTTATGTGACAAACTGGTCTTCCCTCCAGTTCTCAGCGATGCAGGAAAAGCTTTCTGAACATCAGTTTCCCTGGACAGATCGGGTCATGACCCGAAACCGGAGCTGCCAGGCCAACTGGACTTGGTCCTGGCGAACCCAAGTTTCTGGGTGCCCACTTGGGACCACTTGTTCTGTCTCCTCCATGATAGGGCCCTGGGGTCCCTCCTGGGTTGCACGGTCTCCTTTGCTCTGTCTCCCGGGCCCCAGCCATGTGAGGACGGCACGGTCCCCATGTTCCCAGAGGGGCTACTGCAGCCCCATCCTGCCTCACCTGGACCTGGTGGGCGGACGCGTCGTAGCTTCCCCTGCGCAGGACCAGCAGCTCCGCATGCTCGTCCTTCTTGCTCGTCCGCTTTTCCGCGAAGGCCAGCAGGGCCTTCTGCTGTGGCAGGTAGAGCAGGGCAGGGATTCTGAAGGCGTGGGTTCCCGACCGGAACAACCTCTCCCTCTGCAGGGCGGGGCAGGATGCCATGAAGCCTGGAGGTGCAGAATGGGGAGCAGTGTCACTTCCTGAGATAGGCCGCGTCACCTCCCAGGCAGGGGGCCCCCAGCCCCCAGGGGAGCCAACCAAGCTGTGGGCCTGTCCTCCTTCCGCATGGGATGTGTCCTCCTGACTCCCTTCCAGGGTCCTGCCTACTGGTTCTGCATGTGCCTGGCACACAGTTTGGCAGTGCAGTCCAGGAGGCTTAGGGAAGGGGAATTTGGAAAAGGGTATTATTGTGGGTTGAATTTTTACCCTAAGTTAACAAACCTCCTCAAGACAAGACTGTGATAACCTTCAACTGCTTTTGTCAATCAAATGCTAAGCCTTGGGTTGGACAGGAAGGCTTGCCAAGTGACATTCTGCAGCTGTCGAACTGCCAGAGAATGACACATAGGTGCTTTTTATAACTCCACTGCACTGGAAAGTCACCTTAGCGAGAAAGAGAAAAAGAGGGGAAAAGCCTCGATTCTCCAGGCTCTCTGCCGGCTGCCTGAGGCTGAGTTCCCAGCCGCCCCCAGTGTGGGCTCCACCCCACAGGCCGGGAAGATGCATCTGGAATGGAAGACAGAGGCTCCTGGCAGCTCACCTGGGCTGGGAGGGTCTCCAGAGGTACAAAACAAAACAAACAAATTAAAAAGAAGTATTTGGCCAAAATGGGTAGGGAGGGCCAGAGATAACTTGATGACCGTGTGTGACAGTGGCCTCCAGGTTGGGTCACCTGGGGTCCCCCGCAGCGGCAGGGAGACCTGGCTGCAAAGCGGGTGGCCCTCAGCTGAGAAGAGCCTCCTGCTGGTCATGCCCAGGAAGAACTGGCCCTGGCGGCTGGCCCGCCCGGAACACGGAGACCTGGCCCCCTTGACCTACCTGGAGGCTTAGGGCGGGCGCTGGCGCAGAGCTGCCCCAGGTCACCCACAGCCTCTCCTCTGCATACCCTTCCCGCTGCCTGCACTGTTCCTGCTGGGTACATTACTATCTACGTAAAGTTTATTTAACAAAAGCCACACAGGGTGAAAACATGGCTGCCTGTGGGAAAAAGAACGAGAGCTTTTCGATGAGGTCTTGACCTGAACCCTGTAGTCTGGGAAGCTAAGGGCTCGGTAGCCAGAACGGTGGCGAAGATGAAACTTGGTGAGGAAAATCTGAAATAGGATTCGGAATGGAGATGAGAATGGGGGAAAGAGCCAGCCCAACAGTGTCCTCTAGGAAATGGGTCGGGACTTATTCAGGCTGGTGGGTGTCTCACCTCGGGGTGGAATGGCTGGGCGGCATGGGAATTCTGTGTTGAACTTTCTGGAAAACGGCCAGGCTGTTTCCTGAGGCAGCTGGACCGGCTCACATCCGCCCCAGCCCAGCCCTGGGGATGACGTCTTTTGGAGAAGAGTCATCCTGGTGGGTCTGACGTTGTGATTTGCATTTCCCTGGTGACTAAGTGATGCTGAGCATCATGGCTCCTGCTCATTGGTCACCCTGGGACCTGGGTCTTAGCCTGGGGCCAATGGGCAGGTTTCCAATGCGCTTAGGCAAGGGAGTGATCTAACCTGATTTGTTGTTGTAGGAAGTCGCTGCTTTGGCTTCTGGGGACAGCGGGCAGGGAGGGTGAGCCTGCTGCAATGTTCCAGGTGAGAGAAAAACAAAAGCCTGGCTCTCAGAGAGAGAAAACAGCAGAATTCGTATGGTTTCGGGGGGCAAATTAGGGAAGATCTGAGAATGCCTTTGTTGCATTCTGAACTGATTTCCATGGCATCTCTGTCTTCTGAATGCCGCCTCATACTCAGGTCCTTCAGGGACAAGTTCATTCACCCGAACAGCAAAGATTTATGGTGCACCTACCTGGTGCCCTGCGTTGTTCTAGGGCCGCACACATTGATGTGTGAGTAACCCACACTAACCCCAGTCCCCTCAGGCTGCCGGTCTCTGTCCCTCAAGTACGTAGAACCACAGCAGGCTCAGGAGGGAATGGGGTGGAGGAGAAGGGCCCAGCACCTTGGGGTCCATTCTAGAGGGTTCTTTTCTATTCTCAGTAACCCGGAACCAGCCCAAACTCACCCAGGCACCGGCAATACCAGCCCCCAGATGCCTTCATAGTAATAACAGCCAACAGTTGAGTGGGCCAGAGGCTGGCCAGGGCCTCAGCACGGCAGCCCACAGGCCACCGAGAGATGACAATGCCAGGTCGCACCCTGAGAAACTGGATTTTGTGAATCAAAAGCGGTTGAGGGTGGCCATCTCCCAGCGTCCACCTAAGACGACTGGTAGCTGCCTGGCTCATAGCCTCGTCGGTGCAGAGGCCAAAGTGGAGTCCCTGACGCAAGGAATCTTGCTTCTCCCCCTCGGCCCACCAGGCCGCCTCACACTCCCACCTCAGATGCGGGGAGATTGAGAAGTGAGTCAGGGAGGCGGCAGATGACTTCCTTGAGCCAGTGAGGCGGGTGGATCTGAGCCTGAATCGACCTTATCGCAGAACACGCACCCCTAACCACTGGACTCTCCTGCCACAGACCCACAGCTGGGACTCTGACTCCTGAAAGCGTCCTAAGCAAAGGCAGGCGATGGAGGGGCCCTGTCCCCTTCTCTCTCTCTCCTGCTGGGAGCACCCTGGCTGGTGGCATTTCCCTGCCCACGTCAGGAGGACTCCGCCAATTCACAAGTCTGTATGGAACACCTTCCTTGGGCTGGTATCTTCTAGGAGCCCTGGCCCCTGTCTTCTAGGAGCCCGTGACACGGAGTGAGAGCCAATCCTTCCGGGGAGTGAGAAAGGTGTGCTTTGCAGCATTTCCCAGAGGAATAGCCCTGGTTCGTGGGGCCTCTTGGTCACTCCACTGAAATAACGCCCTCTCTCCCAAGAGCAGACGGAGCCCGCGCGTGGTCCACAAAGCAACTGTGGGGCAGCAAGCCGAAAGCAGGGTTCCACTGGGACCCCCGGCTCCCCTGGGCTCAACAACTCAGCTTGGGCTCTGGCTGGGTACCTCAGTTCCTACACCAAGGTTGTAGCTTCCACCCCACCTCCACCCCCGTCAGGGCACAGACAAGAATTATCCATGAATAAGAACAAGCGGATGTTTCTTTCTCTCAAATCAATAAATAAATCAAAAAGGAAAGCCGACACGTCAGCCTGAGCCCAGGGCTTTGCTGGGATCCCCACTGCAAGGAGAGGGGCGCTCTTGTAACTCCCAGGCCAGGACCACTGAGCACCCTGGAAGCTTAGCCCAGCAACAGCTAGAGGGTAAAGTGAGGCATTTTCGTGAACTGGCTGATCAGAGGCTCCTTCCCACGTTTCCCAGCCCATGTGTCCTCTGGACACCCTCAAAGCAGAGCAGGAGCCATCTTGGGGGTTGAGAGCTGTGAGCTGGCACCCTGAGCAATTGCCACCGTCTGAGGCATTCCCAGGCATGGCCCTGTAATTACCTGGTGCAGAAGAACGCCTGTTTATGTCAACAAAGGGACCGGTGGGTCGATGCCGAGGGCAGCCCGGCCTCAGGGAGAGGTTCCAGGTGGGATCTCAAGGCCCGGCTGGAACGGCAGCGTGTGTAGCAGCGATGGCAGGAACGCGGCTTGGAGGAGGACGGGTGCAGCGCCTGCGTCCTCCTGGCTTCACCTGAGTCTCATGGCCTTCGCCGCTGAGTCCAGGACTGGAAACACCTGAGGGAGGCCCCAATTTCTGCCACCCACTCACCTGCGGCCCTGCTTCAGGGTGATGTCAGCACAGGGACCCAGCCCTGGCCCGGTTGGGACGCAGCCTCCTGAATCAGAAGGAGCCGCCCCCGCATCAAAATTGCCTCTGGAATGGGCACAGCGGGCAAGCCCTGCGTGTCAGGGACCCCAGACGCCCAGGGCCTGGGAGGGGCTGGGTGTGCAGGAGCGGCTGGGCCGCCCGGGACGCAGCTTCTCTTCTGGCTCTGTCTCGGCCAGCTTGGGGAGCAGGGCAGCTTTCTTGGTCTCTTGTGACCTCAGTTTCCTCCCCTGAAAAATGGAGCAACAGGGTCACGGGAGACGCCAAGCGGCCTGGGGGCAGACGGCATGACTCACGTGCCACGTGCCATGACTCACAGCCCAGCACCTACGGCGTCTGGGGTACGTCCTTGGTGGTCTCCCCACACTCACCAGCGGAGTGGACGGGGTGGGGGGGGTCCTTTGCAGCAGGGCAGGCCCCAGTGTGCGAGCATTCGGGAGCCCGTCTCAACCTCCTTCCCCCGCACAGCACGTGGACTGACATGGCAACAAGCCCCTTTCTCTGGACCCACCAGGGCACGTCTAACCGGACTCGTCCAAGGGCCTCGCGCATTCCCCACCCCACCCCAGTCCACCGCCGGTGCGGGCGAGGCCGCAGGAGCTGGAAACATCAGAAGGCGGGCCATCCAGGTCCATGGGCGCTTCCTGTCTCAGTCTCAAACTGGGGGTTGAGGAAGGGGTGAGGGAGGTCCCCCTAACCCATTCCCCTTCCCTCCACTGGACACGGTTCTTTCATAGCATCCTCAGCTCCTGACGGGTCCTGGGCTCACAGCCATGTACAGCAACACCTCGGGGCCTCTCTCCTGGGAGGTCAGTTCCCCCTGGTTGTCTCCCAGGTCAGAGTGACACCTTCCCGGACAGCCCTGGGTCCCCTGTTTCTGCTCCGGTCGAACCCTTTCATGGCCACGGTCTGACCTTGGAGTTCAAGGTCAAAAGCGCCACCCCGAGGCCAGCCCATGTGAACACCCAGGTAAACCCAGACCCCAGCTTGGACACCGCCCCCGCCCCAGTGACCCAGGAACCACCTCAAAGTGGGTGCTGTTCCATTCCAGTTGCTCTCCCACAAATTCACTGGTCCCCAGAAGGGGGGTTTCAAAACTGAGGTAAGACTAGGAGAGGTGACTCATTAAAGAAATCGTAACACATCCATAAAATGAATTTGAGGCAGCTGATTAATGAAGAGCATGTTTCAAAGGCAACGCATGAGAAAAGGCTGGGACGTGTGAACTATCACATAAAGAGCAGGATATAAAATCTCATATAACCTAGGATCGCACTTCTGTAAATTTGCATATTATACACTAAAAAGTCTGTATGAGAAATGAACAAAAATTATATCAAAATATGTATTGCTGCACCTGAAAAATTTAGCATGGTGCCTGGAACAAAACAGGTATTTAACAAATATCCAGTGAAAAGTGGGATGAATAAATAAATATCATCATTAGTTTTTTAAAAAAATTTTATTTATTATTTTCGGAGAAAGGGGAAGGGAGAGAGACAGAGAGGGAGAAAAACATCAATGTATGGTTGCCTTTCACCTGCCTCCAGCTACGGACCTGGCTGGAGACCTGGCTGGAGACCTGGTTATGTTGCCCTGACTGGGAATCAAACCAGTGACCTTTGGATTCACAGGCCAGCACCTTATCCACTGTGCCACCAACCAGGGCTTTCATCACTGGTTTTAACCAGTGGGATTACAAATGATGTTTCTTTACCTCCTGTACTCTTCCTGGCACAGATGATTTGATTATTAGTTTAAAAAGGTGTTATTTTTAAAATGATCATGAAGTACTAACTATAATGACAGGCTGTAGAGTGTGGCTTAGGAGTGCCTATTATTTCTATCCTGGCTAGCCCATCAAGTGGAACTATGCTTTCAAAAGGGCCCCAATGGCCCTGGCTAGTAGCACAGTGGATAAGGCGCTGGCCTGCGAACCCAAAGGTCTCGGGTTCGATTCCCAGCCAGGGCCCATAACAAGGTTGCAAGCCAGGTCTCCGCCTGGAGGCAGGTGAAAGGCAATCGTACATTGACACTTCTCTACCTCTCTGCCTCTCTCCCTTCGCCTCTCTCTAAAATAATCAAATAAAGCCCTGGCAGGTGGCACGGTGGATAAGGTGCTGGTCTGAGAACCCAAAGGTCACTGGTTCGATTCCCAGCCAGGGCACATAACCAGGTTGCAAGCCAGGTCTCCAGCCAGGTCCGGAGCTGGAGGCAGGTGAAAGGCAACCATACATTGATGTCTCTCTCCCTCTGTGCCTCTCTCCCTTCCCCTCTCTCTAAAAATAAGAAATAAAATCTTTAAAACATAAAAAATAAAAATAATAAAATAAAAAATATATAACTAACTTTTTAAAAAGGGGTCCCAGGCCCTGGCTGGTGGCACAGTGGGTAAGGTGCCGGCCTGCGAACCCAAAGGTTGCAGGTTCGATTCCCCAGCCAGGGCACATAACTAGGTTGCAAACCAGGTCTCCAGCCAGGTCTGGAGCTGGAGGCAGGTGAAAAGCAACCATACATTGATGTCTCTCTCCCTCTCTGTCTCTCTCCCTTCCCTTCTTTCTAAAAATAATGAAATAAAATCTTTAATAAATAAATAATAAAAAGGGGCCCCAAGAGCTTGTAAAAATGAGCTTGATACAGCGTGAGAATTTAATTTATATTGGACTTCTAAGGATCAAGGGATTAAGAGTTCAAAAATATTCACTATACACATGCATATAGCCAACCAACATCGTACTAACCTGGGGAGAAGAGAAAGGTCATGGATGGGATCCCAGATTTCCAAGTGCTTATTGTTTATGTGAGAAAAAAAGACAAACACGCGAAGGATGGGAGCCAGTGAAGACAGGCGCCCAGTGGCTGGGAATGACCTGTGATGGGGACAGTGATGAAGAGCAGGGGAAGTGTTGAGAACAGGGGTAGTCAGGAAGACTTCCTGGAGGAAGGGGTATGACCTGGGCTAGAGCAGGAAGAACAGTCAAATTTACAGAAAACAGAGATGGGACATTTCAGCAGGAGAGTAGAGGCCAGCATGTAGTGGGTGCTCTGTTTGTCTGCGGCAGCAAAGGGGTGGGACCGTGCCTGGCTGGGATCACCACTACTTTTTCAATCTCTGGTGTCAATGATGACTTCTCCTTATCTATGACATTCTACAGTCCCGCTATGGGTTGCCTGGGTGAGAATTCATCTTTATTTAGCTTGTCCAGGCAGGCAGGACTCAGGATGCTTTTCCCGGGCCAGTGTGTGCGTCTTTCTGCACCAACGGAAATTTCTCAGCCGTTAACGCGGAACGCCACCTCTCCTCCTCATTCCTTCAGGACAGCCTATGGAATGTATATTCGGTTTCTTTCTTTTTTTTTTTTTTTGCTTGGTTCTCCAGATGTCTTTTGACTAATTTTTCACATTTTCTATCTCTTTGCTTCCTGGTGCTTCATTCTGGGTGATTTTCTCAGATATATCTTCCAAATCACAAAATCTAGAATTTGCGTAGCTGGGAGTTCTTTTCTTTTTTTAACGCAAATGCAATGTTTTCATTTCCACAATTTATAGTTAGCCTTCCTTGGAATTAACTTTTTAATAAAAGTCATTTTCTCGGCACTACAAAGCCATGAGCTATGAAGCCATGAAAAGATGTGGAGGAACCTTGAATGCATACAACTAAGTGACAGAGCCAGTTTGATAAGGCTGCGCACGGCGTGATCCCAGCGACATGACATTCTGGAAAAGGCAGAACTATGGAGACAGTGAAAAGACGGGTGACTTCCAGGGATAGGTGGGGGAGGGGCTGAACAGGAGACGTACAGAGAATTTAGGGCAGTAAAAATACTCCCTGTTCTATACCCTACTGGATATGCCATTATACATCTGTCCAAACATATAGCACCGAGGTGCTCTAATGTAAACTTCGGACTTGCGTGGTAAGGATGGGTCAGTCGGTGTAGGTTCATCGGTTATAACAGACACACCACACCGGTGGCAATGTTGACAACAGGGGAAGCTGTGCATGGGTGGGGGCAGGGAGGATACGGGAAACCTGTCCTTTCCCCTCAATTTGGCTATGCACCTAAAATGGCTCTGAAACGTTAAAGCCTATAAAGTTTTCAAAGTGATGACCTATTTTTGTGATACAGATTTTACTCCACGACCTCTTTAAACACCCTAGACATCCTTACTTTTGTCTCTTATTTTATTGTTTCTCTTTCCTCATGTGTCAATACCTCCATTTTGGTAGGGGGCTTTTCTTTCACGTTGGACTTCCTCAAATGCTTTATAACTTGCTATAAGACTATTTTAATAATTCATATTCCGTTATATTCTTCATATCAGTCTTCCTCAAATGTCCTATAACGTGTGCGAGTTCCCCCTCCGTGGAAATCCTCTCTCACGTGCGGAGGGGGAGGGGTTACCACTAGTGGTCCTGCAGGCGTCCCGGGTTGAGGGCACCTCCCCAAAGCTATCCGAAGGACTCCCAGTTTCTCTGCTGCCTTTCTCTGTTCGCAGCTTAGAGTTTCAGTATTTTGTGAATGGCAAAGGTTAACCCCACATGCAAATAAATCCAGCTTGTTCTCTGTTTGCTTGTCGGTGATTCTATTTCTGCTCATGGCATAAGACATGTTTTAACTCACGAGCTGTAATTTCTCTCCCAGCTTCCTGCTGTGTTCAAGTCCAAAGCGTCTGATTCTTGTTCTCCTGTAACCGTTAACTTAGATGGATCCCGGCCATGTGTGTAATGGTTCCTAAAGCACAGCCCCCCAGGGTGGATTAGAATTCCCTATTCATTTATGGCACCTAGAGAGGTAACTTCCTTGCTCTTGAAATCAAATATTTATATGACATACATATGACATACATATATGCTATATATCTATACCTATATTCAACATTTCCGTGTATTCAGGCAATTTCATGTGACCTTGGGCAGGCTGTTTAACCTATCTGTCTGGCTTCCTCATCATAAGACTGTGGTGATGATTAAACAAGTTAATTCATGCAAAGTGCTTAGAACAGAGCCATATCCAAAGGTGGTCAACAGACGTTACAGCAATTATCCACTCTTCTGCTCAGGGCTTTTTCCTGACCAGGCCCAGTCCCATGCCTTTATGTACTTCAACTATATTTTTTAAATGACAGATTAAAAAATTTTCAAACATTTAAATTTCTCTCCTGTCTCCACTCCCAACAGCAAACTTTACACAGGAAATTAGTAGATAATACTAATCAGTAGATAATGAATTAAACTCATTACACTTGAACATTCAGTTCCCACCAATGCACAATTATAATAATCACCTTAAATAACAGGCTTATGATTATTAAGTCCATTAATGATCTATCATAGCTATCACCCAGAAAATTTTAGTAAAGTTTCTGGTCAAGAGCATCTCAGGTGTTGAAAAGGTTTCTCCTACCAGGATGCTATCACAAAGTACCACAGATTGGGGAGGCTTATGAACAACAGAAATTAATTTCTCACAATTCAGGAGACTGGGAAGTTAAGGATCAAGGCACTGGAGGGTTCTGTATCTGGTGAAAGCCCACTTCCTGGTTCATAGCTGGCCATCTTCCCTCTGGTAGAAGGGGCAAAAGATCTCTCTTGAGCTCCCTTAGAGGTCACTAATTCCATTCAGGAGGGCCCCACCCTCTGGCCCCAAGCACTTCCCACAGGCCCCACTTCCTAATGCCATCACCTTAGGAGTTAGGTTTCAATATACACATTTTGAGGGGACACAAACATTCAGTCTATGGCTCTCAGTGTCATCCCAGAATATTCCTATAGCAGAACTATAGACAATCACTGAAAAGAATGATGAACTTTAAGGTGTGCTGCATTGGAAAACTACCAAGACAATAGATACAAAAGAATACCTACCTACATGCGGTGGTCCTGCCTAAATAAAGCACAGGATATAGGTGTGTGTGTGTGTGTGTGTGTGTGTGTGTGTGTGTGTCTGTGAAAGAGAACAAGGGAGGGAGGGAGGGAGAGAGAAAGTAGTGAGAACATGTCTAGAATACTCATGAAACCATGAGCAGAGGTTATGTAAAATGTTTTCGAGAAGAAAGTGATGAGCTCAGGACTGTGCCAACATGTTCACATGGCAGACTGAGTGGGATGGGGCAGGAAGGACTGGAAACAACCAGGAGGGAATGAATGCAGGAGACCATTTAAAGGGTGTAGCAGTGGTCTGGGTAAGAGTTGATTAGGCCTGTTCAGAAGCAGAGATGAAGTGGAGGGGAAACAAAGACAGCAGATTCACTTTTGAGGTGCTCCCAGTGGTATCCCCAGGGCCTAGCACAATGTCTACACCTACTAGGTGCTCCACAAATGTATGAAGTGGATGGTTTCCCATAAAAAGACTTACAGTTCCAGCTCCCAAAGACACCTGTCTGCACACCTCCAGAGGCAACTCCCATAGACCCTGTTATCCTCTTCTGGCAGTTCACCCACCCAGCCCTGGACCTCAGCAGGGTCAGGAGACGGGGCCACAGGCAGGTGAGGCTGGCACGTGGGAAGTGCAGGCACAGCTCTGAGCTGGACCCTGCTCAGAAGGGGTGTCTCTGAAAAGCTGTGGGGCCCTGCTTCCCTTGGGAGCTAAGGGAAGACAGGAAAATTACTGGTGAGAAAGGGGAAAAGTGAGCCAAGAAAACTGGATTTAACTATACACACACACACACATACACATGCCCACACAGGCTACCATCACTCATTGCACTTAGGAGATGCTTAAAATAGCCTTTTTTTTTTTTAACTGAATAAGACAAAGAAAGAAGGGTGAGTAGGAGGAATCTCAAGAGTGAGGCACATGAGGACCAGTTGAAAGAAAGAAGCCCTGGCTGGTGGCACAGTGGATAGGTGCTGGCCTATGAACCCAAAGGTCACTGGTTCGATTCCCAGCCAGGGCACATAACCAGGTTGCAAGCCAGGTCTCCAGCCAGGTCTGTGGCTGGAGGCAGGTGAAAGGCAACCACACATGGATGTCTCTCTCCCTCTCTGCCTCTCTCTCTTTCCCTCTCTTTAAAAAATAATAAATAAAATCTTTAAAAAAAGAAGAAAGGAAGGAAGGAAGGAAGAAAGGAAGGAAGAAAGAAAGAACGAACGAAAGAACGAAAGAACTAATCCCAAGGAGCAGAGCTTTCAGTGGATACTCCCCCTCTAACCCCTAATGTGAAGGCTCAACTGGGAGCCTTTGGGGGTGGGGACAGTGAGGGGGAAGAGGGAATAACCGTGCCATCCTGGTATCTTCTGAGCTTAATGTGGGGTCTGGCTTAGAGTCTTCTGCTCAAATATTTGTTGCATGGATGAACAGTTGTATGGATGAATTGATGGATGGATGGACGGATGGATGAATGGATAGGTCGATAGATGGGTAGGCGGGTAGATGAAGGATGAATGGGTCAGTGGGTGGATGGATGGAAGGATAAATGAATGGAAAGATGGGTGGATGGATGGGCAGATGGATGGATAGAATGATGGATGGGTGGAAGGGTGGGTGTGAGTGGATGGATGGATGGATAGATGGGTGGATGGATGGACAAATGGATGGAAGGATGGATGGGTAAATGGGTGGATGCGTAGGTGGATGGATGGGTGGATGGATGGATGGATGGATGGATGGATGGGTGGGTGGATGGATAGATGGGTGGGTGGATGGATGAATGGATGGATGGGTGGATGTGTAGGTGGATGGATGGGAGGGTGGATGGGTAGATGGTTGGGTGGGTGGATGGGTGGATGGATGGATGGATGGGTGGGTGGATGGATGGATGGGTGGATGGGTGGATGGATGGATGGGTGGATGGGTGGGTGGGTGGATGGATGGGTGGGTGGATGGATGGATGGGTGGATGGGTGGGTGGATGGGTGAATGGATGGATGGGTGGATGTGTAGGTGGATGGATGGGAGGATGGGTGGATAGATGGGTGGGTGGGTGTGTGGGTGGATAATTGGTTGGAAGGAAGGGTGAGTGGGTGAGTGGATGGATGGATGGAAGGAAGGATAAATGGCTAGAAGGATGGGTAGACGTGTGGTTGGGTGGATGAATTAATGGAATGATGGCTGGATGGATGGAAGGACAGATGGATGGATAAGAGACTACCTCTATCTCGCTTTCAGTGGTGTAACTGAAAACCACTGTATGGTAATCCGGTGGCTGTGACAGACAGCTTTCAAAGATGGCCCTCAGCAATCTTGCCTCCTTGTAGTCACACCTTTGTATAATCCTCTACCTTTGCTTGTTGGCTATACATGATGACTTCCTCCTAATGGGTAGAAAAAAGCAAAGTGATGAGATGTCACACCTATGAGAAAGTTACAAAAGACAGTGACTCTCATCTTCCTGGACTCTCTCCTTGTTCCACGGGTTGTTGACAGGCTGCCACAGTGGCGAGGTCTCTGTGGTGGCCTCAGGCCAACAGCCAGGAAGGAGTTGAGGCCCTCAGTCTAACAGCTCACAAGGAACAGCATGTCACCAACAACCTGGCACGTATGGAAGAGGGTTCTTCCCCACGGAGCTTTGAGTTGCGGTCCCAGCCCTACCGCATGCTCACATCAGCCTGCGAGGGACCCTGGACAGAGCACCCATCTAAGCTGTGCCAGGCTCCTGGTCACGGAAACTGTGAGAACCAAATGTGTCTTACTGGAAGCCACTGAGTTTTGTGTTAATTCATTGCCAGCAATCTATAGCTAGCACAGTGGCTGATTTGAGTGTAACATAAAAATGGACATGCTGGCAGCTAAACTTGGCAAATGACAGTCGTGTTTAAGAGCCTAGATCTGGGAAACAACTGGCCCGGGTTTGCATCCTAGACCCCCAACTTACCAGCTGTGTGGCCTTGGGCAAGCTGATCAACTGCTCTCAGTCTCTATGTCGGCCTCTTTAAAAGGATCGTCATTCCCTGCTTGTACAGATTGCGTACGGATTACGTGAAGTGGCAATGTGAAATATTAAGCCCCGTGCCTGTCGCTGAATAGAAGGTAGTTATTAGAAAATAATAATAATAGTGGAGCAGGTCCCCTCCCAAGGCAGCCAGCACCCCGTTTCTGGAAGTGATCAAGCTGAGGAATGATGGCCACGTGCAGGGGGTGAACGGACCCCCAGAGAATCCCAAGCCTCAGCTTCCAGAGCCATGGCTTCCTGGCCAAGGCCAAGGGGCAGGGGACCAGGGCCATCAAGGGACCCTCAGGGTTACCTTGCACCAGGAATCATTGCCAGGGGTTGCAGGCCTTCAGCATGAGTGGCACTTCCCTCCCGCACAGCCACTGGGTCAGGTATGTGGCTGCCACCCTAGCGGGGCCATGGGGCCCAGGAAGGTAAACACGGACCAGGAAGTGATCATCACGGGCGTGGGGCCAGCCTGGGGCCGGGGCAGGGCTGAAGGTCAGAAATACTCTTTCCCAGAAAGTACAAAGCTTTTGTCCGCGGGCCCTCGGGGACGGAGCAGAGGCCGTGTGGATCTGGCGGGGGACCCAGCTTGCTCCGAGGCCCCAGACAGGACAGAGGACAGAAAAGGAAGAGCCACCAGGGAGGCCCAACTCCAGGAGCTCCTCATTGGCAGGTGAGCAGATAGTTGTGGTATTTTTTTCACGAAACAGAGAGGAACCAAAAGATAGAATGGAGGTTCCAGCTGGGCCAGGATTGGAAAGACCCCCTACAGGTGTGTGGAGGAGGGGAGACCTGCCCCCCACACACACACTCTTGGAGAGGCGGCCCCAAGACGGAGCCCACATTTCGCTCCTGAGATCCAGGCCAGGCTCCGCCCGTGCTTCTGGCTGGGCTCCCTCCATGGTCTGAACCCAGCCGATGTCCTTCCCGGCGCCCTCCTGGGGTGGCTGTGGGGATAACACGGGGCCAGCGGCAGGCTTCGCAGGGCCCCGTGCCAAGGGGATCTGCAGGGCCCCTCGTTCTAAGGCGAGGATGAATTTCAAAAATCAAAAAGTGGGAAATTATTCAGAGTGGCAACACCGGCGCCTGAACCCAAGGGAGCAGCCCTTCCAAGAGCAGGTCCCCGTGTGACCGCACAGGCTGCACGGTGGCTGCAGCCCTGATAACAGACACGCTGTGTGTACACTGGGAGGCACACCGAGCAAACCGCGATGGCTGTGAGCTCATGGCTCCAATCTCAGGGTCAGGAAACACACCTGGGGGAATGGAAATCACAGCCGTGACAGCTCCCTGCAAGGCCACCCCACTGCATTGTCCCCTGCCGCTCAGGGTCTCACTCCGAAGGACAGGAACCCCCACCCCTCTGAGCCTTCTGGCCTGGCGCACCTGCTGGCATTGAACCAGAGCGCAGTGTGGCCGGGACGTCTGGGGACACCGTTGTCTTGGATGTGGTGGGGGTGGGTTCTTTCCCATCTTGATTTGAAGTTTGGGAGGTTCACAGTCACTGGCTCAAGAGAACTGGGCTTTGGCTCCGTCCTTTGACTGGCTGTGCTGACTTCCGACAGCCACACATGTCTGGCTTTTGGGGAAATGCTTGTGTTGATGCAGTGAGACCGCTGGTGGGAATGTGCCCATACCCCGCCACACCTCTGTCCCCCCTCCCCACCCCCGTCTCCCGCTCCACTTTCCCACCCAGGTGTTCCCTTTCCGCTCCAGCCACACCTGCTGCGTCGTTCAGATTGAGGGGCAGAAACGAGCGTCCCCCTGGGTGTCTTACACTTCCCGTCTGTGGCAACCACTTCCCCTGACCCCTTCCCGGGGTCCAAACTGTCCTGAAAACCCCACCCTTGGAGAGGCAGGGTGACTGCAGCAGCCAGAGATGGAGGGAAACCGTTTGCCTGTTGGGACCCCTCTGGCCTGGGCCAGGGCTGCCCAGGAAACCCACGCCAAGGGACACCCCAACACAGTCATTCAGCAGAAGAGGCCAAATCTGCAGCCCACTTGCTGGCTCCACGGGGACAAAGGCGCCACTGCTTGTCTCAACAGCCAGTGAGCCCACCAGCCCTGGACTGGACACCCCATCTCCCAGGACGGGGCCCTTTCCTGACAGCTCTGATCCTCTGAGGTCACCCCAGCCCATCCTAACCTGGCAAAAAGTCCTTCATCAAGCATTGCTGAGCACCTTGGCAGGTGTGGTGGCTTCCTAGGGGCAGAAGCCAGAGGGCCTTCCTCCACCAGGGGACCCAGACGCCGCTTTCACCCGAGGAAGGGCATGGGGGAATCGGGCTGAGGGCATTTGGGCTGACTCAGCCGGGGGGCACATCTCTGAGCCTGGGGGCTGGGGCCTCAGAAGGCATTTTCTGTCTGGTCACCTGGAGCTCACCTTTCCCCATCCCACCCAGTGGCCGGAGCCCCTGGACACAGAGGAAATAGAGGAGCCCCCGTGTCCTTGGTTGACAGCTGTCCTTGAGGCCCCACGCGGGGGAGGCCGCACCGGGTCCGGCAACAGGGAGCACTAAGGATGGCTTTTCCTGGGAACACCCTTCAGGCAGCTGGTTGAGGACCTGGTTGTCTGGGAGCCTGGGTCTGCCAGCTCTCGATTTTTCCATCTCCATCTCAGCCCACCGTGGCGGGAGCCCCTGGCAGGCTGGCTACTTGGAGAGCCCTCGTTCAGCCAGGCAGTCCTTGCTGCGCCCTGAGCCCGCGTGCTGAGCTGGGCAACCCCCGCCCCTCTCCAGAGCTCCCCACCTGCATCCCGGGACCCTCGGCGGCCTTGCGCCCTCTGCTGCTGCCCAAAGAAGTGGAGGAAGAAAACCTAGTTCCTCCCTCTCAGCTGCTAGGTTCGGCTTTCCTGAGCCAGAACAGATTCCCACTAACGGGACAAAAGAACTTCCAAGCACTTTGGGGCGACAACGCCCCAGCATCGCAGGGCTTCAATTTTCACAATGCTGTACAGACATAGATCCGCTCATGAAGGTGAAGACATCTATAAACAGGTTTCTGCTCTCATCCGAGTAAGAAAAATACTCCTCCGTGGATTCTCGAATGCTGTGGGAAAGACTTCTTTCCTACTGTGTGCCTTTCGAGGAAGTTAGCTTTGAACTTGAAAATGTCTTTATGGTTCTCGGTAGCTTAGCTGGTTAGAGTGTCATCTCAAATTGCCAAGATTATGGGTTCGATCTCTCATCAGGGAGCATCAGGAATCAACCAATGAAAAAAAAAAAAAAAGAATCAACCAATGATGCATAAATGAACGGGAGGAGCTGATGTTTCTCTCCTCTTCCTTTCTCAACTCAATCAATCAAAAAATTTTAAAGGCACCTGGCACGTAGACCATTTTATTTTTGAGTGCCTGAGATAGCAGAGCAGTTGCCTGGAACTTTCTTTCTGCAGCTTTCTGGCCTTTTCAGAGTCTAGATCAAAGTCACTGACGGTCGGCTAACTTGGCTTCCAAGCCAAGGTTAAGACAAACTTGGGTTCACAGTAAAGCCACTTGACGTTCAGTCTAGGATAAACAGACCCCTCTAGGCTACGTTTCAAGAAACTTGCCTATTGCTGATTCGTGTATTCACTGGAGAAATGCCATGGAAATTGCCAAAATTAAGTATCATCTTTTAACCACAGGCGCAGGCTGTGGAGGCGAAGGTGGCCCTCCGGTGACTGCTTAGCCCCAGGCTGGGTCTCTGCCTACTTTTGTCCCTCTCTGAATCTCTGCCATCTTCTAAGGCTGTGTTCTCAGGAAGGGCTGTTGACTGGAAGTCAGCATGTTCTGAATAAAAGGTGGAGAGCAATCATTTTAGCAAGCATGCGCTTGCCCACTCGGCCACAGCCGGGCTGCCTCTGCCTCCTGCTGCTGTGTGACCTTGGCTGAGTTGGTCAGCTTCTCTGAATCTCCATGCCCTCCTCCCTAAAACAGGAGGAAACAGGATGGGACCCTAACAGCCACATAGGATTGAGCTGAGCGTTCAAAGAAGTGATGGACAGAAAGTGCTCAGCACTCACAATGTTAACTATTATGATGGCAATAGACCTGGAGAAAGAAAAAGGAATCCTTCTTTTCAATATAAAAGTTGACTTTAAGCAGCAGGGAGAGAATGTATCCGTTTACAGAGAGTATTGAGCACCGAACAGGAATGCATGCAGAGAGCTCTCAAATGTAAAGAGAACTGGGGTCCTTCAAAGAGTTCACCCAACCTGCCCTACGCGCTCCAGCCTGGCCAACTGAGGAGAACCCTTTCCTTCCAGGGGGCCATTCCGCCTGCTCTCCGCAGGGAAGACTCCGCACCCCCCAAAGGCTTCCCTCGAAGTGTCAGCCGAGGGGACCCATAACCACTACTTCCCTCTAGTGAATAAGTGAAGGTGTCTTTTTTCCTGGAAAATTGAGATGATGCTTCAAATTTAAAAAGAAAAACACTAATTTGGTAAATGCTGGTAGGGAACCACTTTGCGGAAATCAAGGGTGGGCCCAGTTCGGACTTCAGGTCCATCTGTAGAAGAGTGTGTGAGCTTCCCCGTGGTGGCGGTGACAAAGGGCGAGGCGCGGAGGCACCTAAGACCACCAAATGATCACCTTACTGTTCTGGAAGGTGGACGTCCACCTGGGTCTGGCTGGGCGAAAGTCTGGGTGCCGGCAGCACTGAGCTCCTTCTGGAGGCCCCGGGGCAGAACGTCCTTGGCTTTTCTCGGCTCCTGGAGGCGGTCACTGTCCATCTCCCCAGCCTTGTGGCCTCTCCCTCCATCACGGCCAGCAGCATCGCCAGATGCTGGAGAGAGAAAGGGGTCACTGAATGAACAGGAGTCTCCATGGCCCTCAGTGGGGTAGGCTGTGCGTGGAAGGGCTCCTAGGCCCCAGGAACAAGTGGGGGGCCTAGAAGACAGGGTACAGAGGGACATGGAAGGAGGCAGGGCTGGCGACAGGCCGGCCATGGGCAGGAGCCCAGGGGCCAGTCTAAGCTGAAAGCCATGGCCAGATGCTGGGCAGCAGGGACTAATGGAGGAGTCCCAGTGGGGCGGGGAGACGGCTCAGATCAGGAAGGATGAGGAAGAGGCTGAGATCCAGGCCCTGAGGAGAGAGAGGGTGCTGCTGGGGGCTGGGGGCTGGGCAGCCCCCTTGGGGAAGCCCCCAGCTGCCTCCTGGAGGGTCTCCCCATTGTGGGAAGGCCTCAAACACAGGCCACAGACGTTTTGTGCCCACTGAATATGCCCTGCCAACCCCTGCAAGGTTGGGGATGTTTATCATTGAAAGCACATGGATTCATGAACCCAAGTGTCAGAGACGGGGTGACAGGCACCTGGAGAACAGTGGCCTTCAGCCTCTTGGGGCTAAAGGAAGCGAACACACTCCCCCGCACACAAGTCCAGGGGCTTTCCAGGCTGGCCGAGGTTCAGTTTGGGAAGGCTGTGTGGAGCAGCAGTGGGCCATCGAAACCCCTGCTGGGCCGTGACAGCTATCCGGGCCCAGGGGCGGGACAAGAGCAGAACTCCCGGTGTCCTGTTCGTCCAGGAGATCTGAGGGTCGATCATTTTACTTTCCCATTTGCCACGTTTCACCCAGCCACGGGCCACCTGTGCTGCTAACGCGTCCTCCAGATCGGCTTTCACGAAATTCTGTTTTCACCCTCGGCATCAATATCTGCGAAGCTGCTGGTTTGATGTGCTCGCTGGAGTTTCTAAACCATAGTATTACTTTTCCGAACGTCTGATGTGTCTCCTAAAATCAGCGCCCGGCCCCAGCTTCACACCCCGCGCAGCAGGCAGGGGGACTGGGGACTCTCGGGATTCATCCAAACCCTACGGATATTTTAAGAAACCGCAACCCCTCAACCTCTCTGCCGCTGTTGTTTGCCTTATTATGTTTTCTTTTTTCACCAGTGCTGCACCTCCCTCCTGCATAACTCGCTCATGTAAACCAGAGCAGAAACCCCAGGCTCCCTGCCCTCGGTTCCCATGGCTCGGCCACCCCCCGCCTCTCAGCGGCATCCCTACACCCCTCTCAGCCCACCTGGCCCAGGCACGCCCCACGGGTCTTGATCCCAGCCGCCTCCATGTGCCTCAGTTTACCACCGGCCTCGGTAAACCCTCCTCAGGGCCTGAGTCACCTCCCCCCTGCCTGTCGGGAGGTCCCAGAATCATATCAGGGGGTGCGCCAAGGCACTTGGAAAGCTTCCAGCATGGCCCAGATGACGGAAGTTTCCAGAAGGAAGAGAGAAGCCAGAGGAAGGGTGCTCACGTTTGGGATGCCGGGGAAGGTCTGGAAATTCCTCTGGGGACCAAGCAAGGGGGCCACATCTGCCCCATGACCCCGCGGCCTAGCACAGGATGTGACCGGACAGAGCCCACCCAGGACACAAGGACGTGATTGCCCAGGTCAGCCTCACACCCTAATCAGAGTTGAACACCAGATATGCCACAAGGTGGAAGCCCAGCTCGGGGCCACTGGGAAGCAATGCACAGGACCCCTCAAGCCAGGGTAAGAAGAAAGTCGAAGGGATCTTATCAGAGAAGATACATGGAACTAAAGGGTGCCATGAACACCTTAGCCGGCTGAGGGCAAAAACCAGGCACAGGAAATGGAAACGCTACACATCTCTCTTCCTTTTCCTCTCCTTCTTCTGCTCTGTTCTCCCCACCAACCTTCCCCCCCACACCCACGCACACAGCCGGCCCTGCCACATGTACACCGGGCACGTCCTGGCCCCAGTTCAAAATACGTCCCCCGGCCCCGAGGCCGTCCAGCCCAGGGCCCCTGCTCACTGGCCCCTGACTCGGTTGTCACCTGAGAAACCGCTCCGTTCTGGTCCGAGGGGCTGGGGGCCAGGGCCCTCAGGGTCCTCCTCTTCCTCAGTGGGCCGTGGAGAGGAAGGTCCTGGAGCGGGAGGAAGGACAGCCGCCTCCTGGCACAAGCCCTGCTGCCAGAGCCGTCCTGAGAGGTCAGGCTGGGGCTCTCATTTCCCCAACCAGGAGGGCAGGGACCCCTTCTTTCCTCTGCAGTTGTGATGAACTGAGCGTCCACGTTCTCCCCACATTCATCCGTTAAGTCCAAACCCCCAAAGCCAGCAATTCGGAGGTGGGGCCCTTGGGAGGCAGTTAGGGTAGACAGGGGCACTCGGTGGGCCCTGGTGGGCCCAGTAGCCAGTAGCCTGAAGACAGGGGTGTCCGACTCACTGTCACCGGGGGCCACATCCGCCCTGCGGTGGCCTTCAAGTGTCATTTTAGGACTGTGTAAGTGTAACTGCTCAACAGTTAGGCAAGCTGGGCAGAGACTATGTGCTGGGCCAGATAAAACAAGGTGGAGGCCGGATTCAGCCGCAGGCCTTGTGATTGCCACCCGAGGCTTAAGAGAAGATGAAGAGCAGGCACTCCCTCTCTTTTCCTTCCTCTCCCTCCCCGTCCACCTCCTCCTTGCACCCCCTCTTGTGAACACACCCAGGAAAGGCCACGCGAGGACACTGCAAGGAGGTGCTGCCAGCGGCCCCCCCAGCACCTGCCCTCACCCTCACCTCGGACTCCCAGCCTCCCGGCTGAGAAAAGAAACGTCTTGTTCAAGCCGCCCAGTGGATGGCACTTGGTCAAGGCAGCCCGAGCTAAGACACCAAGAGGGGCCTGGTCATCTTAGCAGGCCTGTTTGCAAGCCCTCCAGGGTGGAGGTTGGCAGATGGGTTCATAGCCACCCCGAGACGCACGCCGCCCCACTCCTGGAACCGGACAAAGACCCAGTGTCGGTGCGAAGCTTCCTGCCCACAGGATCCCGCTGGGCCGTGGGGGTGGGGGGGTCACCGTCCGCTCCGTGCAATGCCTGCCCCGCCCTGCGACCGCGGCTCTGGCCGGCCTGCCTCTCTTCTCACTGGTTGTGTCCAGCAGACCTCGGCCCGCAGGACGGTGGGAGCAAGCCAAGGGCAGTAGCTGGCGGAGGCTCACCCAGGAGGAGTGGCCCTGTCCCCAGCTCACTCCCTGCGGTGGCTCACGGCCTGTCTGGTGGCCAGGCCACCGAAGGGTTGGCTCCCACCTATTAGGTGCCAGTCTCTTAGCCACAGGGAGACAGAGCAGCCCCTGACACAGGCGTCACTTGGAGAAAGTAGGTTGGGCCCCCCTCATCCCTCACCCACTGAGTGGCTGCTGTCACTGATGTGACCAGACGGGGTGGGACTCTCAGAGGTGCCACCAGACAGTCCCTGAAGACAAGGCATAGATTTGCTCACTGGGAAAGAGCCAAGGCGCTGATGGATCCTCAATTTGTTTCTTTTTCTGAACATCTACACCCAATTTTTATATTGAACATCATATGCATTTTACCGTCCTGGATTCTTCCTACAATGGACACGAGTGCATCGCCGCCGAGAGAGTATGGAAGCCGGCCTGGGAGGGGTTTAGGGGCGCGTTGGTGCTGGCTGCAGCACCCCACAGGGGGACGGCGGGGAGGTAGGAACCTGCCCCCATCTGCTCCCTGGGGTCCTGCACGAGGGTCCCATAGGCCTCGTGACCCTGCGACTAGCACAGGGTGGGCACAGCTGTGCTCAGCGTGCGAGTACGTGGAACCCACTGGGGACACGGTGGACCAGTGCACCCCCAAGTGAGCGAGGTGGGTGCCACCATGCTACGTACGGATGGGGAGCTGAGGATCCAGGATGTGTCAAGGACTGGGGGAGACCCCCCCACCCAGAGTCCTGCCAGGAAGTGCTGGGGAGATATCTTGTCTTCCCCTCCACTCCAGGGACCCCATCGTTTCAGCCTGGCTTAGACCTCAGAGGAAGGGAGCTGGTAGGAGGCCACCACCCTCCCTCCCACCACACCCTAAGAAGCCTGGGAGAGGCTGTCGTCCTCATGTGGGTAACCCAGGGCCAAGCCACTTGGGGGAGGACACTTCTGCACTTGGCTTGTGTCCCTGGCCCCAAACTAGCTGCGCCTCTCCATAAAGCATGTCCCACGGCACTCAAGACCCATTGGCACTTTCCCTCCCCTACCCTGGATACGGTCCTCCCCCGAATACCAGGCTGTCCCCAGCCCACAAAGGGGTCTTAGGGAAGGGGCTCTCCCTCCTCTTTCCAAGGTCTGTCACCCCTGGGGCTTCAGATGGTGCCGGCCTCCTGTGTCCCCGCTGGGGTATCCCGTCGCCTCCTCCCTCTGCGTTGGCCTCCACCCTTTTCCGCCTCACGCCCCAGCCCAGTGTCTCATCGGCTGCCGGGACTGGCTGCTCTTTCCCGATGGCCTGCCGTCTGCACAGGGCGGGTCCCCGGTGAGGACAGGGCTGGTCTGTCCTCCCTCTGGCTTGGTCCCCTGTGTGCGCTCTCAGCCCGGTGTTGCTCTTTGGTCTGGGCTGCATGGCTTTCTAAGCCACCACGCCCTGCACCCACCGGCGTGCTCTCTCCCTCCCCGTGACGCTGACCCGCCGCAAGGCAGGGCTCCGGACTCGCAAGACCCAGGTTCGAATCCTGCCTCAACTGCTTCCCAGTCAGGCCAGGGCCTGGGCTTCTCTCAGCTTCTTCACCTCTAACATGTGACCAATAGTCCCTTCCTTCCCTTCTCCCTGATGGCTGTCTGGGGGTTAGGTGAGTGTAAGGGCAAGTGCTGGACACAGAGCCCCTGTGGGCTGGCAGCCAGACCTGTGTCTGCAGCCCAGTGCCGTTGCTCTCCGGGTGGGTGGCCTCAGTCACCACCTCAGCGCTTCAGGCGGACCCACCCTGCAGCCCACATCCTGTCCTCTGCAGAAACCAGTAGAGGGTGGCTGGGGGGGGGGGGGGGGGGGGGCAAGGGCCTTTGCCTGTGCTTTCAGGACACCCTGTCCCCAACAGCGGGGCAGGGGACATGTGGGCTGTCCCGGCACAGTGGTGCCAGGCAGACTTGCACTGTCATCTGCAGCCCGAGGGAGGGCAAGGCCACCTGGACAGAGACCCGCAGCCAGCAGAGGAGACGCTGGGCTGGGGGTGGGGTGGAGGAGGGTGGAGGACAATGCAGGGGGGGGGGGATACCTTAGCTGGAACACAGGCCACAGAGAGTGGCCTGTTGGGAGTGTGCCCAACTGCGTCTGAGCCCTGGGGGGTGACAACCCCTGGAAGGAAGAGGAGAGAGAACCCTTGACCTAAAACCCTTCTGTGGGCTTGGTGTCCAGGGGGTGACAGTGTTCAGGGGTGTGGGGAGAGGGAAAGAGCCAACGGGTCTTGTGTGTAACAGGACTCCGGGAACCAGCTGATGTTCCGGAAATTTCCACCATAACTTGCCCACTCCTGGAGGAGACAGAAAGCCCGGGCTCCGATGCGTCCAGCTCATAACCCCAGAAGCCCCAAGGATTCAAATCACAGGAGTCCCTGCCAGGAGCAGGACAGCAGAGAAGCTGAGCCTGTTCTCTGACCCCAGTTGACAAACAGCAGAGGCCAGAGACAGCAGGACTGTGGCCTGGTCTCCCACGTGGCCTGGGAGCAGGGCCTCCTCACTGCCCCGCCCCTCCAGCACGTTCCAGAACGATTCTGGATGCAACAGTCATGACAAGCCCAGGTGCCTCTTCCAAAGGAGAGGGGGTCCGCCAGATTAAAGAGGCTGTCAGTCTGGCCCGGTCCCCAGACCCCCAGCAGCAGCGGCTGAGAGCTTGTTAGAAATACAAATCCCCAGGCCCACTACAGACCTCCTGCATCAGAAATGCTGACGGTGGGGTCCAGCAACCTGTGTTTTAAGGTGATTGTGAGGCTCAGGGTGAGACACACTGCAATGAGAACACGTTCTGCAGAAGCATGGAACAGTGTGGAACCACGTGGAACAGCACAGGACAAGGTGGAACAGCATGGAACAACACGGACTAGCATGGAACGCATGCAGCCACATGGAACAGCATGGAACCACGTGGAACAGCATGGCACCACGTGGACCAGTGTTGAACAGCGTGGATGGATCTTACAAACCTGATGTCACGAGAGGAAGTTAGACATAATGGATCCCATTTACATCAAGTAGTAACACAGGCAAACTAGCCCCTGCTGCCGGAAGCCACCAGTTACTGTTGGGGCCAGAAAGGTGCAAAGAGGCTTTCTGGAGTGCTAGTGATGTTCTCCTTCCGGATCGGGGTGCTGTGACACGGGGCGTCAACCCTCAGCAGTTAAGGTTCTATATCCTTAAATTACACAAGTTATTTAAACTACGTGAAAGGGTTAACTAGAAGTGCCAGCTCCCTTTCATTGTGTAGCCTAATAGTTGGTTGAAATCACTTGGGGATGGGTGGGTGTGAGTGAGGGGGTCTGTCCTCCTCTGGAGAGTAAAAAGCTGGGCATTCTTTCACGAAAACCAAAAGTTTTCGTGAACTCAACCCACAAGCGGTCTCAACAGACCACAGCCAGAAAAAAGAGCTGCTGATCACCCCCTCTAAACCTAACGCCACCATTTTTAGTAAAGACTGTGGCACCCAGCTCTTCCCTGGTGTATAGACACTATTTGCCGAGAGCAAGAGGCCTCCGCCAGTGACCCTGGTGCCTATTTCACTGAGAGTTTATCTTGGAGGGGACGCCAGGAAGTAACGTTGCACAAGGCGACACTGTGAATATTTTACTCTGGTGTTGGTGGACGGGGTGAGTTGAAGGCCAAAAGAAGAACCTCGCCTCCTCTGCCAAGGAATTTTCCAGGCGAGGCGTCTCAGGGCTTCGACACCCTAGAACCCAGCTCTGTGGCTCCGTCCCTTATCAACCTGGTGTTAGGCTGGAGTCAAAACAACATTCTTTATGAGATAATCTTGGTCCTGCTGGAGAAAAACGATCCCCCCATTCGCCTTGAAGTTGTCCACCCCCTCCAACCACCTACTCCAAATGGGTGGTTCTACTCCAAATGGGTGGTTCTACTCCAAATGGGTGGTTCTGCTACAAATGGGTGGTTCTCAGACTACAGACCCGCCACGTCTGTGCAGAGACACTGTCTCAAGACGGTCCTACCACACATCTATCAAACCCGCCATTCAGAGGAAGGTGGAGAGTCCTCGTGCACTTTGGGGTCTCCCCCATCAGGCAGAGTCACCTGCAGAATGACCCTGCTGGGCTGTGTGACGCCAGCAGGAAGGGCAGGGAAAGAGTCTCAAAAACGCGCGTGTGGGAGTTCAGGAGGGAGACCACCTGCTGGAACGAACGGATGGCTGTGTGCCCCCCGGGGTTCTCTCTCAAATGCACATTCCCAGGCCCCACTGCAGCCTCACTCAGTCCAAATTCCAGCCGCGGGGCCCAGGAATCCATGTATTTAATAAGCTCGGAAAAGGTTGAAAATTGCTGCCTTGTGCTGCTGTAAACCCCGTGAGAGAAGCCCCTTAGCAAACCTCAGTGCTAAATACGAACATGCTTCCTCTTGAGTGACTGGCGATTTTTACCCCTGAACGTGGGACCGTGACTCACTGACACATGTCCCTCCTTTAGGGCTGCTGGGACGCTTAGAGGCCATTCAGGCCCATCCATAGCAAGAGTGCTTGTCATAGGAATTTTTTAATTTACCCCTCATTGAGTTTTATGTCCCCACCTTTTATCCTTCTTTCTTCCGTCCCATGTTTTAGTTTATGCTGTGTTGAATAAGGGAGCTATAAGTATAAAGATGTGTGATATATGGAAATATGTATGATAATATGGACATATTATCGCTGTATAATAATTTGCATAATAACACACCAACAGCTACTACATATTGAAAGCCAACATGGTGCCTCCTTGAATTATTCCCAGGACTTAGGTAATGTCTGTCCTGTGTGACAGTTGGGGAGCTGGGGGTCCCACCAGAAAATCCCACATGCAGCTCATGTAACCTGCGAGCAGGGGTGGTGCACACCCATGCCTGCTTGACTCTACCCTCTCCCCCTGGATCTAGACACCTATACTCGTCCCCCTGTGTCCTCTGGCAAGATTTGGGAACCATTTAATTCTTTTTCAAAATGTCCTACTTTGACCCCCAACAGAGGCGGAGGGGCTGGTCCCCACAATGCCTCACCTCAGTCTAGACCTTGTGCATGTTTTTTCACGCTCCTTTTCCTTCAAGTAACTTGAATGACTGTCTCTTATCACTAAAGAGAGAGCCTAACTTAAAGGCACATAAAAGGAGACAATGGAAACAAATTAAATAATAACAAAATAATGGAAACATATAAGACACACTCTAAAATATTATGGAAATATTAAAAGGGCCTCTCTATACCTTACTTTATTGAAATAGAACCTTCCCCGAAACACATTATTTGATGGGAGGAAAAGGTACTAAAGCGATACAAAAATGTTTTTAGAATGCTCTATGGTTTGAAGGAAATAATGCTTTAATTCCTTTGGAGTTTATTTAGGGAATTTATTATACGGATATACACTGATATTTTCCCCTAACTGCTAACCAGTATTCCAGTTTCACTGCTAGTCTTCCTTTTTCTTAATCATAATTTTATTGAGATATAATTCACATTCTATACAAATCACCCTTTAAGGGAACACAGTTCAATGGTTTTAGTACGTTCACAGAATCGGGCAACCGCTATCAATTTCAGAACATTTTCACCATCTTGTTCCCACCTGCAGACACTGACTGCCCTCTCCCCACAACCCGCCCCGCCCTGGACATCCACCAGTCTACTTTCTGCCCCTATGACTCTGCCTATTCTGGGGAGTTTATGTCAAAGAAATCGTACAATATGTGGTCCTTTGTGGCTGGCTATTTTCACTTGGCCAAGTGCTTTCAAGGTTCATGTATGTTACAGCATGAGTCAACACTTAATTCCTTTTTATGACCACAATATTGCATTGTATGGCACACCCCATGTTATTTATTCACTCACCGGCTAGACATTAGGGTTGTTTCCATTTTTTGCCTATTGTGAATAACTCCACTATGAATATTCATGGTCAACTTTTTGCGTGGATGCGTATTTTCATTTCTCTTGGGAACAAACTTAGGAATGGATTTGCTGGGTCATATGGCAATTCTACATATAAACCTTTTGAGAACCTGCCAGACTGTTTCCAAAGCAGCTGCACCATTTTACATTCCCACCGGCAGTTTTGATTTCACCACATCCTCACCGACATTTGTTATTATCTGTCTTTTTGATTATACTCGTTCCAGTGGGTGCAAAGTAGTATCTCCTTGTGGTTTTGATTTATGTTTTCCTGATGACTAGGAATGTTGAGCAAGTTTTCACCTGTTTATTGGCCATTTGTATATGAGGTCTATCCCAAAAGTATCGAGCCAATGTGTCAATATAATTAAAACAGTTTGCTTTCAATACTTTAGGGACAGACCTCTTATTTATGCTGGAGAAATGTGCATTGGGATCCTTTGCCCATATTTTAATTAGGTTATTTTTTTATTGAGTTGGAAGAATTCTTTATATAATCTAGATATAAATCCTTTATCAGACACATGATTTGAAAAAATTTTGTCCTAGCTTGTAAGCTGCCTTTTCACTTTCTTTCTTTCTTTTATTTTATTTTATTGTTGTTGTATTACATCCATCCCCTTTTTGCTCCCCTCTGTCCCCCTCCCCATCCACCCACTCCCCTCAAAGTCAATCCCACCTGTTGTCCATGTCCATGGTTCCTTTCTTTTCACTTTCTTGATGGTGTTCTTTGAAGCATAGTTTTCAAAAATTCTGATGATATCCAGCTATTTTTTTCTCTTTTGTTGCTTGTGCATTTGCTGCGATAGCAAAGAAGCCATTGCTTAGTCCAATGTTAAGAACATTCATGTTTTCTGGTAACAGTTTCTATCGTGTTAGCTCTTACACTTAGGTTTCTGACCCACCTTAATTTTTGTATATGATGTGAGGTAGAGATCCAAATGCGTTCTTGACATCTTCACTAAGTTTTTCCTGCACCATTGGTTTACAAGGCTCTTCTTTTCTCACTGAATTGTCTTGGCACCTCTGACAAAAATCGCTTGGCCGCAGATACATGGATTTCCATTCTATTCTATTGACCTGTATCCTTATCTTGTATCAGCACTGCCTTGTCTTGGTCTCTATTGCTTTGCAGTAGGTTTTAAAACCAGAAAGTATGAGTCCAGGTTTATTCTTCTTTTTAAAGATTTTTTGGCATGAATTTTAGAAATTGATCAGTTTGTCAATTTCTGCAAAGAAGTCAGCTGGGGTTTTGATTTGGATTGTGTTAAACCTGTAGATCAATTTGAAAAGGAGTACCATCTTAACCATATTACTTTTTCTGATCAAGGAAAATGTATGTCTTTCCATTGATGTAGGTCTTTTTTAATGTTTTTCAGTAATATTTTATAGTTTTTAGAATATAAGTTTTATACTTTTTGCTAAATGTATTCCTAAATATTTTATTCTTTTTGATGACATTGTAAGAATTTTTTTCTGGATTTCATTTCTAGTTTGTTCATACCTACTTTATGAAAATACAATTGGTTTTTGAGTATTGATCTCCTATCCTGCATCCTTGCTGAATTTATTAGTTCCAACAGTTTTTAAAGGAGATTTCTTGGGATTTTATACATACAGAATCATGTCTTCAAATAGAGAGTTTAACTTCTTTCTTTGCAATCTGAATATCTTTTATTGCTTGTTCTTGGCTAATTGTCCTGGCTAGAAGCTCCATTGTAATGTTGAATTGTAGTGGTGATAATGGGCCTCCTTATGTTCACCGACATCACAGAAACACACCCAGCCTTTCACAATTAAGTATTGTACTAGTTGCCCTGGCACATGTGGCTTGGTTGGCTGGGGTGTTGTCCCATAAACTGAAGGGACACACACATTGTGAGTGGGACACATACCTGGGGTGTGGGCACATGCAAGGGGCAGCTGATCAATGTTTCTCTCTCACATGGATGTTTCTCTCCCTCTCTCTCCCCCTCTTTTCCCCTCTCTCTAAGATCAGTGAGCATGTCCTTTAATGAGGATGAAAAAAAAGATTGTATAATATTAGCTGTGGGATTTGCATAGATGCCTTTCAAAGGATGAGGATTTGTTTTTCTATTCTTGGTTTGTAGATGATTTTTATTATAAAGGGGTGTTAAATTTTGTCAAATGTCTATGGAGATGATCATGTGGCTTTAGTCTTTTAATCTATTGACTTGGTGTATTACATTAACTAATTTTTGCATGTCAAACCAACCTTGTGTTCCTGAGATAACTTCTACTTATTCATGGTGAATTTATCCTTTTCATATATTTCTGGATTAATTTGTGAAGGCTCTTTAGAGAAATCTATATCAAAAAGGAATATTGGTCTAAAGTTTTCTTTCATGGTAATGTTCTTCTCTGGCTCGTGATTCCTCCACTTTTTAATGTTTGCAAAGCCTCATCTATAAAATAATATTCATATAGCTAAGAATTTATTTCTGGGCCAGCCATTCCATTTTACAGATTGACAACTGTGTGCCAGTACATTTCTTTAATTATTGTGATATTTAGGAGAAATAGACTCTCCTCTTTTCCTACGTTTCTCGAAAAGTATGGGCTCAGCCTGTCTGTCTATCCTGCAAATGAACTTCATACTCATTTTATCAAAACACTTCAATGAATTTTTTTTTTTTTAATTTCCAGAGAGAGGGGAAAGGAAAGAGGCAGAGAGGGAGAGAAGAATCAATGTATGGTTGCCTTTCACCTGCCTCCAGCCACAGACCTGGCTGGAAACCTGGCTTGCAACCTAATTATGTGCCCTGGCTGGGGAATTGAACCAGCGACCTTTGGGTTCACAGGCTGGCACCTTATCCACTGTGCTACCAGCCAGGACTCAATGAATTTTTTAATTGGAATGTTTAATTGAAATAGTGCTAAAACTATGCGTTAACTTGGTGAGAATTGACATATTTTTCATTTTCCATTTTTCTATCAAAGAAACATGCATGTCTCCTTCTGTCTCTCAAGTTTTCCCTTTATATATTATCAATATGGTTATCCTGGGTTTTCTGGTTTTATTACTACTACTTTCTACTTTTTTGTTATTGTTGACATAGTACACCTATCCTATTTTGGCCCTGGGCTGAATTCCTTTTAATTCAATAGTCTTGATGGATTCTTTTGGATTTTTCTAGGCATACAAAACATACCAGCTGCAAATTATAATGATTTCTTCTTTCTCTCATTACATTGGCCAATGCCCAGGAAACATGTTAATAGTAATGAGAGCAGAATTCTGCACTGATTTTCAGCCTCACTGTATTTGTCATGTGCACAGCACTCTTTAATGTTATGAATTTTCCTTTTGTTCTCACTTTTAAAGGTCTTTCCTAAGGGTTGGCATTTAATGTTGTCGCTAACCCATTGATGTGTTATCTTGTATTAAGACTGCCTCATGATTACAAAATTGCCTCTGTTTTATTTAAATAACTCTGAGAGCATTTTAATAAGGGAATTAAAGCACCTCATTTAGCAGCTCATTCTTATGCTTTATCTGATGGGGGGGGCAGGGATCTAAAATTTTGAAGATATAAACAAAATAGCTTTCTTTTCCCCATCAGGGCCCCCCAGTTCCCCTGCCTAGACCCACTTCCCTGTGATACAGTAGGGGGTCTTGGGGACTTCTTGATCATTTCCTGTAACTTCTCTGTCGCTTTCAGTTTTTAGAAGTGATTCACTTCCTTATTTAAGATTCAGTCCTACTCCATTTTTCACCAAGAGTTTTACCTATTTAATTTTTGAAAAGGTTAATCCATTAACATAGCTTTTAAAAATAAAAAGAATGTTAATTGGTATGTAATTTAAATTTTTTCCTCCCAATCTCATTCCCCAGGTTTTACCCTATAATTTAAAAAATGTGTATATATATATATATATATATATATATACACACACACACACACATTGATGCTAATTTCTTTGAACTCCTTTCACAATTCTTTAGGCTCATCCAGTTCATTTAAATACATCTCCTCCTTGTACAGTGATGGAAACATGATATATACTCTCTGTCTCTGTTGTTTTTTAATCTTGAAATCTCCTCGGATCCTTTCTTAATCAGTACATAGAGCTTTCTCTTTCTTGCGTTGACATCTGCTTCTCATTCCATTTGTGGAAATGTCTAGAATTTTCTAATAGGTGTGACCATTCAGGACGGGAGACACCCTGGTATCCCCAGTCACTGGCTCCCAGAGCAGCCCCCCATGTACGGGCAGCCCCGTGGGCCCTGTTCCTGCAGATGAGATTGTTGGGCTAAAGCATGTCCATTTCCTACCTTGACGGGCGTTGCCCGACTGCCTCTTGGGGACGGAGTCAGTGGCGGGGCCTGCCGGCTGGCCCTCAACCTCATCAGCTGCTTTTCAAACTTCTGATATTTTGCCAGCATCTTAAGTGATGAAAGGATCTCAGTGGGGTCTGGATTTTCGTTCCTCTTAGAGACACGAAGCTCCTGGAAAGAGTTGCATCGTCTGAAGCTTCTCTGCCCTGCCCGCGCCTGCCATCACCTCAAGTCCCTTGTCCTTCCTCCACTGCTCGTGGTGACACAGCTGATCATGCTCTGCCTTCTGGGACGTGGGCCCCACGCAGGGTCCCTTTTCTCCCTGTGCCCGTCACTGACCATCATGCCAACGCGGGTAGCTAGCTTGTTCTCGGAGACACTGCTGTTCTTCTGTCCTCACGGGCTTTCTTCCTGTTGCAGCTACATGTATAAACCGATAAGCGGAGATGCATAAGCCACCACTTTCTGGCACTGAAACGCCGCCCTGTAAGAGAGGACTCCTCTCTTACACGAGTTCCCTGGTCTAAAGTTAATTCCACCGATTTCTGGGGCATCGTCAGGAAGCGGGTGCGGTTCATGCTTGACCGCCGTCTCTTCCATGCTGTGCGTGAATTTTGTCACTGTGCCTGTGTCACCTCCCATCTTGCCAGCAGGTGTAACTGCTGCTGTGGCACCGGCACCAGGAGGCCACAGTGATGTAGCTCATCGCCTCTGGGGAGATGCTGTTGGGGTCAGAAGCTGTTATTGCTACGTCTGGGCTCAAGGAGCCGTTGCTGTGATTAGTACTTAGGCTTCCAGGTTGCACTGCAGGAAGCTCAGACCCTGTCCCAGTGGACCAGGTTTAAGTCCAGCTTCCCGCCACCTCCTTCCGGTCCCAGGCCCACTTCCCCCTCAGGCTCCCAGGTCCGTCCCCAGCGTATCAGCAGCCTTGGCGGAGAGCCGAGGTGCCCAGAGGCCGGCTGACAAATCGCGCTCCCCGGCCTCCTTCCGGCCCTGCTCAGGCTCCCTCTCTGGGGGCCTCTCTGACCATGGAACCCCCACTTCAGTTACTCTACCCGCCTCACCCCCCAGTTATTTCCAGACAGGGGTCTTTCCTGCACCTGGGAAGAGAATCTCCACCCCTATCTTCAGGCACCAAAACTGTCACTCTGCACTGGGCCACAGTCTTGGTTCTACAAGGGCCCACCCCATCCCTTAGCCCCTGGAGCCAGTCCCCCAACCTCCTGAAGCCAATGCTGTCCCGGCCATACAGGTGGGGTTCAGACTTTGCCTTTGTGACCCTGCCCCTCCCCACCCTTGTTTCCTGATATGACTACTCCACTCCCTTCCCCTCCTTTGTTCCCAGTGAGACTAGGAACATCGGTGGCACCTCACCTCCGGGGCAGGGCACAGTGGCCCCTGGGCTCACTACAGTGGTCGTGAGATCCTCACCTCCCGGTAGAGCCCATTTGGGGCAGCTTTCCTGGCTTTTCCCCCAAACCAGAAACCTCGGCTGCTTTCCCTCTGCTACTAAGATCTCCCTCTACGGTTTCCCCCCTGGCTTTTCCAAAACAAAATTTAAAAGCCTTTGTGTTTACAGCCCAAGGTAAACACTGCAGCTTACCCGGGACGGGTCTGCCGACCCCTGGACCAGGAGTAAAAGTTGAAATGATGCAGGTGATGGGATCAACTGGGTCCCAGCTCTCTCTCTCAGGGGCCAGCATTCCAGCCCTTCTTGTTGTCACAGTCACAGATAAGGTGACTTTCAGGCCACCTTTCCAGGCCATGCCCTGCCGCCTACCCCCAGCACCTGGTCAGCTAACCCACCTGCCAGCACTATTGCTCTGGGCTGCTCCCCAAGGACCCGGGCGGGGTCTTCAGGGTGGTCTGTAGGGAGTGCACCCTGTCAGCCTTTCCTCCTTCCTTGGCCCTTGCTCTCACCCACATCCCTGACTCGTAGACCAGCGTGGCCCCCAGAGTCCTGCTTTAGAGCAGGGGCTCAGTTCCCCAGCCTGGGTTCCTACACACCCTCAGCCCTGCATTTCTCTGTCTTCCATCTCCCCTCCTGTCCCCATTTCGTTCCCTTGTAAGAGGCCGAAGGGGACAGTAGAGAGACAGCACCTGCTTCACCCCACAACCTTTCCTGACACCCGCTCCTGGCTCCTGCGCCTCAGCACAGCTGCCCCTCAGGACTTCCTCCTGCCTCTGACCCCGGGGCGACGCCACCCAGCTCAGGCCACGCGTGAGGCAGCCCCTGAGGCTCCCGGTGGCCCGCTGCCCTGCCCACCAAGGACGCTGAGGTTCTGTTTCCCTAGGACTGGCTCAAGGCTGGTCTGCAGACACCATGGAACATCTCTCGCCACACCCAGACCTCGTGAGTCAGTCTGTACCTGAACCACAGCCCAAGGGACCCTGCCCTTGAACTCGTGAGCAGTCCTGCTCTAGGGTGTGGGCCACTGCGCCCTCGCCCTCCATCCCAGGCAGCTGGTTTAGGGTGCCCAGTGGTGTTTGGGGCAGCTCCACCTCTCCCCCACCTTCCTGAATGTGTCCTGCCCTCCCAGGCCCACGACACTGACTGACTCATGCTGGGAGGTCCCGCAGGAAGTTTAATGGTCACCCCAGGCTCTGTGCCCGGAGCCACAGGGCTAGTGCTGAGAGCAGACAAGAGCCCCCACCCTTCTGCCTGGTTCATCTGGGCAGTCTTCAGCCAGGTGTCATAGCAGCGTCTTCGGACCCCATCCCATGAGTCTCGGGTCCCCCCCCAACCCGGACAAAAGAGCCAGACCGGTGAGGTGTGGTCCGCACCATACCGTTCACCAGAACTCCCTGCCCCGCAGCTTCCTTATCGCTGAAACGGGAGTGAGGGTCACAGCACCTCACGGAGGGGATCTGTTTACGGGGAGCTGGGTGCGCTGGGCACCAGGGGTATCAGCGAACAAACCAGACTGAGCCTGCCCTTCTGAAGCTTCCTCAGGAGGGCACGCGGGCAGGGGTGGAACGCAGGTGCAGGTGGCGTGCGTGAGGGAGGGAGTGAATCAGTGAGCGAGTGAGTGAATGAATGAATGATGCAAACGCTGTCCCACCACCAGCCCCATCCCCTCCCAACCCCAGAGCTGCCTCGGTGGACCTCCACCCTGAAGGAGGTTCAGAAAAAAGGGAGAAGGTTGGGGGCTTTCCACCTTCTATCAGCTAACGGATGTAGGAGAAATGGAGTGATTATAAAAATATTTCAGATTTTGGAATGCCTTTGTCTGAAATAGGCAGTCATTGAGGTGGAATTAGAGCTGTTTTTCAGACTTTTACAAATTCTCCGTGTGTGTGTGTGTGTGTGTGTGTGTGTGTGTAATGGTCTTAAAATTGTGGCCCTGGCTGGTGTGGCTCAGTGGACGGAGCACCAGCCTGTGAACCAAAGGGTCGCTGGTTCAATTCCCAGTCAGGGCACATGCCTGGGTTGCGGGCCAGGTTCCCAGCTGGGGGCATGTGAGAAGCAACCAATTGATGTTCCTCTCCCTTCCTTTCTCCTTCCCTTCCCTTCTCTCTAAATGGGGATTCGAACCCAGTGCCCTGCGCAATACACCGTGCAGACCTCCGTGAGTTCAGGGCCCCACCCAGGCCCCACTGGCGGGCAGCGCAGGTTCGCCGGCTGAATGGGCGAGGCACCAGGCCAACCATGGCGCCCCATCGCAGGGTCTGGGGGCTCGGGAGGGGCTGACGATGGCCAGGCACCTGGGAACTCTGGGGTGAAGGAGTGTCTTGTATTTCTAGGGCGGCGCTGGTTACATGGACTGCATGTGTCCATCATAACTCAGAGAACAGGACACTAACAAGGGCCTGGATTATACCTCAGTTGTTTTAAAAAAAAAAAAAAAAAGCAACCTAAGATCCTCATGGTGATGATCATGAGAACGATGATCATGATAACCTAACATGCCAAAAGGTGGTCAAGTTCATCACCCCTTCAGGGAGGCCTTCAGGATGCCCCAGGGCAGAGCAGGAAGATGCCTCCGTGGCAACAGTCAGCTTCAGGCAAGGGTTTCCACTCTGGGAGGTTTGTCAGCTGCCCATCCCTGAACCCTGCGGGCTCCGACCCCAAGCTGGCTCTGCGCCCCCTTCCCCCACAGGCTGTGCATGGCACTGGCGTGCCCAGGCACCCTGCCCCAACCCACTGACCTGAGACGGCCACTTCCTGGATTCTCTACTCCCACAGGACTCACGGATCTTGTCATTCCTCGGGCACATTGTTCCAACCCCAGCCTCCACCCTGGCTTCGGCACTCACCTGTCTCACCTGGGTGACACCTGTGACACCTGCTCTCTGATCTTGGTCCCTCAGCCCAGCTGGCCCTGAGGGCCCAGAGTTCCAGGATCCTGCCATCTCCTTAGTCATGGTCATTAAAGATGTGGTAGAAACTCCCTGACCCCGTTCGAAGACCTCCACAGACCAGCCCCAACCCAGAGTTTACTCCTACATTACCTCCCACCACCACAGGACCCCGGCCCGCCTGCTGTGCCCTGGCTGGCTTCCAGTGGAAAACAGCCCCGATAACAGAATCAGAGCCAACCCAGGTGGCTCTGGGGGGCACAGGGGGTGAGGGAAGGAGAGAGAAGGAGATGTTGGAATTGCTGAATTCTAAACTCTCCACAGCCCTTTCTGGACACGTCCAGTGATGGAAAACGACCACCCCCCGTAGCAGCTGTCCCAGGGTGGGACAGCTCTAAATCCAAAGTTGTGTGCCCTCTCCCACAGTCCACACATCTTTTCTCTTGAATAATTCAGAAAGGATTTACTTAAAAAGTTAGTTATACAAACCACTCCAAGCATTTTCCCAAAAAACGCATCTTAGGAATGGAGTAAACAACCCTCAGTTGTGAAACGATCCATGAATGCATCCAAATTGCAGCGGTTAAACGGTAATTTCCGTTGATAAAGCTGCAGTGACCCCCCTGAGTGAATTATCCCAAATCTCATCAAATCTGAATGGGAGTAGAAAACGTCCTCCGAATGGAACGTTTCGCCTGATGCTCCTCACAGAAAACTGTTCTCTTTTCTAGTCTGAGCACTCAATGCTGCTGGAGTCTGGGCAGCTTCCTGACCTCCCGTCATCTTGCTGAGAAACAGCCGGCCCTACCTGCATGGAGACCAGGCCCAGGGGCCATTGGCAGAAGCTCCGGAAGGAAGTGCTAGGGGGTTCCCGGGAAATTGCTGATGAACCGGCCAAGGTGAGACCCGGGTCACCCTCAGAAGAGAAGACGCCCCACACGGAGGAGACCCAAGACAGAGGGCCCCGTGACTACACCCCGATTCGCAGGAGCTCCACCTTCAACCGCACCGCGCAACGCAGAAGCAAAAACAAAGCTGGAGACACCCCTGAGCTGAACGGGGGGCACCTGGCAGGTCAGTACCAGGGACAGTTGTCATTGGAGGCCATGAAAACGATCAAGGTTGGGTCCCACAAGGTGATACAGTCTGAGGCCATTAGCTAGAGAGCACAAAACCCCCAGGTATGAAGATCCGGGTACTTCAGCACAAAGCATCGACCCAAATGATACAATAAAACTTGCTTTTATTTGTAAAAGATGCCTGGTTTCAGGACTCCACAAAACGCCCCCAGGCATCCTAACATCCCCGGAGGGAGGCCTGGAGCCGTCCGCGTTGGGGGACATCCAGGAACACGAGCTCTACCTGTCCTCTCGCAGTTGCCATGACAGCCAGGGCTTCTGCTGCTCTGAAGATACAGGCCATCAATACCCTGGGAGGAGGTGGCAGCTGGAGACTAATCTTTTAATCTAGTTCCTGGCACTCTTATCTGCTGCAAGTCTGTTTGCTGAGCAGAATAAAGTTCAGAAACATTTACAAATGGGGGTGTCAGACCCAGGGGCTCCCGTCCTTGTGACTTACGTGGCTGAGCCAGCAGCAGCATGCTGGGGTTGGGGATGGTGGGGTGACTGTTTCCCTGTCCCTGGGGGACCGCAGCTGCCGCTGGCCTGACAATGTGCCACCCTGAGCGTGATGGAGGTGGCAACCCGCTTTCAATTCGTTAACCCTGCCAACAACTAGAGACGTCAAGTCTGTGAGGAAGCCTTTCGCCATATGTTAACCCAGCCTCACATCATTGAGAGAAAACGTTTCTTATTTCTTGTGATGCTAGGGGTGGGGTCCTTGTCTGGACCACTTTGACCTCCGCAGTCAGCCAGTGGCTCTGGTTTATCTGGGGTTGGAAGGTCAAGGAAAGCCTGGCTGGCCTCCCTGGCGACTACTGAGCTGGGTGGCCCAAGGGGGAACGCTGCTCCGAGTGGCCTCGCATCCTCCCGCAGGCCAGCTCGGGCGTGTTCACGGCAGCAGGCTTCCCAGAGAGCCAGGACGGATCCTGCACGGTCACTCCTACCGCATTCCGCGGGTCCTCCAGCGCCCAGGGCCAGCCTGGCCAAAAGCAGATGGGAGGAGACGCGCAGAACACGTGGCCGCCTGCCCTCTGCCCCAACCACTAACAAAACCCCACGTTGCATCCCGTCCGGCAAGAAAAACACACTCACATATGACAGTCATGGAAGTGGGGGGCTGGTCCATTATGCCACTCCCCCAACTTTTGTGCGTGTTGGAACTTTTCCACAAATGAAAAAACTTGCACACAAAGAAAGTCCGAGGCTCCGTCCGTCCTCAGGGAATCCACAGGACTGCAATGATGTCACTTCACAGCGAGCAGTGTGTCAATACCGATGAGCAAAGGCAAAGAACTAGACCCTCGTGGGGGAGCGAGGACAGACTCCCCCACAGAAGATCCAACTTTAGATGTGTCTTGAAGGGTGTGTAAGAGGGGGACCAGGAAGACAGTGGACACTAACTTGGATGAGCACTTATATAGGTACAGCGACCATGTGAGGCAAGCATTTCCATGGTGACCGTACCTACTCATTTTACATTATTTTAAAGAAAGAACTGAGGCCCAGGGAGGCCAAGTCACTCACCCCAAAGCACACAGCTGTTGAGCGGTAGAGCCTGAACGGGGGTTCGGATCATCTGGTCCCAGAGCCTGTGCAGATGGGGAAGATGGTTAGGTCAGCCCTGTCCAACAGAAATATAATGTAAGCCACATGTCACTTTAAGTTTCCCAGTGACCACATTAACAACGTAAAAAGAAATGGATAAAATTAATCTTAACAGGGCATTTTACTTCATGTAACACATCCAAAATATGGTCATTTCATTATGTAGTCAATAAAATAAAATAAAAATCAAATTAAATCAATAAAGCAAAATAAAAATCAGTCATGAGCCCTGGCTGGGTGGCTCAGTCGATTAGGGCATCATTGCAATATGCCAAGGTTGCAGGTTCGATCCCCGGGCAGGGCACATACAAGAATCAACCAGTGAAGGCACAAATAAGTGGAACAACAGATTGATGCTTCTCTCCCTCTCCCTTCCTCTTGCTCTAAAACCAGTCAATAAAAATAAATAAATACAATTAGTAATGAGATATTTTGTAATTCTTTTGCCCTAAGCTTCTGTAAGTTTATACTTACAACCCTTCTCAGTTTACCTGTTACATTTTCATTGGAAAGACTTAAGCTGGATCTAAATTTCATAAAATATACAGTCAAATAGGTAGATTTACATAACCATGTTATTCCAAATACCCTCAAAAGTATTCCAATAACTGACTTGAGTACCAGTTTTGTATTTAAACTTAATTTAAATGAAAAGAAAAGCATTTACTTCCTCAGTCACACTAGCCACATTTCAAGTGCAGAATAGCCACGCGTGGCCAGTGGCTGCCCCGTTGGACGGCACAGGGGTTGGTTAGAGTGCTGAAATCAGAGAGAAGAGCCACACCGCTGCCCAGGGTCGGGGTGGGGGTCTTCCTGAGCGGGAGGAAAGGGGGTGGGGGGCTGTGTGTGAGATGAGGCTGGGGAGGGAACGGGGTCACTGGGGGAAGTGTCAAGTTTATGGCCTCCGCGGGCAAGCTGCAGAATATGCTGGTGCCAGCGCTGACTGAGTTATATTTTTAAAGTGACACCCCCACTTCCCCCCGCCCCCGGGGTGTTAGCTCCCCAGCCCGCCCGGTGCTTGTGGACCCAGGGTGCTCTGCTCAGCCGCGAGGAGTGGACAGACAGACGGGCTGCTGGGCATCAGCCTGTGGCCGAAATACGGGGCCCTGGGACTTAAAAGAAACAGCGAGGTCTCCGTCTTCAAGAAGTTTAGGAATACGGGTTAGTCATGAGACCTACTCGTCCTCCCAGGGGGACCTAAGGGTTGGTTGTAAAGATGAGACAGTCAAGTACAACGAAAGGGAGCTGGCACACCTATTTTTCTACAAAACTGGCAAAATGAACCTGGTTCCCTAAGAATGCGTGACAGGAGAAAACACCTAAAGCAGTTTTGATTCTTATTTAATGCCCCCACCCCCACCCCCCAATAAAGCTCCGTCCCTAACTTCCTAACAATAAAAGCAGGCTCGCGCTCTGGGTTCAGAGTTCGGGATTTGGGCCTGAGAGGTGACGACCTTCCCCGGGGTCACCTGCAAACTGGGCGCCCTTTGAAAGCCACACCGGAGCATTGACGAACATGCTCTCCCTCCATGGGTGAGCTGGCATTTTATGGGAAGTGACTTATTTAATATTGATTAGGACTTGGACATTGCAAAGTTAAGATGTTTAAAGGTTGATACCCTGCCACTGATTTGTGTCCCATAGAAACAATAACGCCAATGGTCAGTTTTATGGCCATTGAAGGCATTAGCTAGGTCCCTATCTAAGTTGGCAATCTCATCTCCAGTATTCGTTTATTCCATGTATGGATGTATGTATGTATGTACTTGTATGAAGGCGTGTGTGCATGTATATGAACTTTCTTGTATCCAGGGGTATGGGAGGAACACTCCTCTTGGTTGCCCCTTGGGTACATTTTCTAACTGGCTACAACTCTCAAATGTCACAGAGTCACCGGAAAATGGAAAACCTGCAAAAGAGCCCCTGACCTTGAGCGTCTCCCAGAGCAGAAGGTGTCCTTGGCAAACACAGACACAGACAGACCAAGAAGCCAGGAGAACGAGGTGAGAATGCGAGTCATGAAGAGGCTGGTTCCTGGCCGGGTACAGCAGGGACCTTTGTGTCAAGTCTTGATGGGTCGCCAAGGGTGTCTCGTGTTGAAAAAAGCTGAAGGGGTAACTTTCAGTCGCTCATGTTTTTAAAATCTCCAGAATTTCCTTAAAAAAAAAAAAAAAATACTTCCCCATACTCCGGTTTCTCTTCAGATCATATAAATCTTTCACCTTTTACTAAAAAATTAACCCCATTGTTACTTTTCTGTCACAAAACTAGGAAATTGCAGGCATTACATGCATTTAGAAGTAGGAAAAAAGAAAGGAAAATCTCTGTATTGCCACCACCCAGTGAAGCTTACTATGCTGTACCTGTTTCAAGTCTGTTTTCCTATATTCCTTATGCATATTTTCTCTTCATAAAACAGGATCTTCCTGTACATTCAGTCTTAATGGTATGTCACAACCTCTTCTCCATGTTACTAAGCATTTTATAGAATAGCCTATAGTATGATTGGACTGTGAGTGGTTAATGGTGCTCCTGTCGTTGGATGTTTGGGTATTGTATCAGTTAGGAATGAATTTAACTGCTTGTAACCAAAAACCAACCAAACAAACAAACAAAAAAACAAAGGACACAGCTTAAGTGAGAGAAGTCTTGGTCTGGGGGGTTGTGACAGCAGTTCTTTCACACCTTTGGGCTCCTTTGACCACTCCAACCTCTGCCAAGGTGACTGCCAGAGTTCCAGCCATCACGGCCAAGTTCAGGTGGAGGGAGAAAAAAAAGTCTGCGAGGTCGGGGGGAGCAGATGGGAGGGAGGGCATATGCCAGCTTAGTCTGACCTTGTAAGGAACTTCCAATTAGTTCTCATGTCTCATTGGCCAAAACCAGGTCACATGGCCACATCTACCTACAAGGGAAACTAGGAAAGGTATGTCTTACTTTCTGTGCCTCAGTGAACTGGTTCTGTAGCAAGGAAGAAAGGAGAAAGAATACAGGGGAGGTGGCAGCAACCTCTGATCCGAGGGAATTTCAAATTCCTTGCTATTTTGTAGGCCACACTATGATCAATGTTGTTGTGGTAAAATCCTAACACCCATCCCTCATTATTTCCTCATTATTTCTACAAATGTCACACTCTCTGCAAATCCCTGGGTAGTTACAGGGAAATAGTCTTCTTACGTCTGCACTGGGAAAGTATGGACCAAACACCCTTTGCTTCCTTATACAAGTCTTGGGTATATAGCTGGATGAATGTATTAGTCATCTTGAGCTGCTATAACAAAATACCATAGGCTGGGGGCTGACATCGTAGACATTTGCTCATAGATCTGGAGGATGAAATGCCGAAATCAGTGCCAGCATGGCAGTGTTCTCTTTTAGGCTTGCAGGCTCTGCCTTCACATGGCAAACAGAGAAAGCAAGCCGTTCAGGTCTTTTCCTTGTTATGCGGGTCTCACCCTGATGACCTCATTAAACCTAATCATCTCCCGAAGGTCCCGTATCTAAATACCTTCACATTGAGGGTTGGGGCTTCAATTCCCCACATTGAGAAGGAGACACAATTCAGTCCCTAGCAGTAAATTTTTACGTATGCATACACCTACTTGACCATCAACCAGACCAAGACATAGAACATTTCCATTGTGCCAGAGGCTCCTTAAGATCCTTTTTTTTTTTTTTTTTTTTAGTCACTATCTAACCCTCTCAGATACACTCTTCTTCTGGCTTTTACCACCATTAGATTAGTTTTGCTCATTTTGAACTTCATATAAATGGGACCATATAGTGTGAACTCTATGGTGTTTGACTTACATTGCTCAACACAATATTTTCAAGGTTCATTAACGTATGTATATCAGGTAATTTTTTTTTACTGCTAAGAAGTACTACCATAATTTGCTTATCCATCCTTCTGTTGGTAAGTAGTTGGATTGTCCTCAGTTTTTGGCTAGTATAAAGAGTTGCTATGGCTCTGGTTGGTGGCACAGTGGATAAGGTACTGGCCTGCAAACCCAAAGGTCGCTGGTTCGATTCCCCAGCCAGGGCACATAACCAGATTGCAAGCCAGGTCTCCAGCCAGGTCTGTGGCTGGAAGCAGGTGAAAGGCAACCATACATTGATGTTTCTCTCTCTCCCTTCCTCTCTCTGGAAATAATAAAATCTTTTTTTAAAAATTAAGAAAAAAAGTTGCTATGAATGTACTGAGACAAGTCTTTTTGTGGATGTATGCATTCATTTCTCTGGGGTGTGTGCACAGGGGTGGAAGCTCTGGGTCTTAGGGCAGGTGTATGTTTAACTTTACTAGACACATAATGTTTCAGAATGGTTGTACTATGTCATGCGTCTCCCTGGCCAATGCTTGAAATCGTCTGTCTTTCTGACTATGCCCATCCCAAGCTACTGTGGCTTTAACTTATGTTTCCCTGATGCTGAGCACCACTTCATGTGTTTATTGACCATTTATCTTCTTCTGTGAACTCCCCAGTTAAGTTTTATATTTACTTTAATTTGTAGGATTTCTTATATATCTTGAATATACATGTTTTTGGTCAGATACATATATTGCAAATACCTACTACCAGTCTGTGTGGTGGATTATCTCTTAAAAATATTTTTTTGTCATTTAATGAGTAGAAAGTTTTTATTTTGTTAAAGACTAGCTTATCAATGTTTTCCCTTTATTGTTTGTCCTTTATCATCCTATCTAAGAAATATATAATTACTTCAAGATCATGGAGATATTCTCCTGTGTCTTTCTTAAAGTTTTATACTTTACCTTTCCCATTTAAGTCTGTGGTTCACATGCATAAGAGCTTCTCTGATGTTACGAAAAAGAACTTCTGCTTCCACAACAAATTGCATTAGGGTTTTTTAAACTTTTTTGAAAATCCACTAACTGCAAACATGTGGGTCTTTTCCAGGCTTTTGTTGTCTCATTGATCTAAATGTTTCCCGTTATGTCTATATCATAGTGTCTTAAATAACTGTAGTTTAATGCTAAGTCTTACAATCTGCTAGTGTAAGCCTTCCTAGTTTGTTCTTTTTTAAGATGGTCTTGGCTATTTTAAGTCCTTGCATTTCCATATAGATTTTAGAATCAGTTTGTCAATGTCTACTTCCAAAAAGTCGGTCAGGGCTTCGGTTAAGATGGCATCATCACTACAGATAAGTTTGGAGATCATTGACATCTGAATATTGACACCTTACATTGGTCAATCTATGAACATGCCCTAACTTTCTATTTATTTTGATACTCCTTAAAGGATATTCCTTAAATTAATCCAGCAATTATTTGTAGTTTTTGGTGTAGATGATTTATACACATTTTAATTACATTTGTTCCTAGGTGTTTAATGATCCTACTTTGAAAGCCAATGTTTATTCATTCCAGTTTTTAATTGTTTATTAGTAGTACCTTTAAAAACAATTTTGCATGGTCACCTATTATCCTGTGACTTAGATAAACAAACAATAGGAACCAATAGGTGAATTTATTTCTTTGAATTTACTATGCACACAATCTTGCCATCTGTGAATTAAGGTAGTATTAGTCCTTTCTGATCTTTATGCCTTCTATTTATTTTTTCTTACCTTATTGCACTGGCAAAGATGTCTATGAAAATGTTGAAAAGAAGTGATGAGAGTAGATATTCTTCTCTCATTCTTTGGTCACGATTGCTTTGATCACAAAGATCAGAAACTCACTCAAATTTGTTCAAGTGAAGCAAAGATACTGTAAGTTTGCTGGAACCCCACAGAACCCAAGTATAAGAGATGAAATGCTGCTTTCCAGGACTGGGAAAGCCATCAAGAACCAAAACCACTTTAATTCTTTTATCAGGACAATGGGGCCTTCTTTATGGATCACTTTGTTCTCCGCTCTCCCCAGACCAGCCCTTCTCTCCGTCTGTTTGCTCACACATGACCCAGAATGGCAGCCATAGTCAGAGTCACCTTTCAGCTGGGCTCACCACAGCCAAGGGGACTTCCTTCTGTATCTCTTGGAGAAAGAACAATTCTAAGGAAAAGAATCTGGTTGGCCACCCTTGGGTCAAGTGTTTACCTCTGGGCCAATCAGCTAAAAGAACAAGAGGCAGGATTAATGGGGCCATTCCCACTTCATCAGCGAGGGCTGTGTTCGGGAGAATCTTTGAGAAGCATGTGAAGAGCCAGGCTCCCAAAACATATCTCACGCCATTAGCGTCTGGGTCTGCTCCACGAGAGAATGGCAAAGAGGAGCTGGCGAGGCGAGAAGCAGCAGAACGGACGGAAGGGCAGGAGGGGCTGGAGGCAGTAGGTTGGAGGATCAAGGTCTTCCCAGACCCGCAACGGGCCTAGGAACCAGCGCTCCATTCCCAAGAAGCTTGGATGGTGCCGAAACCGAGCCTGTGATGTTCTCAGTGGTCAGTGCTTGTCCCCAGGGGTTCTGCAACTGCCTGTAGCTCACCCAAGGGTGTTCTGCTAGTCCTCTCGCAAATGCCAACAGCAGGTGGGGGTGGGGTCATGGTGCTGTTGGGTAGTGTGGCGGGGGGAAGACCAGGTACCGCCGATGAACATGCTATAAAGAGGGGTGCAGGGGGGAATTAATGTTTGCGGAGAGCCTTGACACACATGCACGATCTCTTTCAATTCGGTGACCATCATGGCTGTTTCTCGGCTAAGGAAACTGAAACTAGTCCGAGGCTGCCCAGCTGGTGAGACGACACCGCGGACCCACAGGCTTTGACGGCACGCCGCCTGGCCGGGTGCCCCGGGCTGCGAAGGGGTGTTACCAGGACATAACTGCTGTGAGGAAGAGGATGCTCCTGCTCACCTGCTCCCAGAGAGCAGAGCCCGGGGCCCGGGGCCCCGCCCTGGTCCACAGCCCCAGGGTCCCTCACAGGTCCTCTCAGGTCAGGCTTTTCCAGCTCGGTCTCTACAGCAGACGCTACGCCACAAATCGGGGCTCGAATCCCAGCTGTCACAAAAGTGGCAACTTGATACACGTAAAAAAGAGCAGAGCTCACATACATGTTTCTATAAATGGGCAGTGCTATAGAACATGAAACTATCTTATAAGATTTCACAAGGGGCCATTTTCCTGCGTAAATCGAGCAGGCTGATGCTTCGTAGAATATTGTTCCACTGGCCAACCAGCCGGAAATGCCCGGGTCTCTTCCTGGGGGAGCCCTGGAGGAATTGCGGGAGGTCTTCACCCTTCCAAGGATGGGTGGCCTGAGTCGCCCCAGGGCCGGTCCTCAGGGACAGGCCACCTCACTAAGTGTGGCCGGCTCTGCTCCAGCTGGTCCAGCCAGGCCTTCCTGGTGAAGAACTGCTGCAACTGTTCTCCCTGGCCCCACTCTGAAACGGCCATGGCCATGACATCCCTCATGGCCACCGAAGACTCACGCCTGCCCCGTGTCTTTGACGAGCGACTCAGGACAAGAACCAGCTTCTCGATTAGACGCTGCATGTGTTTCCATGGAGATGGACCAGGGTCATGCACATGCTTGAAAATGCCGGTTGGGGTGGTTGCTGGGAGCGTTTCCAGTGTACAATCCGGAAACTCCATGGAGCAGGTTGAGTCCGCCTCCTTCCTCGGGGAGGCTGTTTCCGGGCTCTGCTGGTCCTCAGTCACCCACGGCAACCTGGGAACTGGGCAACCGCAGCCGGATCTAGTTGGTCTCCACATCTCCCAACTGACCAGAAGCCACAGCAGGGGGAGGGGCAGGAACAACTCCACGCAGGTGCCGTGAGAACCATCCAAACAGGACGAGTGACCCGATCTGCCATCCGCGTGCAGGAAAGGGAGGGGGGGTGACTAAAAGAGCCGAAAGCAGCGTCAACCCCATGCCACGCGTCGACCTTTCTTGAACCCCCGTCCAGCAGCGAACAGAGAGAAGACAGGGCAATTTGAACGCAGATCAGATACGGGATCATGTTAAAAATGATCCCTTTTTAGAGGAATTCATTGTATCATGGCTATGTTGTTAAGTCCGTATCTTTTTGAGAGACGCATTCTGGAACATGTGGGATGGCACAGGATGGTGTCTGGGGTTCACTTCGGAATAATCCTGGCCAGGAAGGAGTGGCTGGGACGAGAGGTGTGAGGAGCTGAGCCCAGGGGTCTGTAGCTGTTGACACCGGTGAGAAGTCGTTGGCGAGTTCATCACACTTTTCTGTCTACTTTAGTATATGCTCGAAATTTTCCATGATAAAAGTTTCATTTATGTTTTTTTCAAAGTCATTATTTTTAAAAATGAAAAAGCAGGAGCTGAAGTAGCCCCCCCACACACACACACCCTGCTGCCCGTGTCCTTTCCCAGGAATTTGGGCAGAAGCAGCCGTGCCCACCCGGTGGCCTCCGTGGTATCACCGTGGGCTCCTTGAAGGCAGGCCCACAGGCCAAGTTTGGTTCTCGCCTGAACACTTAGCACACGGCTAGCCCACGGGAAGCACTCAGGGTTTACAAACAACTGATGGATGACGGATGAATGGATGGGTGGATGTACAGGGGAACAAACACAAAGTCCCTGGGCAGAGGTGGCAACCTGGGAATATGAAGGTCACCCCCTGCAGATGGGTCCTCCAGTGGCCCAGGACTGGGACTGGGCAGGCCGAGGCTCTGATAAAACCGAGTCACAATGCCATGGGGTAGGTGACCCTCTGCAGCCCTGGCCGGAACGCGGCATCTCTAAGGCAGAGGGTTTGCCAGCCTAGCTGCGCTTTTGACATAACTCACTCCCCGACCTCCCCAGAAAGCCAGTGCCCTTGGCGGTGAAGACGTAAATCAGTTTCCTCTTGGGCATCCTTCCAAATGGCAAGGCTCCTCCAGCCTGTGGACCATAAGCCAAGGACACTAGAGGATTCAAAGGATTTAGGGCCACTTGGACAGGGTGATTGGACAAGTCCAGATTTCCTATCTCCAATGTGGTTTCTAGTCTTACACTGTCTCAGAACAAGTGTAACTATGACTTATGTTTCACAATTGATGCAGCTCATTACCTATACCTTTTTTTTTTTTGAAGATTTTATTTATTACTTCCAGAGAGAGAGGAAGGGAAAGAGGCAGAGAGGGAGAGAAACATCCACGTATGGTTGCCTTTCACCTACCTCCAGCCACAGACCTGACTGGAGACCTGGATCGAGACCTGGATCGAGCCCTGGCTTGCAACCTGTTTATGTGCCCTGACTGGGGAATCGAACCAGCGACCTTTGGGTTCGCAGGCCGGCGCCTTATCCACTATGCTACCAGCCAGGGCTCTTTACCTACATTTTTGACAGCTATATCTGATTTTCAGCAGTTCTAAACTCTTTTCCTGTTTGGGAAGTTGAAGGGGCATCTTCCCCACCTTCCCATAAGTCCCTGTTGAGGGGGGCTACAGGTCTGGTCTTGAGATGGGTGAACCTTCCACACCTCCCATCCCCTACCCCAGAGGCTCAGGAAGTTGCTAGGAACTCCGACCTAAAGGGGTGAAATAGCCTCAGACTTGCTGATCCTTTCACATTTGAAATACTAACAACAGTGGGCATGGGGCTGAACTGGAGGCGTGATGTTCCCTCAGAATTGCACCTGGAGCATTTTACACGCTGGCTGGCGTCTTCACGCTTGTTAAATTGACCCTTTAGGTTTATATTCCTTACTTTGGTCCTTCTGGTTTATGTTACTGACCATTCCTTTCATGTGTAAGCTTCCTAACTTTGCCTTTTTACCTTCCTTTTCACTGTCCCTCTATCTTAATCACCTTTTAAATGTTTCCCTTTTTTGTTTTACCTTTGTAATGACTACCACCATTTCAGCCTCCTTTCCGCATTTGGAATGAAGGAGGAAACAGAAGAAAGATGGGGTGCAGGTGGGAGAAAGAGAGGTGGGGTTTGTCAACAAGGTTTTGGGCCTGCGAACCCAAGGGCCGCTGGTTCCATTCCTGGCCAGGGCACATAACCAGGTTGCAAGCCAGGTCTCCAGCCAGGTGTGTAGCTGGAGGCAGGCGAAAGGCAACCATACATGAATCCTTCTCTCTCTTTCTTCTTCCCTCCCTGCCCTTCTCTCTGAAAGTAATGAATTAAAAAAAAATTTTTGTTTTAAACCTCCGGGTTCAGGCCTGGCCTTCATGCTGGGAAATAATAGCATGCTCTATTTTGGCCAAGTTTAATTATGGTGCCAGGAGCCAGGTCTTCACAGGTTGCAAAGTCACACGTCTGCCAGAAGGCTGTCAAGCCCGGACTGGGGAGGGAGAGCCAAGACCCCGTGCTTGCGCTGTACAAATGAGACAGTGGGATAGCCATTGCTCAGGTGCCTCAGGTTCCAGAAAAGTCTGCTGTGTGTGCAGAGGGACACTGGAGCGCCTGGGCCCATACACCCCCAGAGACGGCTGAAGGGGCAGCAGGAGGACCAGAAAGGAGCCATTGTCTTTGTCCATGTCGAAGTCTTTGCTCTGGCCAGTGTCAAACTCTCCACCGACTGTCCCCAACAATTTCCAATGCACGGTGGTCTACCTCCCACACAGCCAACGGCCGCGCCCCCCGCATGCAACGTGGCTGGTCTTCACACACGTCTAGGTGACAGTGGATTGTCATTGCAGATGGTACATGCATTGGAATCAAGATCCTAAAAGGTGGTGGCACCAGGCTCTCCGGCCCGTGGCTGCGGGGCAGCCGTCTTCCGTGCACGGGGCACATGGCCGGCAGCTTCCTGCCCACAGCTGCACGAGTGAGCCTCACATCTGTGCTTCCTAGCCCGAGGGAGCCACGCGGGAGAACCCATGCTGCCATAAACTGTGAAGTCTTGGGGTCACTCGCTGCACAGTGGTGGAGGACTGGCACACTAGGAACATTCTAGAAACTTATCACATCAAACGCAGGGCAGAAGGTTTGACATCACTCTCACTCCACCTGCCTTTCTCTTGCTCCTTGACTGGGAGTTTACCTGCCCCCCTTGCCCCCCACTCGCACAGCCCTTAGGCCACGACTGACTGTCCACGAAGTTCGAATTCCAGCTTCCTTGTCACAGGCGGGGACGACCCCACGGGGTGTTTTCTGCCCCAGAGCCCCCGTGGGAGCAGGGGAGATTGAAGCTACACCCCTAAGTCTTACTGAAATGCCCCCTTCAGGTGATCAGATTCTTAAAGAAATGGAATCATTTCTTTAATTCATGAAGATAACTTTCAAACAAAGAAAAGGTAGGTGGGCAGCTCTAAGTGTGCAATTTCTCAAAAAGTATTTATTAGGCCTCTGTTAGGTGGAAGACAGTAACAGAAATCCTCCAGGGACTAAAACGTGAAGGAATGTGCCCTCCAAGAACACAGCCTTGAGGGACCTTGTGGGCATCCTAACATGAGCATTCCGCTGGTGGACGCTGGAAGATTTTCATGTCACGATCATTTTTTTTTTTTTTTAAGATTTTATTTCACCATTTTTAGAAAGAGGGGAAGGGAGAGAGGCAGAGAGACATCAATGTATGGCCGCTTTTCACCTGCCTCCAGCCACAGACCTGGCTGGAGACCTGGCTTGCAACCTGGTTATGTGCCCTGGCGGGGGAATCGAACCTGCGACCCTTGGGTTCACAGGTCAGCGCCCTATCCACTGGGCCACCAGCTAGGGCTCATGTCATGATCATTTGACGTTAGTAGCAACCAGCCACGTGCTGCAGGCCACAGAGGGCACGGAGGCCCGACTGTCTGTCGGGACTTTGTAGATAGTGGGTGCTCAGTGTCACTTGTGGGAAAAATTAATTAGTGAGCAGTTGGTAGTTGCTGTACATCTGTCAGCCGTTCTTCCTTCCACTTTCTTTTTCTGCAGCATGTCGTGAAGTCCATCGTATGTTAGCCCGGCAGAGTCAGTTTCAGGTCAAACTGTCTCACACAGGGGTGGGGAACAGGTGGTGGCCGGGGAGGTCCTGAAGGGGACCTGAGATCACTGTCACTGTCAGGAATGAAGAGCCACCCCCGGTTCCCACCCCAACAACAGGGACCTGGAACAGGGTGTGTCCAGGAGATAGGTCTTGCGCCTTGGTTGTCCTTTGTCTTGCCCACCTGAAGGCAGGAGCTGGACCTAAAGGCCCTGGGAGGCTCTCCTCTGACCCCCAGACCCTGGCTGCCCAGCCCAGCCCCCTGCCCCCAGGGGGAAGGTGGCACCAGGACTCACTGCCTGTCACTGAGCACCGGGAGGCCCTTCCCAATACTGTGACTCAGACATCTTTAGGCATAAGTTAAAATAACTTATTTTGGGGCTCCTCTTTTCACAGGAAAACCTTCGAAGTGAGCCATGTTCTAAAAAAAAAAAAAAAAATACTCCTACAAACAACATTGCACACTGTATTTACAAATCAGTTAGAAAAACATATACATTCTAACATTAAAACAAGCAAGAAGCGTGAAAATATTATTCACAAAGGAATGCACAACTTTCATAAATAAAATTAACGTCACCAGTAAAGAAATGCAACACAGAACAGTGTTGTTTTTGTGTGTATCAAACTGGCACACTGCTTCAAAGTCTAATCAGAGTACCAGGAGGGGTGCAGGGAGAGAGTGTAAACCAGCAATAAGCTTTTGTAGTTCCTTAAAATTTGCAAAAAGCTGTAATAAATGCTCTTAATCTCTCTGACCAAGAGTCTATACTGAAAAAATAAAATAAAAAGTCAGACAAAAATGTGTACCACTGAGCGGTTTACACTTCATTCTACCAGGGAGATGCTGGTTGAACACGGACTCTGACCCAGGCTTCCTCCAGGCCCTGGGACTTTAGAGGTGGATCCAGGGAGCGAAAGCTCTGCCTTCCCAGGGATCCCATCCCTGGGGTGCTGGCACCCCAGGGCTCCCAGACTTAGCAAGATGACTGGCAAGGTCACTTGAAACCACATCAAACTCAAGATTCTATACCTTACATCTGCCAACATCTAAACTTGGTTATTAACACATTTCTTACAACCAAGCAAGGTATTTCTTGAAATACTATTTGCCCTTCTCTCCTACCTTTTACAAAGGAAAAACTTAGACAGGAAAGAAGAAAGGATAGTATAGTGAACGTCCATGTACCCTAAACCTAGACTCAATAAATCATGAAAACATCGTGTGGCTTTGGTCAAGATGGCAGTGGAGGGGAAAATGCAGCTCCACTCCCCTCCACAAACACACACAACCACATCAAAATTACAACTAAACTACAGAACCACCACCATTCGGAACCACTTGAAATCTAGCTGAATGCAAGTCCTAAAACTGAGGATATAAAGAAGAAGCCACACTGAAATTGGCAGGAGGGCAGAGGTGCAGAATGAGTTGGTCTCACCCACCGGAAGTGGGTAAAATTTGAAGGTCCCTCCGAGGAACAAGGTGTCCCAGACCCAAACCTGGCCCCCCAGCCCAGGGCACCGGTGCCAACAAGAGACATGCCCATAACTTCTGGCTGTAAAAGCTAGCAGAGACTGTGGCTCATGAGACAGAAGCTGCTGGATTCCCAGACAGTGGCTCTTAAAGGGCCTGAGCACAAACTCACTCGGACTCACTCCCTCTGAGCCCCAGGGCTGGGGAGCAACTTAAAGGGCACTGGAGACATCCCAGGAGGACGTGAGTTGTCTGGCTTCAGACCAGGGCTGGAGGAGAAGGTTTCTCCCAGACAGAAGTACTGTCAGAGGCCATTGTTCCTTTGCTGAGCCACCCCCACTCAGAACCACAGTCTGAGAGGAAGGATACACTACATGAAATAAAGAATAATTTACAGGGAATCGACAGTAGAGTAGATGAAGCACAGGATCAAAGCATCAATTTGAAAAAAAGAAAAAAAGAAAAAAAAAGCATCAATTTGAAAGATAATGAAGCAAAAAACACCCCATCAGAATAGCAAAAAGAGGTGAGAATCTGAAGAAATGAGGCCAGTGTAAGGAGCCTCTGGGACAGTTTCAGGTGCACTAACCTCCATGTCATGGGAGGGCCAGAAGGAGAAGAGAGCAAGGAATTGAAAACTCTTCTCACCTGGTGAAGAAAATAGATATACAAGTTCAGGAAGCGTAGAGTCCTAAAAAAGATGAACCCAAAGAGGCCTACATCAAAACACATCATAATGAAAATGCCAAAGGTTAAAAACAAAGAGACCCTTAAAAGCAGCAAGAGAAAAGCAGTCCGTTACCTATGATGGAGCTTCCATAAGACTGTTAGGTGATTTCTCAAAAGAAACTTTGCAGGCTAGAAGGCATTTGCGTGAAAGAATCCGTGATGAAAAGCAAGGACCTATGGCCAAGATTATCCTACCCAGCCAAGCTATCATTTGGAACAGAAGGGCGGATAAAGAGCTTCCCAGACAAGAAGAAACTAAAGGAGTTCACCATCACCAAACCAATATTACAAGAAATGTAAAAGGGTCTTCTTTAAAAAGGAGAAGTAAAAAAGATTAAACATATGAAAAATAAGTGGCAATAAATACACATCAGCAATTCATTACTTTAAATGCAAATGGATTAAATGTTCAATCAAAAGACATCGATGACTGAATGGATCACTTACGTATGCCTATAAGAGACTCACCAGATCGAAATACACACACAAACTGAAAGCAAAGGGATGGAAGACAAATATTTCATGAAAATGGAAACAAAACAAAACAAATATCTGAGGTAGCGAAATGTGTACCAGGCAAAATTGGCTTTAAAATAAAGGCTATACCAAGAGACAAAGAAGGACCCAGCAACTCCACTTCTGGGCATCCATCCAAAGAAACCCAAAACACTAAAGCAAAAAGACACAAGCACCCCTGTGTTGATTGCAGCATTATTTACAGTAGCCAGGATACGGAAGCAACCTACGTGTCCATCAGTACATGAGTGCATAAAGATGTGGTACCTACGTACAATGGCGTATGATTCAGCCATAAAAAAGAATGAAATCTTGTCACCTGCAATCACACAGATGGACCTATTATGCTGAGTGAAAAAGACAGAGAAAGACACATTTCATTTATAAGTGGAGTCTGAAAAAATAAATGAAGAGCAAAACAGAAACCAACTCATAAAATATAGAGAACATTTCGATGGTTGCCAGTGGGGAAGAGGGTTGGAAGGATGGGTAGAAGAAGTACAGATTGGTAAATACAGAATAGTCACGGGGACGTAAAGTACAGCATAGAAAATACAGTCAATAATATTGTAATAACTGTGCATGATGTCAGATGGGTGATTAGATTTACTGAGGTAACCACTTCATTAAGTTATATAAACATCTTATCACAGCGTTACACACCTGAAACTAAGTTAATATCATATGTCAACTCTAATGTAAAAATTTTTTTAAATAATTTAAAAACCACCTTGCATGTTTGTAAACTTTCTTGCTCCCAAATTTCCACTAAGCCACAGGAAAGTAAATTGCGGGCATCATTACAATTTAGCCCTAAGTGTCCAGCCTGGAAATTGTGAGAATAAGGATTGTCTTCTGTAGAAGCACAATGCCATGATCCTACCTAAGAAAGGTCACAATCATTCCATCATCTAAGGAATAAACAGTCGGTATTCAAATTTCCCCCAGCTGTCTCCAAAATGCCTTTTATAGCTGGGATATGGGAATCATGAACTGACCAAATTCAAGCACTGCTTTTGTGGGTCTAGAATGGAAACAGTCTCCCCCACCCCTGCTTTTTCTTCCCAGGACTTACATTTTTGTTGTTGCTGTATTGTTTTGTTTTTTCTTTAAAGATCTTATTCATTATTTTCAGAAAGGAGAGCAGGGAGGGAGGAAAAAAGGAGAGAGATATCCATGTATGGTTGCCTTTCACCTGCCTCCAGCTACAGACCTGGCTTGCAACCTGGTTCTGTGCCCTGGCTGGGGATTGAACCAGCAACCTTTGGGTTTCTAGGACTTACATTTTGAAAATCCATGCCATCCATTGTGAGATGAACCCCGATGTGGGTTTGCCTGCTTCCTCCTGAGGTGAGTTAACTGGTTCTCTGCGCTTCTGGGAGATAATTGGTCCAGCTGGTGTGGACTTCAAAGCGCTTCCTGTCCGGAGCAATGAGGGTCAGCTGGCTCGCTCTTCCTGCCGGGTAATTCAGAAACTGCCAAGTTGCTCCAAAGCCAAGTCACCATCTTTCTTTTTGAAACTCAGATGGTCGCTTCAGACCTTCCAAGTGTTGACACCCATTGATGGTCCTTCCTGAAACAACCATTACATTGGGAACTGCAAAATGGGAGTGTTCTATTCTCCCTCCTGCTTTTATTAGTTGATTTTCTCCTATGAAGAAGGCCCCTCCTTGTCTTTTGATTCCTTTTGCTTCTGAGTATCACTATGGATTCCTGTTGGTGGCTGGCGGGTGTCAAGGGTCGGTGCAGAGGCGCTGCCCTCCTCACGGTCCTCCGCTGCATCGCGTGTCGTTATGTGGTGGTTCCATTATCCAGTCTTTGCACGGGTATGGAGGTTGCTTCCCATAGTTTGCTATCAAATATAACACCACAACAAAGGACCTGCACATACCTGTTTCACATTTCAGGATGTGTCTTCAGGGTAAATTCTTAGAAATGGGATTGCGAGGTCGATGGGTAAATGCACGCTGGCTTAGTCGGGCCAGGCTGCTACAGCAGAGTGCCATAGATTGGGTGACTTATAAACAACACATGTGTTTCTCACAGCTCTGGAGTCTGGGCAATCCAAGACCGAAGCAAGAGAGCTCTCTGGGGTCTCCTTTAGAAGGGCACTAATCCCACCCATCAGGGCTCCACCCTCACAACCTTACCACCTCCCAAAAGACCCAGGATTTCGGTGTATGAGTTTGGGGAGACACAAGCCTTCGGTCCATCGCATATATGTGGTTCTGTGGATTATGGTCAAATTCCATTCCACCTGATAGTGGACCCTTCCATTAGCAATGCGTATGAGTGCCTGTTTCCCTGGGAGGTTTTCAACGTGGTCATAACAGTGTCCTTCAATCCAGAAAACGTTGAGCAATGCATCCCTGCGACCAGCGCGCAATCGGTGGCATTCACGGCGTGTGAAGCGCTCACACTGAGGGCCGTGGTTAAGGGAGGGACAGCATGTGTTATTCTAAGATGCGCTCACTGGGCAGGAATTTTTCCGCTCAGTTTGGTCCTTTCTCTGACTCACTGTGCTGGGAAGGCTCCTCTCTCCTAGTGAGAACCCATCGCTCCTCAGGGAAAACACTCAACAGATGACAGGGTGGAGGCTCTTTCTCTTTTCTGAGACCAAATGCTAATTTTGCAAGGAGGCATCCATTTCTGAAGGGCGTAAGACCCTCCTCTGAGACCCCACAAAAGCCGCCCGCCTGTGGTTAGACAGAAAGGAGGGACCTAATAAGGACCATCGTTTCACCCTGAGCCTGACAGAAAAACAGGCCTGGAGATCCCGCTGACTGTGACAAATAAAAGCCACTCCAAAGGCTGAGCCACATTTTAGAAATAGCAATCATTTACCATGCAATCTTCCCGGCGTGGAGAAAAATGAGACATGGGTTTAAAGTGTAAAAAAGAAACGTAGACTGATCAGCTCCGGGGAGGGCTGAACAGCAAAGAGGTAAAGGAACGGAAGTGAAATGACACTTCTTTGGGGGTAGCCTGGTTCTCCCTCACCTCCCACCGCCTAGACAATAAAGCTATTGCTCCTTATTTAGGGGCATGCCCACCTCTTAAAGGAGTAGCAAGGAGAGGAGGTTGTATTCAGCAGGTGAAAGGAGAGGGTTTGGGAGATGTTTCTGTGGCTGTGATTTACGGAGAGGCACTGGGACGGTACCCAAGGCGTGTCTGAGCCGTCAAGTCTTCTTCAACTCTGCCTCCACTTGGAAAACACGTGTTGAGCCTCCAGGATGTGCAAGGTGTCCGCCGGCACTGTGAGGGGGGCCACGTCCACCAGGCTGCGTCCTGTCTCCTTGCACAATCCGGGAGGACAGAGAAATCATTCTCAGGAGCTGAACACGCCTTAAGAGAAGCTGTGGTGAAGGCGACAGGGGATCCCAAGAGGAGCGAACACAGCCAGCGATGGCATGAGATGGGATGGGGGTGGGCTTCCCCGCGGTAGCATTTGAACCAGCGCAGAGGGGCTGGGTGTGAGGGTCACCTGCCTCTGAGGGCAGGCGGGGATTTCAGCAATGCCGCCTTCGATGGGACCATGACTTTCACAGAAAAAGAAGCCGCATTCTGGTTAGGAGCGTGTGTGGGGATTTGCAAAAGAAAGGGGGGAATTTCTACCTATTTTGATAACGAGGCATCAGGTTAGGGCTTTAATTGGAGGGAGGCCAGGAAGTAATCTACTGTGAAATGTGAATTCGTGAGTCTCCGGACGCTGAAGAGATTTTGAAAAGATGGATTAAGGGGATGAATTGAGGTGTTTTTCCTCCAAGTAAATCTGCAGAATACAAAGCAGCTAGGCCACTTTATGTGAATGCGTTCAGCTCCACTCTAAATTTATGCACATTGAGGGAATGATGTTTTCTGAAGCACACCCCCCCCCTTATTACATAAGTGGCACATTTATTGTAGAAAACATTTTAAACACGTATGAGTAAAAAGAAGAAAATTCTCTAGATTCTGACTAATCAACTCGAAGTACTGAGAAATGTTTTTGCTGATCATTCGAGTCCTTTTTCAAATAGGTAGGTGCTTGGACTTCCATTTCAATAAGTCTATTCATAAACAAAATTCAATCATTTATGAATGGAATTAGATCGTGCTTCCATTTAGTTTGGGAAGCTGCTTGTCTATTTGATCTGTTCTGTACATCTTCCCAGGTCATTCTATACGTTAAAAATCACTTTTAATGATAGTCCATTTTAGAGATGCCTCATAATTTAAAAATAGTCACTTAAATAGTTTATTTTGGGACATTCAGGTTGCCCCTAATATTTCACTACTAGAAGTAACACTATAATAAACAATCTGGTAACTGATTTTTTCCCGTGGATTCTTACAGTTTGTCAGGATCTGTTGTGGGAAGTAGCATTTGCAGGTGGATGACAGAGGTGGCCTGGCCCTCCAGACAGGTTGTATTGATTCCCACATCCATCCCCCAAGGCCAGGGACGGCTTCCAAGACTTGCTAGCTGCCTGTTCATTTTATAATCTCTTTAATGGCTGTGTGTCTGGTGTGGTTTGGAAATGTTGCGCTTTCTCTGTAGGGTAACATTTATTTGTTTGGTGCCAATTTCTGTACTGTGGTCCCCAGTTCCCTTATTAAGGTCTTCAAAAGAGAAATATCAATAGTAGTCAAAAGCTTTGAATTCCTGGGTGGACAGATCTTTTCATCAACATTATGATGGGCAGTCAAGGACCCGGAACGGGCCCTCTGTCCGGTGGGACACTTTGGACATGCCTCTGATGACTCTTATAAAGTGGCTGGTCTCTACCAAAGACATATTGATCTTTTTCCAGGGCTCTGAATCCTTGAACACTGCGTCCTGGTGGCTCAATGAAAAACACTCTTTCTACCGGATATTAAGAGTGACGGATTTGTTTCAATAAGAAATGAAAAGTGATCATAAACTTGCTATGAAAATAGTTCTCTAAAGCCCAGTTATTTGCAGTTTTCATGGAATGATGTATGAATAATATCTAGTTATTAATTTTACTACATGCTCTTCCTTCAAACCTATGTTGTTTATGAATGGACATCTTTTTCTTCCTCCTTACGTATTGTAAATACTTTTGCTTCATTTGGTTGGATGTTAAGCAAGACACTCCTCCATTACAATAATGAATGTATTTTAGTGCTAAATGCATGCTTCCTAAATGATGATGATGATGATGATAATATAATAATATCATTTTCTATTTGTACTATATTAAATTATAGGACTTACTACCCTAAATTAGATCTAACTACATAGTTGTTTTTTTTTTTTTTTTAACTACATAGTTTTAAGGGGATTTAAAGTGAATGAAGATAGGAGTAAGGAAGTCACCCGTTGGTTCATGTTCGGTTTGAGTTCCAACAAAGAACATATGAGCCATGACCTCCCGTGGCCACAACCTAAAATGTGCCCAGGCAACTCTTCATCCCTTTTTTGCCACACCCTATCCTCAACATATCTTGGGGGGAGGGGAAACACAGTGTCTTTCCTTAGGTCCCCCTTGTTTCGGGATACTCCTTGGTCAAAAGCCCATGACGTCACGCACAGCCCAACTCCTTGGGCCTCTGTGGCCCAGCCCCCTTGATTCGCGATATTCCAAAGAAACCCACCGGCCAGGCGCTCGCTCCTTCCCCCTCGGCTCCGGTAAACACGCCAGCGTCCCAGCGCCTCACCCACGAGGTATCTGGGGGAGCCTAGTTTGGAGTATATTTCTATCAAGGCCAGTCAGTTGTCTGCATCTCACAATTGAAGGTACGGCTCCGCTTTGTCCCAGTTCTTTTTAACGACACTGCTAATGACACCCACCCCCTCAGGAAGCTTTGGAAAAGCCAGCGTTTCACTAGGCAGGCCCCATCACCCAGGCCAGGCTGCTCCCCGTGCCTGGCAGCGGAACAAAGCCTGGCCACCTATTTCTGATTGTGCAAATGTGCGCAGCGTAGCATGATCAGATCCTCAGCCATTAAGCCCTGCGTCCCGTATCATCGCCACCTCATCCAGACAAAGGTTCGTCTGCCTCTCTGCATCCCTCTGCGTTTTCCCTATTTAACCAAAACTGTAACAACGTCCACCATAGCAACCAGGTCAAAAAAAGAACACAAACCAAACCAAAACGCTCCTCACTAGACCAAGCGGCGAACCGAGGTGCGGTGGCTTTCATAACTCACCCTAACAGGGTACAGTCACGCCCCACCCCCAGGCCCGAGGCCCTGGAAGATACCCCCCAGGAGCCTGTTGAGGGGTCGCTTAAAGAAGCATCTTCTTTGACCAAAGTGGGCGCGCTGGGGCACCAAGGCAATGCTGACGCCATGCTCGACCCCTGCAGAAGAAAGACTGACCAAGGACAGGTCAACATCACACCCCCCAACTTCCAGGGTTTGCTTAGTCACTAACTGCTGCCGATGCCTCCGGAATGTGACGGATGCCGGGAATGCAGAGGTCAACAACATCTGCACAGCTGCCCCCCAACATCCCAGGTCCACCGGGCACAGAAACCTTGCAGCAGCCTGAGCCTGGACGGTACATTAACCCCATTAGCGGAGAATGACCAGCAAGGTCCTGGGGAGTCACCGAAGATAACCGGTGTGTGGAATCGGCTATGCTGGAGAAAAAGATACCAAGGAAAAGAAGGTGGTGAGAGGGACATGGTTGCTGTACGCTACATCAGACCGGAAGTTTGCGAAGTGGGGGGACAGGCCACAAGACCACTCTCAGTTCTGACACCAACTGTCGAGTCTTGGGGGGAGGTCTCCAAGGCCCCCTCAGGTTCACCATTCACTAGAAGAACTCATGACTCGCTGAGGGCTGTTACACTCACGGTTTCCACGGATTACTGTGCACGGCCATGATTTACATCCGCTGAGGGAAGAGGGGCCCTGGGCAGAGTCCAGGAAGGGTCTACGCAGCGCCTCCACTTGTCTTGTCCCTGTGGTGCTTAGAGGTCACCTCCCAGGAGCCTGGGACAAAGGCCGGGCCTCTCTCTGGGCACAATTAATGCTTTACTGCTCGGGGCTAAACTGATTGTGCTTCTATCTGGTTTCTGTGACATGTTAAGTCCACATTGACCAATTATCTATGATCAAAGCTAAGGGAAGACCTCCACCTCCACTTCTCCAAAATACACTTCCAACCACACAATAGGACAGTCTACTGGTGACACGTCTCCTTGTGGGAATATCTTGGCAACCGTCAAAGATGACTTTCTGGGAGCTTCGCTGAGAGACGCTTTGTCTCGGCCTTTTCCTAACTTTCTCCCTAGATTTTTTTGGGGGGGGTTCTGCTTATCTCTTGAGGTTGTAGCCTTCCCTGAATTCACTGCTGATGCTGCCGATGTGGTTTAAATTTTCAGTTGCTTTTCAAAGCAACTGAGAGTGACAAAAATAAACTGTTTTTATGGTTTTGAAACATACAGAGCTCTGGCTGGTGGCTCAGTGGATTGGCAACTCAAAAGTCTCTGGTTCGATTCCCAGCCAGGGCACATAACCAGGTTGCCAGCCAGGTCTCCAGCCAGGTCTGTAGCTGGAGGCAGGTGAAAGGCAACCATACATGGATGTTTCTCTCCCTCCCGGCCTCCCTCCCTTGCGCTCTCTAAAAATAATAAATAAAATCTTTTTTTTTTTTTTTTTAATTTTATTGTTGTTGTATTACATCCATCCCCATTTTGCTCCCCTCTAAATAAAATCTTTAAAAAAAAAGAAACATACAGTTAATTGAGTTAGCAAGCACCTGTTTCCAGATGTTTCTAATATATACTTGAGGATTATCTCCTCACTATAAAGAAAAAAAAAATTCCAAGTTCTTTTTTCTATTTGACTTAAGACTACAAAGGCAATTGAACACTCGATTGTCGGTTTGCAGACCATGTCACTCTGGAACTAGTTAGAGTCGTTAAATGGAAATGTGCTGTTACTTACCCCACAAAACGTAGTCTTGACTTCCTAGCATATTCTTCCAAAATCTGCCATTAGGCAACTGTGTGATCTTGGGTGTGTCATTTTAACCTTTTGGTTCTGTTCCTTTTTCTGTCAAATAAACATGTTGCACCAATCATTCCTAAACTTCCTTCTGCTGCTAGCAATTCTCTCAGAATAAGGTAACATTGTACGAACATAAAGGAAGACTCCTGAAAGCTAAGGTAGTTGTATCAATAAGAATCCACTTTTCCCTAATATTTACCATCCAACGCCCAAAGAAAAAATAATAATAATCTTTAGGTAAAATATATAAAATAATTAATGATCAAGAACATAACTCAAGTTCTTCAGTAAGTTGGAAGAACAGGCTCTTTTTTTTAGTGTCTGTCCATGATAACGGCTGTTCTGACTTTTAAAAAATTTATTGTTCTTTTACAGTCATCCCAATTTTCCCCCCACTGCGTTCCTCTGCCCCCCTCCCCACTCCCACTGTCAATCCGTACCCTGTTGTCCATGTCCACGGGTCATTCATGCACGTTCCTCGACTAGACCCTCCCCCCTCGCTGCCCCCTCTGGTCGCTGTCAGTCTGCTCCCTGTTGCCATGCCTCTGGTTCTATTTTGCTCGTTAGTAATTGGCTTTATTAAGTGACTCATAAATTGAGCAACATCCCACCTTGCAACAAAAAGGGTACTGTTATGAATTGTACCAAATGGAAGGTTATCACGGGCAGAAAAGGGGGACTGACAAGAGTGGATTTTTTCAGACAAGCACACCTTCCCCTGGGGAAGCTCTTACCCAGAAGATGAACCCCTCCCCTCAAAGAGCCAACCAGGAAGCCCACTGCCTGCTAGTTTAAAGTTCCACTCCTGGGAAGTCTGAGACGGCCAGTAGGTTAGTTGTTTTGTTTTGGTGACGTTGCTTAGCAGAAGTGACTCCCTTTTGGCCTATTGATTCTTTTTCAAACGCTAAATATTTTTAAAAACATACCATTCATAGAGAACACCTGCCATGGACTAGTCAGGTAGATGTGAAAATTTTATCTCCATTTTGTGACTAAAGTATATTGTGAACGGAATGTCAGTTCAGTGGAGATGTTGGTAATTTCCTGTCTCCGAAGCACTAAATACGATATAAAATAGAACATAGGGAGTTTAGCTGAAGGTCGTATGCCTTCAGAAAGAACTCAGTGACTTTCTAAACTGACTTGATAATGAGGATGGTATTTTTAGCATATTTTTCAACAGGAAGGTTTTGTGATGCTCACCTTCCCAATCATTGGGAGTGCCTGAAACACCCATTTATTCTTGTATTATTATTTGTTCATTCTTGTGTTATTTTCCATACGATCCGTTGTGAACCTACTTTTGCCCATCCCTGTATTTTCACTATAATTTCATTTGAATATTATATTTTCTAATTTAAAAAAATCATCTTTTCCCCTTGGTGTAGCAAAGTGGGCAAGGAACATTTGCACTGACTGTGGCAGCCCGTGTAAAGGGTGGTACAACTAGTAGGTTCCGGTGGTCACCGTACCCTGCCCCCGCCTTGGTCCCTGAAATAGGACACCATGGTGCTCACCCTGGAGAGGCCTGTCTTGGTGTAAGGGCACAGCGCTTCGCCATGCTGCTGCTTACAGAGGAAAGGACTGCATAGGGTGCCCAAGTGCGCCTGGATCCACAAGAGCAGAGTCCTAGTGGAGAGAGCCCAGTGTGAAACCAAAGCCTCTGGGGATAGCTGCCCGAGGAAGCTGTCAAGGAAGGAGCCCCCTGGTGTACCTGGTGAAGGGCTCACCACCTTCCCCCTCAGGGGCCACATGCCAACACTCGTTTTTAAGCAGGGAAGGGACCAACGCAGACCCTCGGTTTAGAAAGGGGAGAGAGAGGATGAACTGGGTGTGGACAGGTCCAGATGCCAAGGAGTGGGGACCCAGAGGGTGGCAGGAAGTACAGGAGAAGTGGAGGCCAGCTCCCTCCTTCTGCCTGGCCTAGCTGGCCAGTGGGGACAGTGTGAGGCAAGTCCCCGGGGTGTGTGTGTGCGTTTGTGTGTGTGTGTGTGTTCAGGAGACATCAGGAGGGAATGGCCAGGGTGCAGATGGAAATGTACCACTCCAGGGGGGGCTGTCTGGGGATATGTGGAAAGAATCAATGAAGGGAGAGGCTTGTCTCGGAAAAAAAGGAGACCAGACGGTTGTCACAAAGACAGTCTTGAAGCCAAGGACCTAAGGACAAGAGGAGCTGGGACCTGTCCCTTCTGGCCCCTGGAGGAAACTCTTACTACCACTGTGGTGATCTGGACAGCTGGCTGAGGAACTTATGGATTCTTCACGCAAACACTGCCAAGAGCTCCACGCTGGGCCTCTACCTACCCCAGGCGTTGGGCACGGCCCTGGCTGTCGCCATGGGCAAGCAGGGACAGGCCTCAGGAAGGACGCGAAGAGGGTGCACGTTGTTTTCGGGCGAAAGAGCCCTCTAGAGTTCCCGTCAGGGGGAGGGGGGGTGCCCCGCATTCCAGTCGGCTCCAGCCTGGCTTGCTTTCTGGATCCAGAAGCAGATTCAACTAGTTAACACGAAGGTGCAGGTTCCAAGAGTCCATGTGACCGGGCAGGGACACGGTGTCGCGTTTTAGGACACTTTGTTTCTCTTCCTCTATCCACCATACCCCTCCGGGGGCCCCAGGGCCTGTGGGTGGCTGAAGGTGGCCACCCCCCGCCCCCCAGGAGGCCTCTGTGCGTAGTCAGGGTCAGGGGCGGCGGGCAAGGGCCAAGACCCCCGCCTCCGCCTGGGACTCCCTCCGACGGACGTGTCCCCTGCGAGAACGCGCTCCCCGCGGCTGGCCCTGGACAGACAGAGGCGGGGTGCCCCCGGCCAGTCCCCGCTGGACCCCAGCGAAGGGGCGACAGGGGCAGGCGGAGGTTCGAGGGCGTGCAGGGCCGCAGGTCCGAGTTGGCCTCGCGAGCGGGCCGGGTCCAGCCAGCCGGCCGGGAGGGGGCGGGAAGCGGGGGGCGCAGCTCGCGGCCGCCACGCACCCCGCCGCCCCCTCCCCGCGGAGCCCATCCCTGCGGGCGCGGGGCGCAGCCCGCCAGGAGGTCCAGAGCCTCAGCGGGCGCCGTGGGCCTGGGTCGCACCCGGCCGGCTCCCCGCCCCGCGGCCCCGGGCGTCGCCCCCGCCGCGCGCCCCTCCCGCCGCGTTGCCGTGGCAACCCCGGGATCCTCCGCGCGCCGCCCGCCCGCCCGCGCCAGCGCTCAGTGGCGGCGGCTGCAGCTCCGGCCGAGCCCCGCGCGCTGCCACCGGACCGGACCGGAGTCTGCTGGCCGCCCGCGCCCGGCTCTGGACACGCGCCGCGTCCCCTGAGTGTCCCCAGCGCCTGCCGGCTGCCGGCCGCAATGGAGCTGCTGGCCGCAGCCTTCAGCGCCGCTTGCGCGGTCGACCACGACAGCTCCACCTCGGAGAGCGACGCGCGCGACTCAGTGGCGGGACACCTGCCCGGCAGGTGAGGACAAGCGGGCGTCTGGACCCCGTGCGCGGCCCCCGCGCGCTTTTGGCCCCGGCTCTCGTCCGCCGTGGGCACGATCCCCGGAGACCTATGCCGGGTGGGCTCGTCGCCCCTCGCTCCACCCCCGACCCCGTCGTTCCGGGACCCTCTTGGGATTGGGGGTGAGTTCCAGCCGGGCCACCCACGCTCTGTCCCTGCCGCGGGGCACCTCCCGCGCCCTTTCACAGGCGCCCTGGGCGCGCGCGCCTCATGGCAACCCCATCTCTGCGCCTTGGGGCCCCGAGACCGGAGGACCCAAGCCCTCGGGGACTGGGGCCGGGTCACAGCGGGTGGCACGAGCACCAGCACAGGCTGCGCTGCTGGCCGCGGAGCGTCGGGGCGCCGGGCGGCGCCAGGCAGCGGGCAGGGCGCGCCAAGTTTCCGCCGCCTGCCCGCGAGCTCCGAAAACATGGTTTGGGCGGGCTGCTGTGGGAGTGAATCACTGGGTCGCACCCTGGTGCGGTGACAAAAGGGGCCTGTGGGGGCCGCGTGGCCCCGAGGGGCGGAGGCCGCTGAGGCCACTCTGCCTGGACGTCCCGGGCGGGTCCGCTGGCCGGAGACGCCTGTGCAGACGCCCCTCTCCAGCGGGCCAAGGTGTGTGTGTTGCCTAAAAATAACCGGCCCTGCCCCTGCTTCCCTCCCGCAGCGAGTCGTCCTCCACCCCGGGAAATGGGGCCACGCCCGAGGAGTGGCCCTCGCTGGCAGACACCCCCACCACGCTCACCGAGGCCCTGCAGATGATCCACCCCATCCCCGCAGACTCCTGGAGGAACCTCATCGAACAAATAGGTGGGTGTTTCCGCGGGCAGCCGGCTTCTGGGGGCAACGGTGGGCTCCTGGTGGACTCCGAGGTCCCCCTGCCCCTGAGATGCCCTTGCATTTCTGTGATCAGAAGTATGTGGCTAAGGAACTGGTTCTTGACACCTTTGGTTCTCACTGGTTTCCAACACTGCTACATTTTAATAGTGCTGCATAATTGGGCTGTAGCAAAGGCATCTCTGTTCTGCTCTGTCTGGAGACAGGTCTACCCACCCAGACCCCTTGTCACTTCTGCCAGGAAGACCAGAGGAGAGGTACTCCTAGGCCATGCAGGGGGTAGTGCCAAGAAAGGGTTTGGGGAAGACCGGGAAAGAGAGGGAATCTGGAAAAAAAAAACAGGGGTGGGGGGGTGCTTCTGGAGAGAGCCAGACTTACGGTGCGATTCAGGAAGAGGAGGCAGTGGCAGACCGACCTTGACTGGCATGGTGGGGGGCATAAAGCAGAGAGAAAGCGGTAGCCACCCCGGACCCCTGGGTGGAGCCCCCGCGTGGCCAGGAGGTGGGAGCTGGGGGTCCAGCTTCATGTGGCTGCAGCCGAAGCCCCGTGAGTGCAGAAGCAGATTGAGAAGGCACCCTAGGAAGGCGGGCACTTGGATTTAAAAGTCAAAAATGGCTAATGACATCAAACTAGTGCTCCTCACGCGGGGTCCGTGATTCAGAAAATGGTCCCGGCTGCTCAGAAAACCTTTTTGTTCTTCGGTGTCGTCAGCAGACGGTCTTTTGTTCAACTGAAACTCTAGGGGTGGAAGGTCTCTCCCCTCAACCTCACTGTTGGCCTCCATCTCAAAGGCGCAGGCGGACGCAGCGCCCCGAGTGGAACTGGAGCATCAGTTGCCCGCAAGCCCCTGCGTGTGGGAGACTTTGGGGGCGGCCCCCTCTGCCCTGGCGGGGGTTTCTCCAAAGTGGGCCCCGGCGGAGCTGAGCCCTTGCAAAGCTGAGGGGGTGGCGTGCACGGGGCGTGCTGTGAAGCGGTTGACTCCAGTCGTTGCCAGCAGGGCCCCCCGAGGGTTGGGCCGGGCGGTGAGGGAGGCAGCTGCTTTCCTCTTTGTCGGCTGGGGGAACGGAGAGGGGCTGACCTGAGAGCAGACTCCTGAAAACGCCTTTCCTCCCACCTCCCTGCCCCCTTGGCCTCCCGAAGGCGGAGGCCGCCTATGCCTGGGCAAAGGCTGGAAGCCCAGGCTTCCACTGTCTTGAAAGGAACCCTCGTTGGCTAAGATCAAGGTCATGACTAGGAAGGATATTGGGGTGGGGCTGGGAGCTCGGTGACTCCTCTCCCAGAGAGACAGAGAGAGAGGCCCCCGTGTGCCATCTGGGCATGTGGAGACTTCTTTCTCCCAGAGGCGGCTGGACCTGTTGGGCGGGTGTCCTAAGCCTGAAGCGGAGGGTCCGGGACCCTGCGCTCTGGTGCCTGTCCTCACTGTCCCCATTTCCTCATGTGCGCGGCCGTGGAGACTGGCCTTGGGACCCCTGCCTCTCTCCGCGGGCACGATGGTGACTGTTCCTGGTTCCTGGCTGGATCCATAGCAGGTGCTCAACCAGCATGCCGAGTGGCAGCACGGAGCTGTCACTTCCTTGTTCTGACATGCTGCATCAGGGGCTGCAGGCCTGGGCTGAGCAGGTGTCTGTCTACACCCGCCCTACCTGCTTTCGGCTCACGAGGGAAGTGGATTCTTTGCCAGGAATCAGGAAAAGACCACAGGTTCCTAGACTGTGCCACGGAGGGGGGAGGAAATGGGAGAACTACGGTGCTGGATTCTGCAGTGGCTCCCACGGAGGCCGGAACGGAGCTGTGCCAGGATTATGCACGACGTGGCATACCACCGTCATTGTACATGGTGGACCCTGAGATCCTGCAAGTGTGCATGTGTGTGCCCACATGCGAGCACATGCATTCTTGCTGTTGTCTCTGACACCTAACAAATGGTTGGCACAGAGAAGGCACAGTACTCAGTAAAAAAATAATAATAAATAGATCAAAGAATCCCCTGTCCTTTAGAAATTTCTATTGGAAGGGTTCAAAGAATAAAGTGCTGTTCAGAAAGTGGGATTTTGATGTCTCTGGAGGCTTTGATGGGAAGAGCTAGGAACCTACTTTGGTTTCAGGGCAGCGTGGCCAGCCTGGTCTCAATTGTTTTCACTTGGAAAGATGAGAGCTGAGCCTTCTAATTCCGCATGGAAGTAATGCCAGGTGCAGGGTTTTATGGGTAAAGTTAATTTTCATATAAAGTTGTGCTTCCTGAATGTATGAAACAGGAAAACATTACACATGAGCAGCACGCTGAGTACAGAAATATAATCGGATAACAGTTCCTCAAGTAATAGGAATTTTAAAGCTAATAAAAATAAACAGCTTATGAAAATGGGTACATAGTGTGTCAGATAACTGTGTAGTCACAGGAACGCTAGGGAAATTGGTGTTTAAATTTGTGTTTTAAATACTTCGAAAATATGAAGTTTTAAGCTAATTCTAAAATGACTTGTATTGGGAGTCTTTGGTGGAAAGTAACAGAATAGCCAGCAAAAAATGACCTTAAACAACGGAAGTAACCCCGACTGGCGTGGCTCAGTTGCTTGGGCATTGTCCCACAAAGCAAAAGATGGCCAGTGTAATGTGTAATTCCTGGTCAGGGCACATGCCTGGATTATGGGCCGGTACCCAGTCAGGGTGTGTCTGAGAGGGAACCAGTTGATGTTTCTCTCCCTCTCTTCCTCCTTTCTCCTGTCCCTAAGAATAAATATTTTTTAATTAAAAAAAAAAATGAAAGTATTCTATCTTAGTCAATGAGTTCAGGGCTAGGATGTTCTACACTTGGTTAATTCTGCTAAGCAAACACCCAGCTCCTTTTCCTTCACCATGCTCAGCATTTGGGCTTCATGTCGCAAGGTGGCTGCCACCGCTCCAGACATCACATCCTCAAGCAGCCATGTGCAAAAAAAGGGCCACCTGTCTTCAAGTGTCTGTTAAGGAGAGACATCTTTCTAAAAAGCTGCCCCTTTATTTTCCTCAGCCACCTTATGTTACATGCCTGTGTCTAAACCCACCACTGATGAGGGGAAGGAAACTATCACTAAATGGATTGCATTTAGTTTTCCTTTTCAGTTCTTTGTCAGATTAAGTCTGTGTTGCTGGACTGTAACCCTGTAAAATCACAGGCTCTCATTTTTTTAAATAAGCTCTATACTTCCCAGGAAGGCTTAATCATTTTAAGTGTCATGGACCATAGAAAGCCAATTGGTTTAATCCAGAGGGTGGCTTTATTAGATTCCTGTTTATAAATTCAGGGCTTCAATGGTAGTTTGTTTTCTTTCCTGCCTTCCTCTTCTATTTACATATGTTGAACAACCGGGTAAAGAAGGAACTGCAGGCAACGTTTGTGTGGCATTGTAAGAGAAAGACCTCTACAGGTGGTACCTTTACCTGTGCCAGAACTTTCCAGGGAGAATCCTCTCCGTTGTATCGAGGGTCCTGCTCCAGACCAGTATGTCCAGCTGCCCACTGGACCTCCCCGTCTAGGTGGCCCTCGGTCACTCGCTGGACCCCTCCACCACCCCCGCCCCCAGTCAGACCCTCCTCGTGTGGGCCTCACCTCCTGGGAACGGGCCAACTGACCTTGTTCCCAAGCTGGTCACCTGGCTGTCAGCCATGACCCAGTGGCATCAGCCACTCCCCAGGGCCTGTCTCCCCCTTATCCCTGCCCCTCAGCTCAGGCGCAGCTACACCCCTCCACCCACTGCAGCTCAGGCCTCCTAAAATGAAGACCAGAGCTGCCCGCCTGGGGCCTCCAGGACCCTCCCTCTTGCTGGCAGGATAGACTGCCACCTGCAACGCACAGCAGGCAGGTGAGACCCTCAGAGCCCAATGCCCCTCCTCCCAGACTCATATTCCCACTTCCCCTCCCCAGCCCCTACCCCTCTTCATGGGCCAGGACCCCACTATGTGAAAAGACAGCCTGTCAGCCCACCTCTTCCTTACCCCCCATCCCAGCCAGCATGTCCTGGGGAGGACGTGCCACCTCTGTGCTGATCCATAGGCCCCTCCATCTCCTTGGAGACCAAAAACACATTTATTTTAAGTACAATAGGTCTGGGAAGTAAGTCTGAAACTATAAAAACGCCAAAAGAAAAGAATGTTTCCCTTCTGAATCCGAAGGCTGAAATACTGTCCACTCTCATTTCCTTCCAAATGAGAGTGGACAACTACCCCTGGTCCCCAGGTGAACACTTGCATTTTAACGTGGAAGCTTTCAAGGCTGTGACCACGTCCTGTGGGGATGTTAAAATGGAACTGCGCTGTCTTCATCCGTTCTGCGCACGTTGGTTACCCAGTTGTAGATTCCTGTGGTTTGCCAAGCGTGTGGGGAAAGTGTGTATCTGTGCGATTGGATTTTACATCAGTTCAGGGGTTTCTTTATCCTGTGTTGGAAGAAACTTCCACAGGCGGCTCCTTCCTAGGAAGCCAGCGGGTCTGGCTGGCCACGTGCGTCCCAGAGCCCTGGCCTGTCACAGGGGACGGCGCCTTGGCTACGTGATTCCGAAAGGTCTTCCCCTGAGAGCCTTTGCTGTTCTTCATTCCCATGCTGTTCGATTTCAGGGCTCCTGTATCAGGAATACCGAGATAAATCGACTCTCCAGGAGATTGAAACCCGGAGGCAACAGGATGCGGAAATCCAAGCCAATGACCAGGGCTCCCAGGCCAGCGAGGAGACCCCGGAGGGGGAGGAAGAGGAGGAAACGCGGGAGCTGGCCAGCCCCCCTGAGAGGAAGGCCCTGCCTCAGATCTGCCTGCTCAGCAACCCGCACTCCCGGTTCAACCTCTGGCAGGAGCTCCCCGAGATTCAGAAAAGTGGGGTACTGGACCTCCTGCAGCCGGAGGAGATCAAACTGCAGGAGGTAAGGACACCTTCGGGTGGCCCCGTCCATGCCGCGGCCTGAGGCAGCCTAGCGGGTGCACCCTGAGAACTCCGGGCGGGGCTCATCCGCGCAGAACACGCGGGAAAAGCCACTTATCTCATAGCAACAAAACATCTCATTACCTTCTTGGTGAGCTCAAGCTCAGTGCCGTGTGTTCCTGGCACAGCGGTGTCCTTAGGCAGCGAGACCGGGACTTCCCGGTGCCCGTGGTTGTGGGCACGCTGGGTGGTGCGGTGCGAACAGCGGCTGAGGTCACTACTGTGGGCTCCTGCTTCTCATGCAGTCTCACCCCGCAACTTGGCTGTGGGGTCGCATGAATCTCGGGTGAGGGTGGGGGCAGGGAGGCTCTGCAAGGGAGCCCGGGGCAGGCCCACCCCCTGGAACCCGTGCAGAACGGGGGCTTGCGTCTCTTCCCTCCCTCTCACTTGGTGGTCCGCGCAGACCCCACCCGGCCGTCTGTGAGGTGCGGGCTTCCCTGGGGAGCCCCCCAGCTTGCGGCTTCCACGCCGAAAGAACCCGTGACAAATGAGCAGTCGTGGGAATGAGCAACTGAGAAAGTGAGGCACGCGTGGTAGCGGCACAAAGATTACTGGGGCACCGGGGAGAACCTGTGGAATAGGAGACAGGAGTCCGGTCAGCAGCGAGGAGGGAGCCTGGGCGAGGGAAATGGGGAGCGTGCAGGTGTGTGTGTTCGTTGCGAGATTTAAGAGCTGGGTGCAGAGGGGCAAATGAAGAGATAGGGCTTTTCCACCCCGTTCAGCCTGAATCCCGTCAGCCTCTAAGCCTCCTCTCGCCCTGCCCCCCCTCACCTGCTCCTTGAAGCTGCACCTGAGCTTGTTCCTTGTTGGAGTCTCCACCCCAGAGCCACTGCCTTCCGTGACCCCTGTCACTGGCTCCTGCACCAGATTCTATAGAGAAGTTTGTCATCTAGCTGATTTAAAAGGCACCCTGTAAATGGGGCGCAGTCAGTGCCCAGGGCCGCCTAACTCACCCCAGCTGCTCCATGCATCCCCTGCCTCACCCCCGAAAACTTGATAAAAACTGGAGGTACATGGAGGGCCGCCCACCATTCACCTGCATCCTGCCCAGCGGCCAGAAGCAATTGGTTTCAACTTGGACGTGCCTGGGTTCGTGAGCATTGACCTGTGAATGGCGGCCTCAGGAGTTTTATAGGAGACTCCTGATATAAATGCTGTCTAGGCGCCAGTCCCCATCTCCACAGAGGCAGGTGGAGCTGGACAGAGAGAGCCCACCAGGCCGGGACACATGGAGAAATCACCTTGGTGGCTGTCCCTCCTACCGGAGACACAGGGCCACCATCCCTAACTCCAACTTCCTCTTCTTCTTTTTAGTCCTCAGACTATGTTTTTATTGTTTTCATAAGGAGAGGAAGGGAGAGGGAGGGAACATCCATGAGAAGGAGAAATGTGGGTGGGCTGCCTCCTGCAACCTAAGTAGGTGCCCTGACTGGGAATCGAACCTGCCACCTTTTGGTGCAAAGGGCGATGCTCCAACCAACTGAGCTGCCAGGCCAAGGCCTCTGACTTTCTCGTAAGAGGAAATTCTACAACACTACTTAACTTGGCTTCTTTCGTGCAATATTACCAGCATGGGGCTGAGTTTTTGTGGGGTTTTTTTCCTTTTAGTCCTCAGGACAAGAAAAAGAGACCCGTTGGGGGAATACTTATTTTTTGAAACCTCGATAATGAGAGAAGTGGAGGTTTAAAATACTTTGGGAAGCTTAGAGTCAATGCTAGCACTGAAAACATGATGGAAACCCGCGACAGGAGCAAAGCTGATGGCATGGAAATAGGGCCTTGCAGCAGAGGAAAGCAAGTGGGGGGGCGGGGAGCAGCGAATCAGGCCGTGGGGTGGACGGGCAACGTGTCACTTAGAGCAGTAAACGGGGGCTGCGTACACCCTTGACGGAAGGACAGAGGGTCTTCAATCGGTTAGAAAACTAAGGGCGTCATTTTGCATTGTTCGAGGTATCGCTTCGGTTCTAAATGTTTTAAGGTTAGACGGGCAACTCGTTACTGCATTTTCGAATGTGTCTCTTTCACTGCAAACAATGCGAATGTTTTCTTGACCGCCGGGTGGGCATCGGGGCACTGGCTAGTCTGCGCCTTCTCTCTTGATACCGTCGGAATGCGCCGTCTGGTTTTTGGAGTTTAGCCACTTTGGGAAAATTCCTATTTGTTTTATGATTTATTTATTTTAAAAAATGTATTGTTGTATTACATTGGCCCCATTTTAAAAAAATACGTATTTTATTTATTTTCAGAGGGAGGGAGGGGAAGAGAGGGAGAAAGAGAGAGACTTCGATGTGGTTGCCTCTCTTATGCCCCCCGCCAGCCATGTGCCCTGACTGGGAATCGAACCTGCGGCATTTTGGTTCCTAGGCCAGCACACCCACCATCCACTGAGCCACACCAGCCAGTGCTTCGGAAAATTCTTGGGTGCAAAATCTTTCTAGACCTTCGTGATGTTTTCTCCCGTGTTTTACGCTTGCACGAATCAGCAGCAGCTTCCTGTTGATTTTGGTTTTCAGCAACCTGCCTCTACCTGACTCTTTCCGCTTTCACCTTCGTTTTCACGGAAACAACCCCCTTCACACTGAAAATTCTTCAGTCGCCATCATTCAGGGCCAGAAGCGCATAGCGAGCGCAACTGACTTGAGCAAGTTTCAGGGGGACTCAGGTGGGGAGGGTGGTGTGCAGGTGGCCCAGATCTCAATGGGCCCCCAGCAGCTTTGCAGGCAGACGGTGCACTTGACCTTGAACTTGGGCCCGTGGAGCTCAGTGAGAACGCCTGTGTGTGCATGGCCTTCAGCCCCTGCGAGACCTTGGCCGCAGGACAGAGGCCTCGGGGTGCGACTGCTGGTCAGAGGGGAAGTGCATGGTCAGTGGTTGGGGCTGCTGCCAAGCTGCCCTTCAGAAAGGCCGGGTTCCCAGGCCTGCAGCCATGACAGGCCATGGTCCCACGGCACCCCAGCCCTGGGACCAAACTTCTCCATTTTTCCTCGAATCCGTTTTAACTTGCCTGCCCTCCCACGTTGGAAATGGAGCATCTTTTCAGTACGTTTATTGGTTGTTTCTGTCTCTCTGCCTGTGAAATGCCAATCTAGCCTTTGCTCTCTTTTTTCTTGGGCCTGTGCCTCCGGTTCCTTATCTGTGAAATGGGCACAGTCCTAGCACCTGCACTTGGGCTGTGAAGGACGTTAACTTACTGTTAAGTAAGTCAGCACATTGAAGAGCTGGCGACAGGCGGGCAGGCTGGTAGCCTTTGTCACAGAAAAATCTTTCTCCCTTTTGAAAGAAAAACCTGTCAGTCTTTTTATTCCTGTATACCTGTTCTTCTGCATATTGTATCTTTTTTTTTTCTTTCCATTTTTAAACATTTATTGATTTGAGAGAGAAGCATCTATTTGATGTCCCACTTATTTATGCATTCATTGGTTGATTCTTGTATGTGCCCTGATCAGGGATCGAACCCACAGCCTCGGCACATTGGGGCAATGCTTCCACCCACTGAGCTACCCTGCCAGGGCCCTGGGTGTTGTGTCTTGATTAGAAAGTCCATTCCCAGGAGGTAACTATTATAAATTCTTATGAGCCTGCAGCCAAGGAGAGCAGGCTCTGTCCGGCACAGACGCAGCAATTACCAACGCTCACTGTACTGCTTCTACAGCAGCGGGGCATCATGGGGATGCAAGGAAGCTGCAAACACGACTGAGGCTGGCTTAAGATACTTTTACTGGCCTCTGTGCTCTCTGACACTGGGCTGCCCGCCACAGAACCACCGGCCACACAGCCCGTGGGGAAGAAAGGAGCTGGCAGTTTCTTATGGAGTGAAACATCCATTTACCGTACAGCCCGGCGATCTCAGAACCAGGAACTTACCAAGAGAAAGCGGGGCCTCAATAGCAGCACTGTTGTCACTTGGGGCTGAGTCGTTCTTTGTTGCAGGCTAGCAGCCTCCCTACCGCAGCAGCCGGGACACCAAAACTGTCTGTAGACCATGCTGAACGTCCCCTGGGGACCAGAAGTAGTTCCTGCTTGAGAACCATGGCCCTAGGGAAAGAAAAACTTAGGTTCTCACAAAAAGCGATGCACAGTTCTTGATTGCAGTCATATTCCTCATTGCCCCAAACTGGGGACAGCCCAGGGGTCCTCCAAAGCATCCCACGTGGCATGCCACTCACTAATAAACAGAAGGGGACTATTAGCCCTGGCTGGTGTGGCCCAGTGGATGGAGTGCCGGCCTGGAAGCTGAAAGGTCGCCGGTTCGATTCCCGGTCAGGGCACATACCTGGGTTGCGGGCCAGGCCCTCCGCTGGGGGCGTACGAGAGGCAACTGATTGACTATGTCTCGCATGGCGATGTCTCGCTCTCTTTCTCCCTCCCGTCCCCTCTCTGTAAAGATAAGTAAATAAAATCTTTAAAGAAAAGAAGGCAACTATTGATAAACACAACTTAGATGAACCTCAAAGGCATTTTGCTGAGCGCAAGAAATCACAGGGGTTATGTACTGTATGGTATTGTTTACAGGACATTCACAGTGAGACAAAGCTGTGATGACCGAGAACAGATCTGGGGCTGCCAGGCTGAGGGTGTGACTAGGAGAGGCGACAGGGCAGGGAGCTTCAGGGACTGGCCGGCTGTAATGCCCAAAGAACCTGTACAATGTTAAAATTTAGAGAATGGCACACCCTGAAGAAGTCCATTTCACTGTCAGTTACTTTGTTTAATCCAACACAGTACTCTCCTCCCCACCCCCAAAAAAGTAAACCGTAGATCTATCTCATTTTGAATGAAGACAATGAAAAGAATAACAGTAAAAAAAGATGCATTAAAAGAATAACATGCAAAGAAGGTGCAATGTTGGGGACCCAGATTTATCCTCTCAATAGTCCAGGGGAGAAAAACACCCTGACCTTCAAAGAGGTTGAAAAGGGGGTAGTGCAGCCATTTCCACCTACACACGACTTGGAAGGCTGCGTCCTGAGATGCAGAAGGAATAGCTCAGGCACATTGGTCAGGAGTATCTCGATTCAGAGGGGTAGCGATGCCCAGATTCATACTTAGCAGAGCAGTGCTGGTGGCCGCAAAGGCCAGATAAGATGCAGTGCAGCAAGACAAGGAAGGGGCAGAGAGAAAGCCAAGTCAGAGAGGGTGGCCACAGCCCCCTGACTGCTGGTGACACAGGTGTCTGTCTACGTCAATAGAAATACTGGCTCTAACAAGGCAGTTCAGGGAGGTGACTGATTATAACATACACATGCAAAAATGAGTTGGCTTCATATATATCCCAGGTTTAATCAATGAGAAAGCTCTATGAATAAGCCGCCAAAAGAAATGGGGAGAACATTTCTCAGAGGGAAAAAAATGCAGATGACCAGCGATTAACTGAAGAGAGGAGAAGAAAGTCAAACTCACTGGTAACCAGAGAGGTGCAGCTTAAAGCAACCTTGAGTATAGGCAGGTCAAATGGCAGGAACTTTTTAATGGAAATCTGTTAAAACCCAGTGTTGGGGATTGTTAATGAGTACTCAAACACAGCCAATAGGAATATGTGAATCAAAACCCTTACAAGAACATGTTCATATGCTGTCTGGTGTTTCTAGAAATTTATCTTGAAAAATAATCAGAAATGTGCACCAATACTTATTTACCAGGATGCTCATTCCTGCATCAACTGGGGGAAGAACCTGGGGAAGAAACCTAAATACCCAACAAGAGGGGACTTGTTCAGTATGTACCGCTGCCCAAAGACACAAACCTCCAAAAACATGTTTTCAAAGAATGAAACAGGTGAATCTTTATGACATATGAAGTTTTAAAAAGGCAGGACCGAATGTAACATCTATAGTAGAGTGGGCCTAGAAGATCATGATACCTAATAAATTACATTTTTTGTGGTTTCCCGTGGATCATGCAAAAAATATTTTAGTAAACTAAGAGGATCCCACAATAAATGCAGTGATGTGACGTCCTAAGTTCCATGGGCACACGGACTTAGGACTTTTGATGTTTATTTACTTATTTTTAATTTTTTAAAAGATTTTATTCATTATTTTTAGAGAGAGGGGAAGGGAGAGAGGCAGGGAGAGAGACATCTATGTATGGTTGCCTTTCACCTGCCTCCAGCCACAGACCTGACTGGAGACCTGGCTTGCAACCTGGTTATGTGCCCTGGCTGGGGAATCGAACCAGCGACCTTTGGGTTCTCGGGCCAGCACCTTATCCACTAAGCCACACCAGCCAGGGCTCATATTTATTTTAAAGCACTTAGTACACACTTCTGTTTTGCTATGTCTGAGCTGGGCCCAGCACTGAGAGCTTCGGACCCTGTGTTCCGACTCACTGATGGCAGCATTAGGTCATAGTTTCATACATCAGAGCAAGCTGGGCACCTTGTGCTGCCAACTCCGTCTGCGGTCAGAAATGTCTCCTTTTCTGCAGCTATAAAAGCAGCAGGTCCCAGCAACTAATGTCCCCACAAGAAAAATACCTCCAAACGGTGGCTTCTTGGTAGGCCTGCCTCTTAAACAGCCAGTGAAGAATCAGGCTCTGAGAACCAAAGTACCCGTTTTCCTCCTCTTTGCAGTCAAGATTAGGTAGCTGAGGTTGGAAAACGTTCTCTTAGGTGTCGTGCAGGATGCCCGGAGGTTAGTTTCTGTTTTTTAACTTACTCTGGAGTGCCTGGCCCCCACCACGGCCGTGGAAGAATGGAGCTGCACTGGGAGCAGACACAGTCGCTGGGGGAAGGGTGGGGTGTGCAAATGGGGGAAAGTAGGCGGAACATGAAGTTGTCCTACAAGGAGGACAGAGAGCGAGGGGGAAGGACCGGGACTAGAGGGGTGGGGTGGCAGCAGCGACTTCAGCCAGTCCTCACTCCTGACACTGGTGGCATGGGGAATACAGGAGAACCCAGTGGTGCGTCCCCAGCATGGTACCTGGAGCAGCCGCAGCTGCCGTGGGTCTTGTCCCAGCGGCACCGGGAACCTGTCCAGGCGAAGGAGATGGAGAAAGGCAGGGCCGCGGCCCCAGATCTTGGAGAGCTGGGTGTGCAGATCTTGAAAAATGAGTGGAGAATATTTTGAGTATCTCCAAGGAAACTGGGACACACACACTCTCAAGTGGGGCATCCTGCCCAGCTGGTGTGTGCAGACCGGACTTCCAGCCTCGTCCTGCAGGGACCCAGAGGGGAGGCCCCAGGGGCAACCCGGCCCCACCCCTCCCTCGTGCACCCTCCGCCTCCCAGGGGATCTAACCAGTTTCCGTACAACTCAGTCTGCCTGCTCGCCCTCTGCCATCAGGGCTATAGTTTTGTCATTTTTTCAACCTATTTTTACGATGTAGAACTTAATTGCACTTTCATTTTTTCTCCAAAAGAAACCTGTCTATTTTAGAAGGAACTTCATTACTTAGGGTTTTCATATAATAGAGCTCTATCCAAAAATCAAATTGTCTTTGTTATTTTATTTGCCAGTCCTCACCGAATATTTTGTCTCTTAGGGATAAACCTTAATAGGTCCGCAAATTAGCCCCAAGTTGGGATGGAATAGGGGTGCTTGCACTATGACTTAAGGGGAACAGTAGCCATCAACCCAAACCCCAGATAGCTCCTGTTCTATCTGGGAAAGCAAGCACCTACCTTGGCTGGTAGGTGCCGGCCTGTGAACCCAAAGGTCACTGGTTCGATTCCCAGCCAGGGCACATAACCAGGTTGCAAGCCAGGTCTCCAGCCAGGTCCGTAGTTGGAGGCAGGTGAAAGGCAACCATACATTGATGTTTCTCTCCCTTTCTTCCTTACTCTCTGCCCTTCTAAGAATGATGAGAAAAACCTGAAAAAGAAAAAGAAAGAAAGAAGGAAAACACCTATAACTTGGCCTAGGGAAAGGAGACGATTTTACAATTGAACAAAGTGACAATGGCAGCTTTATCATTTTTAAGATGAATCCTTTGGATAAGTAATTTAATCACCTGATATAAAGGTCAAAAAGAACGAAACGATTTATAGTGGAGTCTCTCCCTCCCCTTGCACCATCAGGGCCATTGTGTGTGTGGGTGTGTGTGGGTGTTACACTCATTGTAAAATACTATGTTCCTTGTTAGCTTTCCGTATCAGCCCAGAGTACCCCACTCTTTTTCTTCTCCTTCCCCCCTCTATTTTGGGGGCCAGCTTTATGGGGCTCCACGGTTCATGGTATTCTGCAGTTTATCTTTACCAGTCCCTTGTTGCTAGACTTTTGCAGTTAGAAAGGCCATTATGAAGGACATTCGTGGCAGCATTACCTGTAGTGATAGAAACAGTGATACGGTGGACCTCGGTGGGAACTGCCATGTGGAACGGTTGGGTTAAAGATGACATGTGTTTTCAGTCTTGAGAAGATGCTGCCAGATTACCTTCCCACTTCAGCTTCGGAGGGGGCTGCTGGCTTCCTACCCCCGTCCTACAAATTCATATTGACCAAGGGGCCAGGTTGGAAATGATACCTCGTTCTGGTTTTCATTTGCATGTCACTTCTTGGAAGTAAAGAAGTGACAGAAGTAAGGCTGAGCACCTTTGCAAGCACGGTGTCTTTTAAAGTTTAAACTTTTTTACTCTGTACTTTTTTGTAGTATTAACTAGACCCGCTGGGGAAGTGTGACAATTGATATGCAAGAGGCGGGAGAGGTTGCTGGGGGTTGTGTCCCCGTCAGCAATGGTGTCCCACTGCCTGCCGCCACCCTGCAGGCAAAATGCCAGCGGCCAAGGCTGGCGGGGACGGAAAGGGGTCTTTATTCAAAAGCCTCACAATTTTAGGAATAAGGGCTTTCCACGTGCATTCGTCACTTAGGCTCACCATTAAGGTTAAAACCTTTAACACCTGACTTCTCCGGTCATGCTCCCGCGTGAGCTTTGAATTCTCTTACGTTTATAGGGTTAGTTTATAAACTAAAACATACGGTACAGAAGTTACACAATTTTGGAAGAATGGCAGCCCCTGTCTCAGAGCCTGTCCCCTCGAGAACACCCAAAGGATAACCCGGCCGCCTCTGCCCGGCCAGCCTGGTCCTAGGCTGTGCCCGGAGCCCCTTCCCATTCGAAGACTGTTGGTTGGGAAATGCGGGCGGCTGCAGACCCATCCCCAGACATCCTGGAGGAAGAAAAGAGCCAGTCTGCCTGAGAGCCCTGCTTTTATTTCAAATCCCCTCTCCCAGCTTCTCAGCCAACCCCTCCTCTGTACCGGCTTGAGGCTGGGCTGCTGGTGGTGTGGGGCAGGCACCGGGCACCCCAGGGCCTGCCTGGATGCTCGCATTTATTCTGTGAGCCCCTAGTCCCACCAGCAATGCTAGGAGTTAGTTGCCACCCTGGGGGCGCAGCCGAGGCTCCAGGAACTCGTTCAGCCTTGACCCTCCTTGCGTTTCCTTCGGGGACAAGAGGTCCCTGCAGAGGGTCAGGGCACAGGCAAGGAGCCCGACTTCATCAGTTACTACTCGCAGAAGAAAGGGACACTCTCCCTGCTTCTCCTTGACTCCAGGCCCCTTCGGAGGCATTTCTGTCCACCCTAACGCCACGGGTGCAGGTTCTTGTACTGGCCCACGCTACCCACCGGCTGACAGAGGGGATGGTCCCAACATGTCACTGCAGCCTGCTGTGTCCCCACCTGCCCCCTCCCGTGGCCCGGGGCTGACCCCACTGTCCTCACCGTCACCTCCTCCTGGAGCTCTCCCTGCTTTCCTGCCTGGGTGCTCCTGGAAGGGGCTTCCTTGTTGAGGTTTGGGACTCAGCCCCAGGGTCACCTCCTGGGACAGGCCCTCTGGACCCCTCCGGCCCAAGCGCTATGCCGGGAAGCATGGTCCCGGGAAGGCAACGCCCAGAGGCTCCGTTGATGATGATGCCGCACGTCTGCAGGGGCTTTGAGGTGCGCTGGCTCCAGGCTGAGCGCCTCCTGCTGGGGACTGTTCCCATTCCGCACGTAGGGAAACTGAGTCTTAGGGAGGCAGCGGTTCTCACTCACGGCAGAGTCCAGGCCTCGGACACAGCAGCTCCATGGCCTGTGGTGGATGCCAGGTCTGGCGTGGCGCCTGCCACCCACCACCACCCCGGCTGACCCACTGAAGAAATGGCCCGAGTTCACGGGTGATCTGTGAACACCGCAGAGCTTACCCTTCGCTAGGACTCCATGGGGAGTGGGCTCAGGGGCCAAAGGGGTGGACAAGGCCGTAAGCCACGTGATCCTTGGCAGATATCCAAGGGGACAGTCACACTGAGGGCAACCCTGGGAGACCCAGCGTGACCATAAAATCCGGTGGGTCTGAGCAAGGCACCCCCCAGGGGCTGCGATGCTGTGTGAGCTGAGCGTGGGGACCGGGGGCCCGCAGGCTGGGAAGGAGGGCTGGCCTGTAGGAAGTGACACGCACACGCCTCTCCCCTCGCTCCACAGCTCCCTGCCCCTGCCCCGGTGCCCTGGATGAGTGAATGAGTGAATGAATGAATGAGGAGTAGGGCCCGGACCACCGTCAGCTCCACACTACGGAGCAAAGACTTAAATGGTGACTAAGAGTAAAACCAATACGGATGAGAAAAAGACAGCCTTATTGATGAAGCAGCTACTTCGATGTTGCAGTGAAGACAGATACCCTGGAAAAGAAATTACAGATGACTAATGGCTGAGCCGCAGAGAAGGGGGTGAGGGCTGTGCTGAATGGGCCTCGGCCAGCACCAGTGAGCCGTGACTCAGGCCCCAGCCCTGCGTGTCAGCGGCTCGAAGGCCACCTGCTCCCGCCCCGGCTGCCGCCCAGCCCCTTGCCCTCCAGAGATCAAGGGAAAGGTGCCATCGGCCCAAGGGACCTGGGTGTCCATGCACAGTCCCCTCTGTGCTGCCTTTGGGGCCTGGTGTTTTTTTTTCCCTGTGACACTCACCCAGGTTGGATTTAGAGGCGGTTGTTGTTGTTTTGGGTTATATTTGCTTCGAATTGATGAGCTGTAATTGCCTTGACATTTTCGTAGGAACCTAAATTTAGCAGCGGGAAAGTGACTTGATTTCAGCATCAGGAGCAGAGAAACTTCCGGGGAGCCCCCTGCCCGTCCTACTCTCAGTCTTGCCAGGAAGGGTTTGACGGGGCAGGAGGGACACCAGGGCCAAAGGTGGGTCCTCGCTCAGCGCTGGGGCCACAGCTGTGCCCCCAAAGAGGCCGCCATGCTGTGCTGTCGTCCATGGCTCCCGGCCTGTCGGAGACCAAGCCGCTGCCACCTGGGGACTATCACAGAGAGCCCTTCCAGTGCCTGGTCTCCCTGTCACTGTCTCATGTCAGCTGCAGACACCAGGGACCTGGGAGCAGGGGAGGGACAGCTCTTGCTGCGGCTGGGGGCCCAGGGTCTGTGATGGGCGGCTCCCCTGAACTTCCTCCCTGTTGCTGGCCCATCCGTGCTATTAAGCGCCCCCTGCCCACCCAGATGTCACTTCCTGTCAAGTGCCTTGCCATGTTGGCTTTCACCCAGCCTTGCTTGGGTACCACAGAGTGGCTGCTGGGCCGGCGGCGGCAGGCACCGGGTAACCAGCCCTGGGGCCGGCGGTGCACCCTCAGGGCATTGCTTCCTGTTTCCTTCTGGTAAACCTGGAGCTTCCCGAGGCCTTCCGGGGACCTGTGAGGACTAAATGAGCCTGCTGTGTCCAAGCTCATGTCCTCCCGCCCTCCTCCCTTCCCTGTCCCCCCTTTGCCCTTCCCTGGCCCCCATCCTTCCGAAGCCTGGAGCAGGTGTGGGTGGGCAGGACCTGGGGCAGGGCCCGAGCCCCCAAGCTCCTCACCGTCCTCTGTGCTCCATCCCTCCTCTGTCTGTTCACCTGTGGCCATCTCCAGGGGCCGCTGGAACAGGGGACACGAACTGGGCAGCCTGAGGTGACAGCCACGGGCTCTCCCAGAACGAGGCCAGGAGCCCTGAACCAAGGCATCGGCAGGCAGGGTCTTGCTTTCTCCCAAGGCTGCAAGGAATCCTTGAGCCTCTTCCAGGATCAAGAGCTGCCAGCTGCCCCCGACCCTCCATGTGTTTCTTCATCTGACCTCGACCCCTGTGCGCCTGGGTCCAGTCCCCCTCCTTCGCTCTTTTGTAAAAACGCCATCGCTGGATTTAGACCCTCAGCCACGGTCGCCCTCCTCACGTTGACCCTGTAGCAGCGTCTGCACAGACCCTTTCCCACTGAGGTCACATTCACAGGTGTCGGAGGTGAGGGTGTGGACACAGCTTTGCTGGGGGCCAGTTCACCCCCTACACGGTTGCTTCTGGGCAGCCGGCTCAGGGTCCAAACCCATCCGAGGTCAAGGAATGGTGCAGGGGGACGGGGATGGGGGTCCGGAAGCTCCTTGGGCTGCTGTGAGCAAGGAGGGCCAGCTAGGCCCTCAGCAAACTGCCGGCACCTCGTGGATGACACTCGTGTCCACGGGTGTCGAGTGTCTGCAGGTGCAGCCGTCAGGCAATACTGAGGACAGGCACCTCCAAAACGCTGACTTGACTGCGGATTCCTCTCTGTCTTCCCCAGTGAGAACTGCTATAGCAAAGATACTATAAACTCAGACCACGCGAGAGCCCTGGCTGGTGGCTCCGTGGATAAGGCGCCGGCCTGCGGACCCAAAGGTTGATGGTTCGATTCCCACTCAGGTCTCCAGCCAGGTCCGTAGCTGGAGGCAGGTGAAAGGCAACCACACATGGATGTTTCTATCCCTCCCTCTGCCTCTCTCCCTTCCCCTCTCTCTGAAAATAATAAATAAAATCTTTTAAAAAAATCAGACCGTGCAAGAAATAGATGCTCCGTTTTCAGTTTTCAGGGTAAAAGAGAAAAAGAGTAAAAGTCACCCCGATCCCACCCCTGCCCCCAGTTGCGGTTGGCACCCTGGCCTTTCTCCTTCCAGACACCGTTCGGGGCACAAGTGCAAGGCCCTCTAGGGGGACTGTCCTGCGCTTTTCACACCCACCACCCTTAGCAGCTGCCGGAGCTCCCAGGTGGCGCTGGTCCCTGGGGTTGGCGCCCTGTTCCGTATTTTGGACACGGGGTTGTCTCCAGTTTTTACTACAGTCAGTGGTGAATGAGAGCAGCCTGGAGAAGGGCCTGTCAGGCTGGGGGTGAATTTCCCGCCCTCGGGGTCAACTTTCATGTTTTCTTCTATTACCATGAAGAGCCCGCCCGGCCACTTTGTGCGTCTGTCTGTCTGTCTGTCTGAGAGCGGCGGGCGCCCTCCGGGGTGAGTCCTCTGGGCTCACCACTGTCTCCCCTTGTCTGTGCTGCCCGGCCGCTGCCGCAGGCCATGTTCGAGCTGGTCACCTCCGAGGCCTCCTACTACAAGAGCCTGAGCCTGCTGGTGTCCCACTTCATGGAGAACGAGCGGCTGAAGAAGATCCTGCACCCGTCCGAGGCCCACATCCTGTTCTCCAACGTCCTGGACGTCATGGCCGTCAGCGAGCGGTGAGCCCCACCCCACGCCGCGGGGACCCGGGGACCTGGTGTCCGACCCTACGCACCTGGGGGTGGCGGGAGCCGGGGGGGCGAGCGTTCACTCCACCCGCTTTTCTCGGCCTCTCTGGGGGTCAGGACTTTTCTAGGGTAAGATAGGAAAAGGAATAAACACAGGAACCCACGGGTGCACCTCCCTCCCGGCAGGGCGGCCAGCCGCGCCCCCCAGGGCGGGACTGTGGCTGCGGGTCCCTTCCCGTGGGTCCCACACACTCAGGTGGGCGTGCGGCTGGCGCCGTGACAGGTCCGTGTAAGCTGGTCTTTACCCCCGAGAAAGCCATGAGGCGCTGACGTGGGGTGTGCAGGACCTGGCCCCCCTGGGCTGCGCAGGCCCTGACTGAACCCCTTTCCAGCTGGGTGTCCTTGGCTGCAGCCACTGAGCTGGGCGTGTGCTTTACCCGTAGGAGGGGGGGATGGGCGTAGCGGAGGTGGAGCGACATCTCTTGGGGATTCTTGCCCTGAAGAAATGAGCTCCAATCACAGTATGAGGGCAGAGGCTCCATTCTCCAGTGAAACATGCAGCACCTCAGCTTTTGGAGCCTCTGGTCCAACCCTGAGGGTTCTGATGTGAAGCCAAGTGTGGCAGAGCTGCCAGCTGTCCCAGAGGCCCCTGTGCGGGACGCCCCCTCACACACACACACACACACACACACACGCGCACACACGTGCGCGAGCGCGATGCCCCGGCTGCCTCACCCTCTCTGGAAGGAGGGGTCCTGTTGTTGGAGCATCTGCGTGGAGTTGATTAGGAAACGTTCCCGACAGGCGGGCCAGGAGCCCCCAGGCTCAGCCACGGCCCCACCCCTCCCGACCCCCACGGTCGGTCCATCCGGAGCAAACCCTCGTCATCATTTCAGATGCCCGTGTATCTCTCTAAAAGAGGAGGCCTCTCTCTCTCCTAAAAATAGTCCTAGTGCTGTGTCCACCCCCCCCAAAAAAAACAAGAATTCCTTGCCGCGACCGGACAGCACTGCCAACCTTGGGGAGTCATCCTATGCTTGTTGGCGGGTCGGTCCGGGCGGACCCGCAGGGGCAGAGGGGCCCCGAGGCTGCCCCTCCAGGACGCGCTTCCACCCGTGCCCCCCGCAGGTTCCTGCTGGAGCTGGAGCGCCGGATGGAGGAGAACATCGTCATCTCGGACGTGTGCGACATTGTGCACCACTACGCGGCCAACCACTTCTCGGTCTACATCACCTACGTCAGCAACCAGACCTACCAGGAGAGGACCTACAAGCAGCTGCTGTGAGTGCGCCAGGCTGGTCCCCAGCCCGTCCGCCGCGGCGCCCCCCAGGCCTCCGTGCAGAACAGCCGTGCGGAGCCCTGGGGGTCAGCGAAGGGGACAGCGTGAGGCCCACGTCGGCGGGAAGCCTTGGGGGGCTGACCCAGCCGCACCCTTGCGTTGCTCGCTAAGCTGCCCGTGGAGTAAACTGGCCCGGGATTTCAGTTGCCGAGGTCGTGTTTCCCTCAGCGTGTCCGTTTGGCTCCTTTGCGTTTCTGTGCTGGTGGCGGGGACCACGTGGCCAGTGGCGTGTTCCGGGCCAGACTCGGCGGCAGGGAGAACTTGCTGAGCGCTGGCACCGGCCAGTCACACGTCCTTCCCTGGGCCCTTACGCCAGACTGCGTCTGCTGTCCCCTGTGACGCGCTGAGGCTGGCGCCCGGGGAAGGGGGAGGGTTTGGCCATCGGTGGTTTGGGATGGAGGCTGGAGGGAACGGGAAGCGGTTCCGAGGACAGGCAGTGGGAAGACGCACGTCCTGAGAACAGGAATCTGGACCTCAGGGCGCCCGCAGGTCCACCGGCGCTGCTTCAAGGAGGACAGGACAGAGTGCCCATGTCCCGGCTGACACAGGGCCCACGCTTGGTGCCAGCGGCAGCTTCCGGGACCCTGGCAGCTGTGGGCCCGGCCCATCTACAGCGGGGTGCCCCCACCTAGCAGGAAGGGCAGAGGCGGTGGTCCCCATTGCCTGCCTGCCCCTGTCACGCTGTGGATGTGTCCTGCCTCAGCCTCCTGCCGGGTAAACCACGGGCTGCGTGGCTGACGCTCAGACTTGGCCCCACGAGGGCTCCCTGCCCTCCCACACACCGTGTGTTTGGCTTGGCCGGGTCCTCATGAGCCGGGCCTGGGAAGCCACTATGGAACAGTGTATTCTCTATTAAAATAGACAACTAAATGGACGAGGCCTGGTGTCCGTGGGCCGTCTGGTTCCTGTGAGGCTGCGGGTGGGAAGGAAGCGCTGGCAACTCGCGCCTCCGGTGAGCAGGAGGCCTACGCCCGTGTCTGTGTCCCCAGCCAGGAGAAGGCGGCCTTTCGGGAGCTGATTGCGCAGCTGGAGCTCGACCCCAAGTGCCGGGGGCTGCCCCTCTCCTCCTTCCTCATCCTGCCTTTCCAGAGGATCACGCGCCTCAAGCTGCTGGTCCAGGTACGCACCCCCCGCAAACAGCCACCCCAGGCCCAGCAGACTGGGCTTCCGGGCTTGTGGGCGCTCCTGCGGCGGAACTCTTTCCTTCAGCCATCCAGGTCTCTGCCGGCTTTCCAGAAAGTCTTGTCTGTCCCGCAGATCCTAGCTAATCCCCTAGTGGGTGCCAAGCAGTGGGGACTCACTTCTCCCAGGGAGCCGCATCCTTCGCCAGGGAGAGATCTATAAACACACAGCCAGGAAGTGGTCATGGCTGTGAGGACAAGGTCACATAATAGGGGTGCTTTCCTGGCCACTGCCAGTTGGGGGGTGGGTCTGGAAAGAGTCTTGGATGAGTGATGTTGAAGCTGAGACTTGGCCAAGAGTCAGGAGCCCTTCAGGTGACAGAATAGCTTGTGCAAAGGTCCTGGGGCAGCAGGTGCACAGACCAGAGGCCAGCAACGAGCAGGGGAATGTGACAGGGGTGAGCATGGAGATGGGGGCAGAGGCCGGTGAGGGGCTCTGAGGGGCCTGGGGAGACATTGAGTTCTGTCCTCAGTGTGTGATATGGATTTACCTGATCTGGTGGCCGTTTGTAAGAGCACAGAGGCCACCAGGTAGAGAGCAGTGGGCAGGGAGGCAAGAGGGAACATGGGAGAACAGGGTAGGAAGGGAGTCAGAAAAGTAGGACAGCTTGGAGGGTGGAGGGGATGCCGGAGGGAAATCAGTGAGTTGAGCCTTGAACTTGCTCCGATGCGGTGAGAAGGAAGAGAAGAATCTTCTAGTTTGAGCAGCTTTCTGCTGGGGAAGACAGCGTGGGGCTCGGTGTTGAACTAGCTGAGTCTGAGACGACTTTGAACTGTCGAATATCCAAGTTCAGAGTCAAAGGGAGAAGGAGGGGCCGGAGCTGTCAGCACTGCAACGGCCTTTAATAGTGAGACCACCAAGGATGGGCAGAAGGGGGTCCAGAGACCCAGCACTAGGACACACCATGCCCAGGAAGGAACAGAGTGGGGGCAAGTGTGATGGCGCCCAGTGGTCCCGTGGTCCTCAGGCAGCCACGGCGCAGACAGCAGGCAGGGAGGACTGTGCTCAGATGCACCCAAACTTCCTTAGGGGGCAGAGCTGATCAGAAAGTATGGGCACAGCTCTGGCCTGTGCAGCCCAGTGGGTTGGGGCCTCATCCTGTCACCTAAAGATGGTGCTTTGATTCCTGACTCGGGTCCGTGCCTGGGTGGCGGGACAGACCCCTGGTCCCGGCGAGCATGGGAGTGAGGCAACCAATTGATGTTCTCTCCCTCCACTTCTCTTTAAAGAGCAGTGGAAAGGAAAATGCCCTGGGGTGAGGATTGAAAAAACAGTATGGGCACCGTGGGGTCTGCGAGGCGGGAACCACGCAAAGTGTGTGGAGCGATGCAACAACTGTAACCCGTAGAGGAAGGCCACCTGAGCATCGTTTGCCCAGTGATTGCAACTTGGTTTCAAATGACAACCCCAGAGGAGGGGCGGGAAGCCCCTGGGGCCCCCCTGAGCTGCCCTGGGGTCCGCACCCACTGCGGTCCCTCGGTGCGGGACCCCGCCCCCTGCACGGGCACCTGGTCACCTCCATTGCTTTGGCGGTGGCTGTGCAGTGAGGGGTCAGGTTTGGGCTCCCAGCTCGGAGCTGGACGAGGTGTTGGGTCAGGATGCCCAGCCCTTGGCCTGGCCGAGGGCTCTGTTGGCACGTGGTAGGTCCACACGAGGGACTGTGGGGACCAGTGGGTGCAGCGAGGCTGCCAGCCGCTTCGAGGTGCGGAGCGGAGGGGGAGGCGTGGCCACCGTGGGCACCAACGCTGCCCCCTTCCCCCCAGAACATCCTGAAGAGAGTGGAGGAGCGTTCGGAGCGCGAGTGCACCGCCCTGGACGCGCACAAGGAACTGGAGCTGGTAAGCGCGCTGCCTTTCCCGGTTTCCCCGCAGCCCCTCCCCGCGTCCACACCTGCCGCCTGGCCTGGTCCCTGGCGAGTGAGCTCCAGGAAAATGCAAATTAATTTTAGTGTTTGCGTTGGCAAGCCAGGGAGTCTCTCCGGGTCTAAGTGGTAGGTTGGGGGGGGCCTTCCTCATCCACCCCACCCGGAGTCACCTGCCACCCCCACAGGCCCAGTGTGTCTCGTCAGCTGCCGTGTCTTCCCTCCAGTGACCATCCGAGGCTGGTCCGGCTTGCTGGAGGCCGGGCAGCTCTGTCCCATCCCTGCCTCCACGGCTGCCCTGCCTCGGAAAGAGGATGCACAGGCCCTGCCCACCGGGCTTTGCTGCCGGGAGTGGGGAAGCTGCTCCACTCAGACCCCTGGAAGCTGCGTGCGGAGAGGCGTGCGGGAGGGGTCAGTGAACGTGTCCTTTCTCTCCCTGGGCTCCTGTGGCCCCTTCTGGTCTAAAGCGCTGTCTCGTGCGTCAGCGGAGCCGCGAGCCAGTTCTTCTTGGCAGCTGTTCGGGGGTGGGGGGCACACTGGCCGGCTAGTGGTCCCACAGGGGATGCGCACGGAACTGGTGAGCATGCTTCCTCTCCGAGTTTCCCCATAGCCGGGTCCCCAGGGTGCCCGAGACAGCAGCTCAGTAAAAACACGGCTCTGAGCCACCCTGAGCACCAAGGACTTTGCACTTAATGCAGTGGCCTCCCCTGGGCCTCTCCTCATGCCCCTCACACGGGCCACTTGGCCATCACACCCCCACATGCTGTGGAAAACTGTGCTCCCCCCTGGCTCGTGGGGGCCGGGCGGCCGCAGGTGGGCCGGGGCGTGTGCACCACGCAGCGTCTTCCAGAGCCCTCGGCTCGCCCGGGACTCACACACCTGGCCGGATGGTGTGTTCCTTACAGCCCCCACCGGGTAGCTGACCATCCTGGGTCACAGAAGGCCAGTGAGAGGCCCGTGTGCTTCCGGTGGTCAGAGAGCGTTTCTTGTTGCTTGAGGTCTTTGCTGCTGTCCGCCTGCTTTCTCGTCCTTGTCGTGAAAGGCCTGCTCCTATTTCTCATGGAGCGTTTTTTTCTAATTTATCAAAGCAATGGCCACTCCATTGCTTTATACCAACAGTCCCTGACAGTGCCCGGAAGTAAGAAGAAGGTCATCCCTTGCCCACGGCTGCCACGCCAGCCTTGCCCTGCAGGCGCCCTTCCAGACAGACACACCTGCAGGCACGATTGCACACAGGATTGCGTTCTCTGCAGAAAGAGATGGTGGCTGATAACCTGGCTTTGCTCCCCCTGTCAGGGCCTGCAGCGTTCATTGCAAGTGTTCGTGATTTCAGAGGACTTGGTGCAATGAATAGATGAGCGCCAATCAAGCCCAGCTGATGCACGTTTAGGTCGATGACAATCTTCCTCGCTCTGCCGCAGGGCATGTCCTAGCCCACGCATCTTTGGGCACCGTCCTCACCCACAAATTCCAAGTGGCCGCTGTAAGCCAGGCTCTGTTCTAGACACCCAGACGGGGTGCGGAATAGTGTTTCTTCTTAATGAGTCTCCAGGAGTCCCAGGAGATGCGGTTTTTATGAGGCCTCTTGGTACCCCAGCTGCCACCCAGGATGGCGGGGCCCTCATTCCCCCTCTGTGTGTGGCAGGGCCTGGGGCCCCGACCTCACCAACCGGGAGCCTTGCTGGCCTGTCTTTTCCAGTCGGACAGAGGGTTACGGACATCTTAGCGTTTAAGTTGGCTTCCTGATCACCTGCAGTTTCCTCACGTGGGCTTTGCCCCGGAAGGTGGCGGAGCAGAGCGCTCCAGTCAGAAGGAGGCGGTCCAGTTCGTCTCCTCCGTGGGCACGGTGCCCAGTCGCAGCCCTCTGGGCCTGAGTGGCAAAAGGATGTGACCTGGGACTGCTGCTGCCGGTGGCCAACGTGTCCTCCCTCCCCTCCCAGGTGGTAAAAGCTTGCAATGAGGGCGTCAGGAAGATGAGCCGCACGGAGCAGATGATCAGCATTCAGAAGAAGATGGAGTTTAAGATCAAGGCAAGTCCACGCCCATCGGTGGGTCCCCGACCCAGCACAGTGTCCTGTGGCCACTGGCCAGGCACTGTTGCGTCTCAGGGCAGTGTTACCGCCCCGGAGGGCATCCCTGGCCCCCCAGCTAAAGGGCTCCTGCCGGACTGTCACATTGGCCTGGCCTGTCTCCTGAGAGCAGGTGTGCCGCCCTTAGCCACCCGCTATCACGGGCCGGCTCTGTGTCGACAAGACTGCCTGGCAGGGGCCAGCGCCGGGGTTCTCCCAGCTGGGAGGTGTGAAATTCTGGCAAAAGTCACCAACCTGCTCCCCGCACTTCACGGAAAACCTCAGGCATCCGCGAGCCTAAGATCCCGGGTTCCTGGGCACGCGGGCCCATGCACGCACCACGCGGCACCCTGAGGCCGTGCCGGGTTGGGAGCTGAGCCCCAGTCGAGGATGCAGACACACTCACGTGCACAGGTGTGCCCACAAACACACTGTTACCCGTGGATGGAACGTGCTGTGCGCAAGGACATACCTGGACACAAACACGTATCCATCGAAGCACACATGGGTACACATGCTACAGGCAATACACACAGGTGTAAACACACGCCCAGGCGCACACGTGCCCTCCCCCTGCCCAGACTCCCCCGTCCTCCCACCCGGCCTGCATGTGTCCCGGCGCAGCGGGGGCACCGCCTGCTGACGCCTGTCCCCCTGCAGTCGGTGCCCATCATCTCCCACTCCCGCTGGCTGCTGAAGCAAGGCGAGCTGCAGCAGATGTCGGGCCCCAAGACGTCCCGGACCCTGCGGACCAAGAAGCTCTTCCAGGAAATTTACCTCTTCCTCTTCAACGACCTGCTGGTGATCTGCCGGCAGATCCCGGGGTGAGCTGGCCGGGCCCATCGGGAGCCCTGGGGGCAGCCATGCGGCCAGGGCACTGCCCAGGGAGGGCCCCGGGGAGCCGGGTTCCCCACGGCCGGGGGAGGCCGGTGGGGTGGCAGCATGAGCTCAGGCCTTGAGCTCTGTCCTCGCTCAGCCCAGGGCCTGTGGGCATTTCCTCAACCCCCCTGGCCTCCGTTTCCCCTCCTGACCAGCAGAGAGGCCAGTGCAGCGCCTGGCGCAGTGACTGCACCGCAGAGGGTTGCTGCGGGGGCTCCCGTGCAGGAGCCTGGTCCGAGCCACACGCGGGACAGGGGTCTCACGTGGGGGCAGGCGTCCCGGAGTGGCTGTGCTGGGGCTGATCCTACCGGCCTGCCAGTCCCCGGGCTTCCTGGGGACTGATATCCACCTGACACCCTTGGCCCCCAGAGACAAGTACCAAGTGTTTGACTCGGCCCCGCGGGGGCTGCTCCGCGTGGAGGAGCTGGAGGACCAGGGCCAGACGCTGGCCAACGTGTTCATCCTGCGGCTGCTGGAGAACTCGGACGACCGGGAGGCCACCTACATGCTGAAGGCGGCCTCTCAGTGAGTGCCCTGCACCCTCCCACCCCGCGCTGTCGGCAGGGTATAGCATGTTGCCGTGTGTGTGTGTGTGTGTGTGTGTCCATGTGCATGTGTACACACACGTGTTCCCTCGGGGCCTCAAGTGCCGTGCAGGCCCTTTTCCCCGGAGGTGTTGTAGGGCCCGAGGGCCAGGCTGACCAGTGAGCCACCCTCCTGCGCCCCTCGGAGCTGCCAGGCTACCTGCCCAGCAGCCACGTTCAGTGGGGAGACATCCTCCCCCCCTGAGTCACAGGTGCCACCTGCCCATCTAGGTCCAGCCCCCACCACCTGGGCAGGGGAACATCGGCTCCCCCGGCTGACACCCTGACCGACGGTGGCCCCCGGGCAGCAGGCCCCTGCAAGGCACTTTGGTGGTGACCGTGGGGTCTGCGGGGGCGCACGGCAGCCAGCTGACTGTAAAGTGCTGCGGGGAGGTTCTGCGGGGCTCCCCGTCTGTCGGCTGAGTTCTGGGACCCTGTCCTGCCGAAGCTCAGGGCCACACCCAGGAGCCGTCTGTTGGACACTCGACGCTACGCCTAGGTGGGGCTGTGGCTCTGCGGTTGGGACATTTGTCCTCTTCCCTGTCCCAGGAGTGAGATGAAGCGCTGGATGACCTCGCTGGCCCCCAACCGGAGAACCAAGTTTGTTTCCTTCACATCCCGGCTGCTGGGTAAGTGGCTTTAGGGGAACCACCGAGAACCCGGGCCCAGAAGGCGGCCCCCAGCTTCTCTAGGGCTGCTGGCGGCTGAAAACCTCAGGCAACAGGAGAGGGCACTGGTTCAGCCGCCTGAGGGGACGCCTGAGCGCCCCGTGTCCCGGCCCCACAGTTGTCCCCAGGGCCGGGTGCAGGTTGCAGAAACCCCTCCGAAGCCTCGAACAGGCGCCCCCAGAGCTGCTCCTCCGTTCCCTCTGCACCCCTCTCTCGCTCACCCTCGCTTTCTCTGAGCTGAGCCCCGCTCTCTCAGGTGACTCCCTTTCAGTGGCTGCGGGACAGGCGGTGGTGTCCAGGGTGTGCTGGGCCGGGGGCAGGGCGGTGACGCGGTGACACGGTGAGGACAGGCCACCTCCGTCCCCCACCCCGCAGACTGCCCCCAGGTCCAGTGCGTGCACCCGTACGTGGCCCAGCAGCCGGATGAGTTGACGCTGGAGCTGGCTGACACCCTTAACATCCTGGACAAGACGGAAGACGGTAAGGCAGGGGCCGGGCCCGTCACCCACCAGTTCCTGGGGGTGCAGCACAGCGGCCCGGCCCCCACAGGGAAGCTGGCTGCCGGGCAGGCAAGTGCAGGCCATGGCACAGCTCTGCCCCCCCGGTCCCCTCTGCCCGTCCTGGCTTCCCCACCTTCTCCCAGGGCCTCTGCTCTCCTGCCACACCTGTGAGGGGCATCTCTGCCTTCTCACCGGCCCAGCCAGACCACCTGGCCCGGAAGGCCCTGGGCTGCGGTGGGAGGAGGACAGCGAGGAACACCGTCACCCTGACCCTCACCCTGACCCTAGACTTGCAAGAAGCTTCCAAGTGAGCCTGTGACCCTCAGGCTCAGAGCCCCATGTGGGCCAAGGATCCACCACCCAGCTCCCACCCAACTCTAGGGGTGCATTGGTGCCAAGTGAGGTCACACCCCTTCCGGAAACACTGACCCCTTATTTCTATATCAGAACCCCTACATCTGCAGAGAGCACCTCCTCGCCTCCAGATCCTCCTCACCTTTGAGGTCCTGGCTAGGAGGCCTCAGGCTGGTGACCTCCCACGGGTGGTTCCAAACTCCGGGGGCTCCCTGGCATCGGAAGAGCAGTGTCCATCCCCCCACACCCTCAAACAATAAACCAGCCCAGCTCCCCTCCCATGGGGCCTACAGAGGGTGCCCAGGATGTGCCCAGGGACCATGTCCTGCAGGGTGATCTCAGGGGGAGAGAGGGAGAGGCAGGGTACCCAGCTGACCGCCTGTGCCCCCGGGAGGCTGAGAGGCTCAGAGAGGGGTGCCCAGCCAGACGGCAATGTGACCTTCCAAGCCACCACCCACACTGGCCGCTTGGATGTCTCTTGCTTTTGGGGTGGCCTTTGGGGTCTCCCAGTCTCATGTGGGGAAGCCTAGAATTACTGAGGACTTTGGAGTGGGTCCTAAAGTCGATACAGCTGGGACACGCTGTGGCACAGAGCATAGCTGGTCCCATCCCGGCACAGAGGTGGCAGGGCACTGCCTCCCCAGCGCATGGGGGGCACACCCCATCTGAGGCGCTCTGGTAGGGGCTTCCGGAGCAGCGCCCCCGGAAAGACCTCTGAACTCCCGGACCTCCCACTCTGGTGCCAGAAGGAAGGAAGGGCCGGCTGGGTCTCCGGAGGAGGGCCTGACCCTCCCACCCCTTCCTGCACAGGGTGGATCTTCGGCGAGCGGCTGCATGACCAGGAGAGAGGCTGGTTCCCCAGCAACATGACCGAGGAGATCTTGAACCCCAAGATCCGCTCCCAGAACCTCAAGGAATGTTTCCGTGTGCATAAGATGGAGGACCCACAGCGCAGTCAGAATAAGGACCGCAGGAAGCTGGGCAGCCGAAATCGCCAATGACCCCCGGCTCCCGGCGCAGCAGCCACGTGGGCAGGTGGGAGCAGGGCCTGGCGGGCAAGTGCATGGCCTGTGGAGGGGCTCTGGGGGCAGGGGACCTTGGGTGGGAGTCGCCCCCACCCCTCGTCCCTGGCACGTGATGAATGCGCAGGCCTCTGGGCCCCTGGCTTGCAAACGGGGAAAAGGGTGCCCATGTCCTTCCTCTGATGCATTTGTAAATGGGAGTGTATTTTAAACAGACCCACCTGTTCCTCTCATCTCGTAGAGGGGGTGGAAGGGAATTGGCACGCCCCACGGGCCTTCCCAGGCCCTGGAAGAGGCCCCAGACCCAGGGTGTCCCTGGCCGAGGGCAGGTGCAAAGGTGATGATTGTCATGACCCCCCTGCACGTGTCCTTCTTCACCCCGGAAGCCATTAGAATCCACCAGGCTTGCAGACGGGCTGCCGTGGCCCGGTGAGCTTGATGAGGGGCCCTCGGTCCCCAGTTTATGAAACTGAGACCGGCTGCATCTGTCCGCCTCGGCCACTCCCCGCTGCACCGCCAGGCCCTGCCTCGCGGCAGGCCTCCTGGAGCGTGGTCCAGGGCCCCTGCCGCCCCGGGCTCCCCGATGGGCCTGTCTTCTGGCCCCTCAAGGAGCCCAGGTATTATAAGGAATGAACTGGTCACTGCATCCTGTATTGGTTATGGTTCTAAGAAAAGCAAATAGCATTTTTGGCTGCATTAAAAGAAGCATCATGTATAAAACAAAGGAGGTGAAGTGCCACTCTTTATTGCCCTGCTCCATACAGCAATGAGGTGTTTGCTTCTGGACAGGGAGAGAAGAGTCCCCTGCAAGGTCAGCAGAGATGGTACATCCTGGAGGAGGGTGTCCAGGCGGCCTCTGGTGGAGAAGGAGCCCTCCAGGGCCAGGGCCTGCACTTGTTCGAGGACTCCAGAAACAAAAGGGTGTTTGAGGGAGTTGGAGACACCCAGTGAGAGCAGGGGTTTGGAAAACCACAGTGGAATGGGGGTGTCAGGGAATGGGGGTCCCACAGGGAGTTTGCCCACCAGCCATGGACTGGGGCCTCCTACCTGGCCAGTCTTGGGCCTTGGGCACCTCTTCCCACCTGTGGAGGTAGTGGACGTTACCCAGAGGCTGCAGCTCCTCCCCCAGCCCTCCCAGCCACCCCACCGTCACTCAGGGTCTGTCCTGGAGTGTAGACGGTCAGAGTCAGACTCCGCCCAGCCCTGCCCGCTGGGGACCCTGCGCTCCGGGCCAGGACACGCTGTCCTCTGCACCAGGACAGGCCTTCAAAGAGCAGCCCGAGGTGTAGATCCAATGGGACTTTGTAGCTCCTTCCCATGGGCTACAGCTCCTGGTATCCTTGAGACCCCAGAGCCTCAGAGAATTACATGAACCCTGCCAGGTACAAATACCTGCAACACGCTGGTTCACCGGGGGAGGGACCCCTGGTCCCTGGAGGGACCGGTGCTCCATGCTGCATCCCCAGGGAGAGAAGCCACACCCGAGTCCCCAGGACTGCGGGAAGGGGAAGGAGGGCCATTTCTGAGCCCCGTGCTGCCGGGGGTCGGGGCGCGGGGACAGAGAGCGGGGTTGTCTGGAGGGCTGGCCCTTGTCCCGCCTTCCTTTTGAAGCTGCTGCCTTGGATCGTGTGCTCTGACAAGGGCTTTGGCCACCGGAAATTTTGTGAAATGAAGTAATTTAAACAGATTCATGAAAACCGGCCCGTTCCCTAACCCTCCTTTGTCAGCAGGAAGGCGTGACCCGTGGTGCGTGTTGGGGAGGGTGTGAGGGCACCAAGGGTCTGGAGTCGTCCAGGTACAGGTGTGTCGGGGAGAACAGGGAGACCACAGGGGCCACGCAGCCGCTGAGACAGCGGTGGGAGGAACAGCTCCAGGGACAGCCCGGGGAGCGCAGTTTGCAGTCAGTCTCTCCCCCAGGTCGTCTCCTGGCTCCAAAATCCCTGGGGGTGCGTGAGGGGGGCGGGGACAGGACACAGTCTGGCTTCTTGCCAACTGCACCCAGCGTGGCCAGCCGCTGTTTTCAATCTCCCTCTAAATTATAAGCCTAGGCTCCCCGGGAGTGTGGAAGGCAGAGCGGGATCAAAGTCGGACAGCCACCCTGGGAGGCGCGGGGGAACGAGGGGGCACTGAGAGGGAAAAGGGGAGCGGGGCTGGGGGTGGGGTGCCATCATCCCGACAATGATGGCACTGTCCTGTGTGGGGCTGCGGGGGCCCTAGGCTCCCCCAAAGCCCGGCCTGGGGGGCCGCCTAGGACTGCGAGTACCAGGCCAGGCTGACATCGGTGCCTGGGCTTCACCCCCTGAGCTCCTCTACCTCCTGGGGCTTCCCGGGTTAGCGGGGTCCCCACGATGGCCACCGACACCCCGCCAGGAGGGGCGGGCAGGGGGCGACCTGGAAGGTGGGTACAAGCGCTCCAGCCTGCTTCTGCTCGGAGCGCCCCGCGCCCACTGCACCCCCGGCCCGCGCAGGGACACACGGCTCCTCCGGGCGCCCAGGCCACATGCGTGCACAGGCACGTGTTGCAAGGTGTCCCCCGCCCCTGCTCGCCAGACACTCAGGCACGGACACACTCGAGACACGGCCACTCCCGGTGGGGGCGCAGCCCCTTTATTCGCTTCAGGAGGCGGAAAACTTTCTCAGCGCGACGACCACCAGCGCCAGCACCACGCAGGTGGCCAGCAGGGCGGCGATGACAATGGCCGCGATGGCGCCGGGCCCCAGGGAGCCTGAGAGGAAGGAGGGCCGAGTCAGCCCCTGGCCAGGCCCGAGACCCACCTTCCCCGGGCCTCCGTGCCCCCTGCGCCCGGCCCCGCCCGCCCCCCTTACCGCCGCCGCCCTGGTCCAGATGCTCCCGCGGGGTGCTGTCCTCGGGGCTCGGCGGGCGGGTGGGGCCCGGGCGGCCGGTGGCCGCGGGCTCCCGGCCCGGGCTGGTGCTCTCCACCGGGCCTTCTCCGGATGGCAGCTCCACGGGCTCGTTCCACAGGGTGGGCGCCGGCTCCTGCGGGCCCTCGGCTGCAAGGCCAAGGACGGGCGCTGGGTCCCAGGCTTTGGGCCCAGGGGGGCCACCTGAGCAGGTGGCCCTGTGTGGGGGACCCTGGAGCTCAGCCCTCCTCCAGACTCCCCGGGTCATAGGTGAGGCAGCCACGTGTGACCCCAGAGCCCCCACGCCTCTAAGCCCAGGTGAAGACCGTTGATGGAGGCAGCCATAGAGGGACCAACAGTGAGAAGACAGCTGAGCGCGCCGGGCGGGCTAGGGGGACCCAGGACGCAACACCTCCTCTCTCCCAGCAGAACCTGCGTCACCCATCTGAACCTATGGGCTCTCTAGGCCTGGGTGGGGTGACGTTTGGGAGGGACCCCTGCAGGGCAGACACAGGTCGGACTCTACCCTGGAGAAGAGGTGGGCAGGTGGATCAGCGCCCCCTCCAGAAACCGGGGCTTCTGCCCACTCCAGGCCCATGAGGTCCGAGGGTCCCCAGCTGCCGGGGGTGGACAACAGAGGCCACCCACACCCAGGGTGGCCAGCCCTGCCTCTCCTTGGCCCTCACCTGCGTAGGGCCGTGCGCCCACACATACCCATTGGTGGAGGCTTCAAGCCCAAGGGGTCTCTATACCGTAAGGAACTGACGCCTGCGCGTGACTGCGACCAGACAGGGCAGGGCCGGAGGGTACGTGGCCCGAACGGGCAGCCCAGGAGAGGGTGGGTGCCCCCTGCCCTCCCACCCAAGCTGAGGCTCAGCCACACTTCAGTCTCCGGGCAGCCTTTTCTGCAGGAACCTTTCTTTGCTCATGGGTAAGGGTTTCGGGTACCCAGGGGCCCCGGAGAACTAAAGGGACAGGCCAAGTGATCACACCAGCCTCACGCCCCAGCCAGGCAAGGCTGTGGTTCCGGGAGGAGCACTGCGTCCATGTTGGTGTCCCAATGCGGACGCAGACCCGGCCTGGCTGTGTGAGGGGACACCCTTGTCCCCGGGGGGCAATGGGGCGTGGCTGTGTCACATGGTTCCGCATCCAGACAGATAGGCAGGTGGGCAGATGGGAAGACAGAGAAAGCAAATTGCACAACATGTTGGAAACTGGTCAATCTAAGGGAAGAATCTTCGGGTCACTGGATTATTCTTGCAACTGTTTTGTAAACTTAAGATCTTTCCACAATAAAAATGAACAAGGCCCTGGCTGGTAGCACAGTGGATAAGGCGCCGGCCTGCGAACCCAAAGGTCGCAGGTTCGATTCCCCAGCCAGGGCACATAACCAGGTTGCAAACCAGGTCTCCAGTCAAGTCTGTGGCTGGAGGCAGGTGAAAGGCAACCATACATGGATGTCTCTCTCCCTCTCTGCCTCTCTTCCTTCCCCTTTCTAAAAATAATGAAATAAAATCTTAAAAAAAAAAAAAATGTGTTTAAAAAAAAAAAAATGAACAAGGCTGCCCTGGCCCTGCCCCTGCAGCCTCCCCTGGGCCCCGGCTGGCTCAGTTTGGAGGCCCCGCACCCAGGGGTGCAGGGTAGATCCCTCTCCCAGGCCCCAGGCCCATCCACAGTAACGGGTCCCCACCAACCATGAGGTGTCCCTGTGGGAGGGTGAAGCAACCCCTTCAGGCCTCCCTGGTCATTGGCAGGAGGGCAGGGCCCATGCGTACTGACCTCAGGCTGCCGGGAAGCTGGCAGAGGAAAGGCCTGAGCTTGCCCACTGCTTGGCCGGCCCTGATGTCTAGGGCTTGCAGACTGTCTCCCCAGATAAACGGAGAAACCGCGGGCACCCACCTGCTCCCCACACACCCGAGACGGCAGGCACCTCCCCTCCCACCCCTGCCGGCCCTGGCTCACCTCGGACCGCCAAGCACCTGGCCAGGGACGCAGCCCAGCCCACCTGGGTGGCATCTGGGAAATCAGCTCTGAGCTCAGAAGGTGGAGTGACTGGCCCATGGCCCCCGGGAGGGCAGGAGCTCCTGCCCTGGACTGCCCCCCGCTGCCCTGTGCCAGAGCCCAGGAGCACGTCTGGGGAGAGCGAGCCCCGGAGCAGGGCAGCGGGCAGTGCACGCAGGCCCTCTCCCTCTCCGCCCCGTGGCCAGCCTCACTCTGCTGCTCCCACAAGGCCTGGCTCCCCTCGGTGAGACACACAGGCTTGGGTCACCTCGACCCTGCCAAGTGTACCCTCCCTCGGGCCTCTCCCCCATCACCCAACCCGTCATTCCCTGAGGCTCCAGGCGCTCCCGGACCCAGGGTGCTGGGTCCAGATCCTGCCTCCGCCAGTCCCTCGTCTGGGGTCCCCTCCCCCCTATCGTTCCCAACCCGTGAGGCCTCTCACAGCCCACCCTCGTCAGTAACTGTGCCCTAGTCACCATCAGCAGGGCTGCCCCTGTCCTAGGGCCCCTCTGGCCTGAGTCACCTGGCCCCGCTGCAGCTGGCTACTTTGGGGGACCCCACAGGCTGGTGCACCTGCGCCAAAGCAGCAGGGCCCCAGGGGCCAGGCAGCTGCCCACCCACCCAGGCGGGTGCCCCACCCAGCAGCAGCCGGGACTCAACCCCCAGCCCCCAGCCCAGAAGGTGCAGCTGCCAGGGAAGGGGGGGCCCATCCTCTTATCTGCGCCTGGAGGGCCAGGTTGCTGTGGTGAGAGGGGAAAGCAAGGTCTCAGGGCAGCCACCCTCCCTCCCACTCCGGCAGCCGGAGGGCCTGTCCACGGAGGGGTCAGGAGATCCAGGCGGAGGGACCAGGGCCGCATGAGCACAGGCGTGGGGCATGAACCCACGGGCACAGGAGGCGAGCTGAGTCGGCCGCAGTGACGTTAAACGGATGGGGAAGGCGCAGGACCCGTGATGAGAACTGAGCTCCAAGGACCAGAGTAAACACGGTGCTGGGACTCCATGCTCTGACCAGGGAAAGCAGGAGCGGGGGCCCCGTGGGCGCTCCCCCGGCCCCACCGCCCCCAGCCGCCCTCCTTTAGGTAAATAAGTTTGTTTGGCGCTCACTCTGACCACAGGGCCCCGGGGCCAGGCGCCTGTGCTCACAGATGGCCTTTGTACGGGCCATGAAGGGCCTTTTCATCCCTGCCCTGGCCTCCAGCCTGCCCAGCCTGGCCTGCTCCCCCTGCCCCAGTAGCTGCGGCCACAGGACGGCTCCTTCCTGGCTGTCAGCTACAGGACCCCCGCCCACCAGTCAGCAGGCGGGGGGCTGCTGGGCCTGGTACGCACGCACCCCCTGAACAGCCAGCCAGAACCCCAAGGACTCGGGAGGAGTCTGTCCCTCTTGATAGCACATGGAAAGAGGGGAGGCCAGCTGAGATCCCGGTGACACCAAACACCAGGGTGCCCCCCAGGCATTCCTGTGGTGGAGGACGAAGCCCACCCGCTGGCCGCGTACGCACAGCGTGACCCAGCGCCTCTGGCTGGCAGCCGGGGCCTGGAGGGCTGGCCGCTCAGGGCGCGGGAAGAGGGCTGGCACCTCCGAGGACCCCCCAGGAGGGAGGAGTGTTTCAGTGAGGTGGGCCAGGATGTAGGGGCTGCAAGGGTCACAGTCCCAAGATCCAGGCCATGCAAGATGCCACCTTACACTTTAGATCACTTCCCCAATTCCTGGGACCTCTCCCACCCGAAGGGAGCTAGGCTGCGCGTTGTCAGCCTGTGAGAGGGGTGCTTCTGGCCGGAGGCAGCCCTGCAGCCAGCGGAACAGCCGGGGCGTGTTCGCCCGGCCCCCCGACATTGGCTGGGGTGCCTGGTGCTGGGCCCATCCGGACGGCTGCTGTTCGGATCGTAGGCCTGCAGTCCCATGGAGGCAGAGGCCCCATGGGGTCACCGTCCTAAGATGACACAGAGATGTGGAGAAACAGCCAGAAGCCGAGGGCATCGCAAGCTCCCCTGCATGTGCCCGGGTGTGGCTGTCCCCCCTGGCCCGTCCCAGCCGCTCTGCCTGGGCTGCGCTCACTCCTGCTACCCAGGTCCCTCTCCCGCAGACCCCTCCCAATGCCCATGCTGCAGGGAGGGTCTCCAGCCCTGGGGTCCCCCACTGGGGGCAGGAAACCCTGTTCTTTGGCCCCGTCACTGCGGACAGAGATTTGCTTCCTTCCAGGAGAAAGACCACCCGGGACCCACCTGTGCCTTTCGTTTCTCAGGCTTTGAAGCCAGCCTGGGCCGGCCTCTCCCGGGTGGGCCCCCAGCCACGCCGGCCGCCCCGAGCCTGCGGGCACCTTCTGCTGGACCCCAGACCCACCATTTTGGCTCCGTGCGGCACCTAGACCCCACATCCTAGCCGGCTTCCTGAGGCATCACTGGCCCTGGGGCTCCCTCCCGAATTTTTCCTGGTGTAGGAAGAGCAGCCGGGGCTTCACTCCTTTGGCTTCAGAAAAAACCAGCAGGGAAGGGCATGCTGGGTTTGAAACGTCAACACAGTTGGGCTCTGGCCCCTCAGCCACTTACCCTGGGCCAGGGGTCCCCTCCTGACTCTCAGGTCTGGAAGGCTTCAGTGTAGGATACTGGAGTTACCCCCTCGCCCCCAGGCAGCTAAGGTCCCCAGGCCGCCATCCTCTGGCTGTCATCTGTCTCATGGAAGCCCTCTGCTGTGCCACCCTGCTGCCATCCCGTGCTGGAAAGGACCTCCGTGCCCTGGACATCCGAGAACCTGGCCCGGGGGTGCCTTGTGACCCTGGGCGACTCCGGCCCAGAAAGGACCTTACCTGTGAGCACCGCAGGGGCCAGGACCCCAGAGAGGAGCAGCAGCACCACGCGCAGCGCCGGACGGAGCGCCATCGTGGCCCGAGTGCGTGCGGCCGGCGAGCACGGAGGACTGGGCTGGTTAACTTCAGGGCGGCGGGAGAGAGGTATCAAAGGGCTGGGAAGGGTTTTCATCAATGCAAACTCTGTCCTCCTGGGACACCGTGCCCGCCCCCCAGGCATGCCAACACACACACACACACACACACACACACACACACCCAGCAGAGCTAACAGAACAGACCGCTCTCCTGGATTCTGGAGGCGCCCCACCCTCGGAGAGCAGGGAGGAAACTGCACCCTTTCCCTCTCTCTCCCCTCAGCTCCACCAGCAAAGGACTCACCCAGGGAACTGGGAAAGGCCGGTGCAGTGGCCACTATTTTAGAGAGTCCCGTTTGGGCCCATGACCCTGCACTTCAGCACCCAGGGCCCAAGGCCCAGGCCTGGGAGACCCAGTGCTGGGCCAGCGGCACCCTGGGCTCTGGGTGCTGCGCTGGGAGCCCTTCAAAGCGGTTTCAGTCCAAATCCTCAGGCCGCTCTCGTCTCTTTCCCGAGAAGCACCTGTCATTAAATGCCATGTGCCTCTTCTTGCTCTCTGTTCTCCCAGGTGACCGAGACTTGAAATGCCACCTATACGCCCGTGACATGCGTCCCAGCCAGGGTCTGGCCTGGAACTTCAGCGCCAGGGGTGTCTGATGGGCATCTCCAACTTAACATGCCCCAAACTAGCCTTGACTGCCTGCCTCACAGCCCCGACCTGCCAGCTACACAACGAAGAGGCATCTTTTATCTTACTCCCTAAACCCTGGTATGGCTCGGAACAGACCGTCAACACTACCCACCCTCCCCCCTCCACACCCTTCATGGTTTCCCACAGCTCTTGGATCAGAAAGCTGACCTAAGGGCTTGCCTCGGCCCTGCTCAAACTTATCCTGCCTCAGGGCCTTTGCACTTGCTGTCCTGCTCCCAAGCAGCAGCCCCTCTGCTCATGAAGCGGCTCCCTTCTCCTCACCATTCCGGTTTCAGTTCTGGTCCGTTAGCCCCCCATCAACTGGGCACTTTTATTACAGGAAACTCTCGTTTTCTGTTGTTTTCATTTTTTTCTTGAGCGCTCATGTATAGACTGTGGGGTACACAAATCTTATGTTTATAGCTTGATAAAGTTTCGTACAGGTGGACAAACACCTGTGTGACCACCACCCAGAGCAAGAGAGAACATTCCCAACATACCAGCAAAATGCCCCACCCCCTGCCTTGCTCCCCAAAGTGCCCTTCTGTCTTCCATCACCGTAGGTCAGTTTTGCCTACACTTAAACTTCGCGTAAATGGAATCACATTATATAAACTCTCCTTTATTTGCCACCGTGAAATTTATTCTCATGGCTGAATTGTATCCCAATCTCTGAATGTGCCACAACCTATCCATCCTTCTATCCTCTTTGTTCTTTACCTGTGTCCATTTGGGTAGTTTGCAGGCATGAACTTTGACAACTATGAATACAGCAGCTACGAATGTTCTTTTCCGTCTTTTGGTGAACAGGTGCACTGATTCTCTTGGTCATCTTCCTACAGATCCAACGGCCCCGTTCGAGGGCAGCTAGCCTTTCGGTTCCGTAGATGCTGCCTGGCGGGTTCCCTGAGCATTTGTTCCACATGATCACCTCAGCAGCTGCTGCCCCACGTCCTCCACAGAGCCTGCCATTCCCTTCCTCCCAGCCGTCTGCTAGGTTTTGTGTTGTCTCTCTGTGGCAGCATTTCCACGACTGACCAAGTTGGGTACTTTTTGCTTATTGACCTCAGGAATATTCTTTTTCGTGAAGGGGCTGCTCGGTTACTTCTGCCAACATTTGTCAGAGAGGCCTATCTTTTTAGGAACCATGCGTCCCAGGTAAAAATCCTTTGTCAGGTGTACGTTTCAGTGCCTTTGGAGGAAGTGCTCACTGGTTTTCCGTCTGTCCCCACCACCTCAGTCCCAGGACAGCAGGGGCGGTGCTGTGTTCACTGGTGCATTTCCAGAACCTCCACCAGGCCCCGCGCACGGCAGGGGCTTCACTCGTGAGCACCTTCTCACCGTGCATTCCTTCGTGCTGCTTGACCGCTCGGCATCCCACCTTCTTCTTTCTGCGTGAGTGCAGTCAGACCCCATGATCGCCTGGCGGAGACTCTCCTGCCAGCTGACTTCCCGTTAGCATCTGCCAGTGGAAGGGACAGCTGGGTGACGGAAGGTGGCGGGTACCTTCTTGCTGCTTGGGATTTGCCCGTAGGAAATGAGAGCCAGTCATGTGTGGTTCACCGCATGTTAGGACCGGGTGTCGAGCATGTAGTGTTTATTGGAAACAAGGCTCACGGGACCACGTCGATGCGGTCCCTGACATCTATAGAATGTGGACACCATCAAAAGAACAGTGAAGTAAATAGCCTTCTTGCTGCGCTGGGTGCTCATAGGCAAGGACAATTTCAAGGATTTAAATTTTGAGGTCAGGGTACGCTCTGAGAACTAAAGCAATTTGTTTGTTGTTTTAAAAATACCTCTCTTTTCTTGTAGCTACAGGGCACAAAAGCAGACCCCACAGTTGCTGGGGTTGCAGCATTACCACCTTAAATTGAATTCACAGCCATGACAACTCCCTGGTGACACTCGGGGCCCTGATTAGGAAGGAGACCTTGGGATGTGGATTGAGGATGTTTGGGTCACAAATTAGAGAGACTCTCTCCCTCACCCAGGCCTCTCCTGATGGAGCGGCGGCCTCTTCTCCTGTCTGAAGACAACAGCCTTTTCTTATCTGAATAATAACCTCATCTGTTGAGCACCCTTCCGAGAGGGTGCCTGCTCCCCACCCCCCCACCCCCGCCAACAACCCCTCACTGCCTCCCTACCCAGAACTAGAAGGAAAACGAGCACAAAGCCTGGGCTAGGAGCAAATACGGTATACACTCAAACGACGGCTAATTATTCTAACAACATGCTAATAACCAAATACTAAGATTTTGCTAACTTATACTAACAGAAAGCTGGAGAGCCCTGGCTGGTAGCACAGTGGATAAGGCGCCGGCCTGCGAACCCAAAGGTCGCAGGTTCAATTCCCCAGCCAGGGCACATAACATGGTTGTAAACCAGGTCTCCAGTCAGATCTGTGGCTGGAGGCAGGTGAAAGGCAACCATACATGGATGTCTCTCTCCCTCTCTGTCTCTCTCCCTTCCCCTCTTTCTAGAAATGATGAAATAAAATCTTAAAAAAAAAAAAAAAAAAGGCTGGAGAATACGTAGTGGGAAAGAATTCTAAGGTGTTAAGACTAAAAGGCCAAGATATGAGTTGACCGTGATCAGGTCAAATGTATTGACAAGGGTGTGTTCAGCTCAAGCATCTAGAATAGTGATTTGCAAGCAGTGCACAGCAAGAATCTTTAAAACACGCAATACCTGACTATTTGGTCAGGGGCACTGACCTCTTTTCCCTTAGATTGTCAAATAAAATAATGACGACAGTCCGTCGCAGGTGACTCACACCTTAACTACCTGTGACACATCCTCTGTAATTACCCCCAAGTTCACTCCCTTCGCTGAGGCACTGAGGTGCACTGGTAAGGAGACTGGCCTCTTTAAAAGCTGCGTGGGGTGCTTTCTCCGCAGGCCAGGGGTGACAAGGACGGGATGACCGACTTCCTTGGGAGTCAGGGGGTGCCACCACTGCAGTGAGTGTCACAGACAGAGCAACTACAAGAATGCTTGGACTCCCGGGGTACAACACCCACCCGGGCGGCGTGCTAATGCACACCTGCTGCTCAAGCAAAGACAGGCGGGCAGAGCCTGCACGCTCCCGGTTCTCAGACCCAGGATCTCTGGGCACGAACGGAGGCAACTTCTCGGTAGGAAAGGGCCTGCAAGGCAGCCCTTCCCCAAGGCAACCCTTCCTCAAGGGCACCGGCGGCCTCAGACGGGCAGCTGTGCCCTGGGGAAGGCACCTCTTCAGGGGTCCCTGGACACAGGATGTGTTGACACTAGCCTCTGGGTGCCCCAAATGCCACTGTGTTCAGCAAAGTGAGAGCGTATGGAAGTCAAGCACTGGGTGGAACGTGGGCTCGAATCTCTCTCAGGGAGGGAGGGGCTGCCAGGGGGTAGAACCCACCCGGGGAGGCAGAGCCCCATGTACGCTGAGGCGCCATGCCTCACGCACGCCTCATCATTCCATCAGATTTCATTAATAAAGACACACTTAAGATAGATTCAGAATTTTAAGACAGTCAATTGTATTTGAAATAATAAACCACGCCAAAAGGCGAGAAGTGGCAACAGGCTGAAGACAGAAAGTCTAAATGACAAAGATTATTGCAGGATTCATCTTGTACATATAGGGTGGGCAAAAGTCATTTTTACGGTGTCCATATGGAAAATAATACAATAATAAATAACGTAAAAATAAACTGTTTTGTAGATTCACTACTGTAAGCCTACTTTTGCCCCACGCTGTTATTTTTGTAATGCTGGAGGTGCACCTTTAAACAAATACTGAATTCTAGTTAGAAGAAGGCTGTTTTTTCACAGTAGTACGGGTGAGCAGTTATGAGACCACGTTCGTATATTCTAGGATTGAGCAAACAAGGAACTATATTGAGGATAACAGGAGCCACTGTCCCATCGCTGGAGAGAGGAATTACAAATACGGAAAGGAGAAAGATCAGAATGGATTCTGTGTGTTAGAACTGAAGGGATCGGTAAGGACTCACACGATGTAGAGGTAAGCAGTTACAACACGTGGATACTCACATGTATGCACTTCTACACGCGCTCACACACAATACACGCCCACTGCCCACCAGCGGACGGTCTCCCCAGTTTGGTTTCTGGACACCACTCCACTCCCCACAAAAAGGAATCCCAGATCCTCAGGAAAATGGCTTCCAAATCTGGGAAAGGTGAAGCAGATGATGGTCCTAGCCCATCTCAATCCAAAGGAAGGAAGTGCTCACAGGATGGTGGGGATTCAGCAGAACAAAGAAAACCAGACCGGAAGGGCACACGGTGGACCATGTGAGTGTGAAGAAGGAACAGACCATGACCTGTGCACGTGTGGGAAGCTCGTCCCAGAGCAGAATGCTGACGAACGTAAGAGAAAAGGCTTGTCAAATACCTCAGGTAAGTGTCCAAGGACCACCAGGGGCTGCTAAAACCCACGGATGACAGCCGGATGAGGAGCTGGCTATCTGCCTAAGGCCAAGGTGTCCCGTAAAGAGAAAAACACAGCAGTGCAGACATCTGACAGGCAGCACCTTAATCGTGCGACTCTCGTGAGCATCAGGGAGGGTTCAAACCCGCCCGTGCACCGGGGACATGACGTCTTCTGTAACATTCCTGCCCAAGTGCACCATCTCAACTGAAGCGTGAGGAACACCAGGCAACCCGCGTGCATTCCACAAAATAACTGTCCTGCCCCTTGGAAAAACGCCAGGATGTGAAAGGCAGAGACAGTTCCAGATTAGATGAGACCCAAGAACCAGGAGAGCTAAACACAGCAAGTGGTCACAGGTGGCAACCTGCTCTTGTTTTTCCTCATAAAAGACGTTAGCAGACCAACCAGGGGCTATGAATGAGGCCTGGTTATCGATGAGTAGTGCTGTATCGCCTGAGCCCTAATTTTAATCACTGTACTGTAGGTCAAGTAAGAAACTGCAAGGTGTACACCCTGCGGCATTGAGGGATATGGGATAGAACGTCCGCAGCTTCCTCTGCAGTAATGGTTTACTTAAAAAGTTCCTGAGCATCCAGGAGTGGAGTCATTGGGAAAAAATGGAGCAGATGTGGCAGGAGATCTGGGCGAGTTACATGGGAGTTCTATCATTCTGGAAAGTTTCCTTTTAGATCTGGAATTATTCAAAATGAAAAGACCTCCCTTCTCAATGATAGAGTCACAACCTTTCAGTGACTAAGGAAGTAACAGACCTGGGTGATGCTCATTGGTGAACGTTAAACATGATGCATGAACGGTAACAGAACTTTGCTAGTGGGATGAAATCAACCAACAGCAACAGAGCTGATGGTGAAATTTGAGGGACTCCGCCCCAAACTGGAGATTCTGGGATAGGGAGCTCAGGGATTGACCTTTGTTTCAAGTTTCTCAGGGGATCTGGGCCAAGCCTGGACCTGACAGGGCAGGAAGGGCTGCCTCCCTGAGGGATACTTCTCTGCACTAAGTTAAGACGCCAGGGAGGAAGGGGACCCCTATTTAACATGCACCTACGCATGACTAGTAGTGCTGCCTCCTCCCTTGCAAATGGAGTTTACCAAGCATTTACGTGCTAGGCTCTGCACCATGCAAGTCCGTTTTAAGGCACCGATCACAACTACTTGGTAGCTCCCATTGTGCAGATAAGGAAACAGCTATTTGCCTCAAGTAGGAGGTAGGACCAGCACTCACACCTGCCAGTAGACTCCAGGCCCTCCATTCACAACAGCCCCCACAGGGTCACTCCACAGGGTACCTTCAAACACACACACACCCTAGAATTGGGAGATGCTGGACACAGCGCAGCCGGGCCCCTGGGAACGGCGCTGGGTTCCTGGCTCTGAACAAGAATGGAAACCCGCCCTGGCCGGAGGGCTGTGTTGGGCACCGGCCTGCAGGCAGAAGGCAGCCAGCTAATTCCTGGTCAGGGCACATGCCTGGGTGCAAGTCAGGCGATAGATTGATGCTTCTCCCTCCTCTTTCTCCCTTCCTCCCCCTCTCTAAAGAAGTTAAAAGCCAGAGCCGCTCTGACTTCTCATTGGAAAAGCCAGAGGTCTTCAGTCCCCAGGCCAAACTGGGGTGTCTGCTGGGATTTCTTTGCCGCAGTCACTGCAAATTCACCGAATCCAAACCTCTCCCATTTCCAAAAGAAGACGGAAGAGAATGTGCAGACAGAACCAGAAAGGCAGGAGGATTTGGGGAGGCAAAGCACTTCACCGAGTCCCTAGACTTCTGGCCTTTCCTACAACTAACGGTGGCTACCTATGTGCCTCTGGCTGGTTAAGACGTAAGAGTGGAGTCGAGCTCCCAAAATAGCTCCTTGAAGGGTGCTGACTGAGCAGAGGGGCCACTGACCCATCCCCCCGTCGTGCCTGGAGGAGCATGGGCATGACTGTTGGTGCTCCAGCAGCCACCTTGGAGGATGGATGCCACAATCAGGAGGGTGAAGGGAGAACCTAGGTCCCCGAGCCACCACACCAGTCTTGGACTTGAGAAATGAACCATCTTGGTTAAGTAGTTGCTACTTGGTCTTCTGTGACATGGAACCAAACCTACTCCTGACTCCCTATTTTCTGGACCCTTCTCATGCTAAAAGGGAATTCAAAGCAAGAAGTGATTGGCTCTCAAAGGAAACCAATCTACCACACCTCCTCCGTCTAGGGGGACAAGGCATGACGTCTCAGTGCCTTGAGGGCAGCTGGCCTGACCCGGGTGCCGAGGTGATGGGGAATTCCACTCCCCCGGTGCCATCCCTTGGTCGCAGGGCGGCTGCCACAGCGCCAATCCATGGCTCTTGATTCCCTGCATCGAGGTGCTGCTGCTCCGAGGTAGCGAACCACAGTTTCCTTAGCTGCAGAGAACATGCCCACTGACTCCTCCCCGGAGGGAGACTCCTCTCGAAGGCTCAGGCTCCCAGACCTGAACTGACAGCACCAGGGGCGGCGTGGCTCCGTCCCGTCAGCGGGTGCAGCCACACGGGTAAGATGAACGTCGCACACCTGGCTGCTCCACAGTGTGTCGGGAACGACCCGCACCCCAGCAGGCCCAGAGCCGTCCTCCGGAGAGGGGCCTTCTCCTCGTGTCTAGAAACTCAACAGCGGCGAGGTCGGCTTCTGCGGGCCGTGTGCCGGGGGCTGCGCTGCTGTGTCCAGGGTAAGCGAGGGTCCTGCCGCTCTCAGCCAAGCCCCGCTGCCCACCGTGGGCGTCCGGGAGGAAGAGGATCGTTTCGCAGCAGCACTAGCGTTCAGTCGATTCACGCACAGGCTTCCTGTTTCTACGAATCATGGAGGAAGGGGCATTTCTGCACACGATGTCTTCACTTTTCTACCCAATCAACTTATAAACATGTACTTAAAATAATACCAACGTAACACACGTACACTTATAAAATGGTTGTTGTACAAGAATATCATTATTAAAATAAAGCCAGAGGTACATTACCTACCCTGAAATTGCAATAAAAGAAAACCAGTAAAAATCACCACCACCCTTCCATTTGGTGCCAATGAGCGGAGTTCAGCCTCCTTGACGTACGTGCATAAGCTCCCACCACGCAGCGTGGTGCCCCACGGCCATGCCGGTCTCTCCACCCCACAGGTTCCCACGTGCCCCTAGCGCTCCTTCCATCAAGGGGGCTGCAGTGTTCCCAGCCCCCCTAAATCTGAGGGGGCCTGAGGCTCCTTTGACAGAACCTGGCGTCAGAGAAGCGATACTATGTACCTTTTGCCTGGTTCTCGGGGGAAGTCCCTGCCACACAGGGAGGCTGCCTGCCCTAGAGCGCTACGCAGTTCCTTCTGCCATCGACCCGGCTCCGCTCCCGCCCGACAGCCGCACCAGCTGCCTAGCCCGTGGCACCACGTGGCCGGCCAGCCAGCCTGCCCACGGCCACGGCGTCGAGGCCGGCAGAGGAGCCGAGGCGGAAGAACGGCCTGCTGAGCCTTTCCCCAAGCCCCAGCTCACAAACCTCTCGACAAGAGGAAGGGGCTGGGGTAAGCCTGTCCGAGGGTGGCTTTTACGCAGCAACAATGACCAGAGCACTAATTATTTGAGGGAAAGCCTCCATAACTAAATTACTTTGTCTGGGTGTGTTTTTCAAACCTCTAAGTTAGCATAACTAGAAGCCAACACTCGGGAAGCACTCAGGTGACCCGCAAGTACCCTGACGGGTGGGAACAAGGCCGTGGGGGCTGGGCGTGAGGGTAAGCAGATCGGAGCGCGACAGACAGCAGGCTCCAGACATGACAGACAGCAGACTCCAGACGGACGCCTAGGGCTGAGCGGCTTCTTCCCACCAAGTGGGAAGTTCCACTGGGGGGGCGGGGGGGGGGCGCGAGGCTCCTGGTCAAGTAGACGGAATGTTCTGGGACTAAAATGACTTTGTTCCTTCTAATCTGCCCACCCTCCCCTTCCTCGTCCGGAACAAGGGCGCAGCAGCTGGAGGGTGGGGCAGGGTCTAGAGGAGCCCTTCAGGGAGTGTCTCTGCGGGCGGCACCCACAGGCCAGAAGGGGGCAGTCAAAGGAGTAAAGCCACCTGGCATGTTTACCTCGACCCCTGTGCTCCCCAAGCAAGAACCAGCCAGCGCTGCACAGGTCTGCGGGGCTCGCGTGCGGGAGCCTCTCCATGGCACCCCAGGCAGCCCGACAGGGGGAGCGCAGAGAGAATAACGCCGCCAGGTTTTATTTAAGTTCTTTTTATTTTCCTCCACACTGGCAAAAGTTCCGAGGGAGCTTAAAGTTTTGTAAACATTTTAACTATTCCTCTTCCCCACCCCCCTTTTGAATTTACAAAGCCAGGGAGAGCAGGAGACCCAGTTTTAAATGGTTCCCCATCTCCTCAAGCTATTTGATCCAAAAACTATATACAAGTTTATAGCAGTCTCTGTATAGTTAATGTACATGTTTAGGAGGGCGGGAGGCAAGAAGGAGTAGGGAAAATGGCGATCCAAAAGAATAAAAATAGAAACCAAATATAATCATCCAAAACCAAACTGCTCTCAGAGCAGCTCCGGCCCCTGCAGGCAGTGACGGCGGAGAGAGAGGCTCTACCAGGAGCCCCTAACGGCACTTCTTGCACAGGGACGGATGGTCCAACGGCTCCAGACCAACTGTTGAGTGGCAATTCCGACGATGTTCTGTGGGGGACCGGTGGAGGCAGGAAGAGGACTTGTTTATAAATAGGGCTTGACTACATCTCTATCTAAAGGGGAGGGAACGCAAAGGCCACGAGCAGAAGCCAGCACCAGGCTCCTCTCCCGCTCTCCCCCAGCCCTCCACCCACTGCGTTCTCCGGTACAGTGGTTTCCGTGAATGAAGGTCCTAGGGATGGTCAGGTTTTGGGTGTTCTCTTTTCAGAAAAAGGCAAGCAACTTGCCATTACGGAATCGTTAAACAAAACCTTTTTGGGGCCACAACAAGACGCACACGCAATGCTCTGAGGAACCAGATGAAATTCTGGGCTTTTATCTGATGCAGAAGTTTATCCCTATCCAAAATGAAATTATACAAATTCATACATATGGTAAAGATCCTAGCTGCCTCTTAAACGAGACAAATTTTCAGCAGAAAGGCCCAAAAACAAACTGGTCCTAGTCCTTTGAAGTAAAAATATTTATGGGAAAAATCAGTTTTTTTAAGGAAGAAAAATTAAGAGAAAGTCCCTCTCCCAGGCCACAGGGTCTCCTTTGTCCAACCTTTTTGTCCAATCAGGTTGGAGCAGGCCAGGGAAGAAGGCAGCTTGCTTGGAAGTCACTATCTAATGAAGAAAACACGAATCCTTTCTCCGAAAGGATGCTCAGAAAGACCAGCGAGGGGTGTGCAACATCAAACCAATCAAGCTAAACCGCACCCGTCTCAGGGCCTCTTTGATGCAATCCCAAAGTTAGCAGTGCGACCTTCAGGCTGCAGCACGCTGTCTCTGTCGGACGCTCAGCCGCGGCCCACGGACGTTCTGCAGCTGCTGTGTCTGTACCACTGACTCTCTTCACGACTGCACCAGTCAGACCCCTTGCCCTTATTGGCGGGATAAATGAAGAAGAAGAAAAACAAAAGGAAAAAAGCGACAAAGGAAAGTACACTGCTATTGGCAGATCCCAAAACACTTTCAGGGAGACAACAGATGAAATCATGGCACAGTAAACACGTGCTGCCCAAAATCAGCCTTGTTGGAGCATAACCCCAACCGCCACCCCCGAGACACAGGGTTCGGTCCACTTATCTACAGTCTGAGATGCTCACCATCAAAAATGGTTTAAAGAACCTTGGACACAAGGGGCTAGAAGAAAAAGCCTGAGATGATTGGTTCTGTGACTTGTTGCAGAGTGAGGAGGAGCAAATGGTGAGGAAGTGTTGTGTCCAATGGTGGAGAATCCGTGGTCAGCAGAGAGCAGAGGGAAGGCCAGTCCACTGGCGGTGCTCAGTAGTCATCCAAAGTCTCGATCTCACCCATGTTGAGTCGCTCCGATGAAGCATTGACGGAAAACCCTGCAGGAGAAGGCCAGCAGTGAGCGACCCCACCAAGGCCATGAGTGGAAATACGCTCTCTGGTTCCTGATACACCATAGCGTCACAGTCAAAGGAAGGAGGGAGAAGGGGATCAAGGTCAGAGCAGCGTTTGTTTGCTGCCCTTCCAATGGCAGATTGTTTTATTTCTTAGGGTTGTAATAGAATTTAACTAGGGAGAGGAAAACAAAGAAAAAGAATAAGCAGCACCCTGTGCAAAGCGTTGCAACCCACTGCTTTTGAGAATCCTGAGATGAGCCTGGGTGCAAGTGCGCATTCAGGCCAGAATGGCCCCTGGAACGGGGCTGGGAATTCGTTCAGAAGACGTACCTTGAAAAAACTGGGAACTGGCAAGAAAAACGTTCTGAGTGGGAGTAATATTCAGCCCCACTCACACTGGGAACCCCTGCTCCCAATGAAAAAATCTATCGAAGTGGTGGCCAAGGGCTGTTGCTATTTGGGGATAACGGGCACCAAGACCCACTACGGGACCCCTGGAACCCTGCGATAGTCTGTCTTACACCACCACACAGAGAGATGCAAGTGCTGACTCAACGCAGTCTACTGTAAGGAGACCTGCAACAGAACGGGCTGAGTCAGCAACGCTGATTAAGCAGAATGGAATCTGGTTCCCAAAGTAGCACCACCAACAAAAGCAGCAGGCTGCCCTCACGAACACTGACACTGAAAACCTAAGGCCACCAGCCACATGCATGGATTTCCCATCAACTCCACAGAGATCGATGAAAAGAGTCCCAAAGCCCCTCTGGAAGAAGTGACTCACAAAAAGCTTTAGTTCATCCACCCTAAATGAAATCCCCAACGGTTTCAGCTGTTATTTGAACATCAAAAAGTAAACAAGCAATGCTCTCCAGTCTAAAAGCAGTTCTGTTAATACTATTTGAGTTTCCTGCCCCCTCCATTTTGCTCCTAATGTTCAAGTTTTCAAACAAATACACATTTTAAATGTACCAATAATAAACAAAAATGCGTTACATAATAAAAACAGCTTAATTATATCACATTCTTGACTCAAAAATAGCTCGATCTGAAAATGCAAACATGCCTACGTATGAGCCGCGGCGGCTGTGGGCCAGCCGCTCACAGGCCCAACACGGGGAGAAGCTGGGGCTCCACACCCCGACCTGAGCCCTACCCACCGCTGTGCTTGGGGCCCGCAAGACTTCGGTCCCTGAAAAATAATGAAAGGCTTAGTGTTCCTATTTTAAAATAACGGTTTAATTGGGTACGTATAAAATCCTCAACGCCAGTCTATGAAATGAGCTATTACTCTATTCTGAAGCAGGTTTTTCTCTGACCTAACATAAATCTCGAGAACAGATGAAATATGATAAGAATAATATTGAACTACAAGCATATATTTTTAGTCATGAAAAGACAGGAAGAAGAGGGAAGCCTGAGGCCAAAAAACCAGTTATTTACTGCTCTAATATGTACCTAACCAGGCTTTCGGCAGCCATGGTCTCACTCACCTATCAACAAAACCCCAGCCCTGGCTGGGGTGGCTCAGCAGACTGAACCCCAGCCTGCAAAACGAAAGGTCCCCAGTTTGATTCCCAGTCGGGGCACATGCCTGAGTTGCAGGCCAGGTCCCAGAAAGGGGACATTTGAGACGTTTCTCTCAATAAAAAACCAGTACGGTGGGTCCTCCTTGCCACTGACAGAAAGGGAAACTCCGGGACATCATGAAGCCCAAAGACTGGACAATGCTTGCTTCGGCCCCGAAGAGGCTATCCCTCACTGGCACAACTTCTTTTAGGTTTGACAGCCTGTTCTTATAAGCAGAGTATGACTTTGGGCCAACGGTGTTGTATGTATTTACAACTGACCCAAAATACCCAAAACATCATCTGAACTGCATGGGTCCATTTATAGGAAGTTTAGGAAAAAAATGCAGTTGGTTCTTTGTATTCCAGGGTTCTACATCTGCGAATTCAGCCGGTACTCTGACCCGCAGTTGGGCACCAGTGGACTGGAGGGCCGGGCCACATTACTTTACGTCAGAGCACCGAGACCTAGGTTTTGGCACCTGCACCAGTCCTAAGCTAACCCCCACCCCCAGACAGTGGGGGCGACCACCGTTAAGTTTCTGGGGAATGCCAAGTTAGATGGGAACTTGCGCCTGTGCAGAGGTCGGCGCCCCTCACCCCGGCCAGGTACGAGGGCAAGTGAACCCGCCGTACCCCAGCACGGGCGTGGGGCGCAGCCGCCGCACCTCGGGGCCCGCAAGCCAACTGGCAGGCGCGTGTGCTGTATCCCAGGGGGACGGGGCTCCCTTCTGAAGGTCTGTTCTGGAAGTACAGTGCTCTCTTGATCAATGACTACTTTTGGATCAAATTAAAACCTCTTTTTCCATTCTGCACATGGGGAATTGTAACTGATGGATATTTACTAATTTTCTTCATCTGTCCATCAATAAGGCATATATAAACTAAAAACTAACATATGGAAGTGAGTAGGCAAAGGACAGAAATTAGTCATTATTGGAAAACTTTCCAGGAAGGAGACTTAGTTAAACATAACTTTTCTTAACTAGTCCAAGTAAGATACTACCCAAGTGAGTTTCCTCAATCTTTGAATTTTTTTTCCTTCACCTTTAAGATGTAAAGATTCCTCACACTCTGCTCCTAAAATGACCCTTGATTCCCCTCAAGGGACATTTCAAATCCCTTTCTTTCTGAGGTCTATCATAGGAGATGGGGTCAGGTCAACAACTTAATCCAAAGAGCTTTACCTCATTTTCAAAGGAGTCTTTTTCCTGACAGCCTAGCCCCTAAGTGCCACAGCTAAACAGCAAGGGATTCTTAGCTAAAACCCACAACCAGACTTGTACTTTAAATCCTCTCCCAAGGATGTACTGATTTTAGAGAGGGAGGGAGAGATGGGGGCAGGGGCATGGTGGAGAGAGCGAGAGGCCAGAGAAAGAGACACATTGCTTGGCGGTGCCTCCTGCCCAGAGAAGGGACCCACCGCCGCCTGGCGTGTGCGGTGACGCTCCAGCCAGCTGTGCCAGCTGCGCCACCTCGCCAGGGCCCTCCCAACCACACTTTAAGAACGCTTTTAAACCCATATTCACCTATTTCTGTCAAAACTACATACAACTTTAGACTCCTGCAACCACCCTTAACAAACTTTCATCACAGGCAACGTGACCAGCTCCGTCGGACCTATCCAAAAGCCAGCTCTCTCGGGCACCAGCGGCACGCTAGGTCTCGTCACCAACATTGTGCTTCCTCCAGGGCGGGAACCCTCGGAAGCCAAGGTGGCCTCCACCCAGGCCAGGGGGGCTGCAAATGCCCGCCTGCTGCCCTCCCTGCTCCTCTGTCCAGTTGGGGGCTCACAGCTGCGTTCACACCCACCCCCCCACCACGGAACGCCCTGTCACCACCCTGGAGCTCGCTCCACTTCGCCAAGCTCATCATCAGCTCAGCGAAATCCAGCACCATCCTTCCTGCTGCCCAAACCTGCCCAGGCTCCCTGTCCAGCCGACCTTCTCGCCGAACCCCTCACATGCATCGCGGTCCTCTCCATCTCCACACCTACTCTAGGCCACCAGCATTTCCCCCCTGGCCTACACTGCAGCCTCCTCACTGGCCAACATCCCAAGCACGCTTTTATAGTAGCTAGTTTATATTCACAAATGCAGAGTAACTTTAATGTTGTCGCTGTATGTTGGTTGTTAGGTCAATTTAAGGAATACAGGCAGCCCACTAGCTCTACCTGTGCTGTTTATTATTTCAGAAACACCATTCCCCATCCTGCCTGCCAGCCTTTCAAATCCCCAGTTCAGGCGTCACCTGTTTCATGCAGTTACCTTGTACAAAGGCGCTGGTCCTCAATGCTAGACAAGGTCAGCTGTTGTGACACAGAAGAGCACAGAGAACACAGGACCGCTCGGAACCCCCAGCCCCAGCGCTGACAGCTGTGACTCTGGGACGCGTTCTAAACCCCCCAGGCTGCAGGTGACAATCCAGTAAAACAGGAACAGCATCTCCTAGGGCAGGCACTCTGAGTGGGTATCAACAAATACCACTTCTTTTCTCTGATACCTGACTGGACTTACGGTCAATTTCCACACAAATCAGCATCTGATTAGCATTGTTTTCCAAATACACCAAAAGGTCTTTCTAGGGAAATTCATGTTAAATATGAAACAGGCTTTCAAGGTGAAAGGACCATACAATCCACATCCTTACAGGGCATGAGAGGCACAGCTCTGCACAGAGACGCTTTGTAAATACCAATTAGTTATCCTGAACTGGTTAAAAAATTAATTTTGTATAAGAATTATTCCCTTTCATGAAAAGCATCCCACCACGGGGCTCACACATCCAAGTGCCACATAACCTGCGTTCCCCCAGCGCCCAGCTGAGACTGGGCTTGTGCTCACCTAATAAACTGGGATCTGCTCGGACCATCTTCTGTTTTTTCTTCTTCTTGCCACTCTGTACGGCCTCGAAACTGGACTGCTGGTTGTTGCTTTGATTGGTCTGAAATACTGAATGGAGTGCACTGTGGTTCATCCCCCACACGGAGTCCTGGGGGACAAGATGGCACACGTGAGGTGACGCCGTGCGCCGAGGGCTGGCCTGCCCTAAGCAATCAGTCGATGTGCCCTCACCTTATCAACTGGGAGTTTCACACCACAGGAAGCCCACCATGGCCTCTGGTACTAAGGGGCAGTCCACCCAGCCCCGCTTTTCCTTCCTTTCCATTCAGGCTTCCCACTTAAGCGCTAGGCCTCCACAAGGCCTGTCCTAGCAACTCCCGAGTCGTCTGTTACGACAGCACAGCAGTCCAAACCTCCAGGCATACAGAGTCTGTACTGTCTGCTAGAAAATTCAATATTCAGCAAATGAAATCACCAAAAGACCTCCGCACTCTGGCAATTTATACCCCTCACCTACTCCAAGTGGAAGGGTCCTCTGTGCTCTGGGCCTCAGGACAGAGAGAACAGGCTGCAGACCAGCTGGCACCATGCCAGCAAAGTTCACGTCATGGGCTTCACTTCTGTCAGCGATCCCAAAAGGGATCTGGTCTTAAGACGTAATCCGTACACTTTCTACCAACTGGTTAAACTCTGAAATGGTCTACCAGGTGTTCACGCTTACTTGTTGCTCTTATTAGAGCCACTTACTTACAATGGGGCCAAGACCCAGTGAGCCAGCTGGAGGCCGGGCAGCCCTGGACCTGCGCCCGCCTGCTGAGCACAGAGCCAGCCACCTTCCAATCGCAGGGCTCTCTGCGTGGCTACGTAGCGTCTCCTCCTCAGCCTCCACACAGGCGCCCTCGTGCTGGCTGGGTACATCTTTCGCTTTCTTTCAGCTGACCCCTGTTAGCGCATCTACCCAAATGGATTTTAAGTGCCCTGTACATCTCTGTATCTTACATGTGCCCAGGAGCAACCCATGAAACAAACATCTCTAGGATTGTGTGATTTAAAGGGTATGAATACTCTTAAGCCTCTGAGCTTTGCCAATTCCTCTTTCAAAAAACCTGCACAATCAATCCTCATTCTTCACAGATCCCATGGCTGTAAATCTGCTATAACAGCCCACCCTCATCCATAGTTTTGTTTTTTCCAGCCTCAGCAGTCAACTCCAGCTCAAAAACATGAAATGGAAAATTCCTGAAATAAACTTCCTAAGTTTCAAATTGTGCGAGCTGTTCAGAGCAGGTGTGATGAAACCCGGTGCTACCCTACTCAGTCCTGCCCTGGACCTGAGTCACCCCTCTGTCCAGCGTTTCCATGCTGTGTACACGCTACTTGCCCGTTAAGTCACTTCCTAGCCACTTCGGTAACCCAATCTGTTACCAGAGACTGAGACACCACGTTCATGTAACTTACTATAGCATACTGTTCTAATTATTCCATTTGGTTATTGTTAATGTATTTCTATGGCTAATTCATAAATTTAACTTTGTCATAGGTATGTACATACAGGACAAAACACAGTCTATCTAGAGCGTAGTACCACCTCCAGCTTCAGGCATCCGCTGAGGGTCTTACAACATAACCCCTGCGGAGGGTCAGTACTACTGAGCTTGCTACAATTTACCTGCAAGCCCTGAACTCAACACTAGCAGTGCTTTTGTGCTCGTTCCGGACGTGCAGTATACGAGGCAGCGAAAAGTCTGAGCTGCCCAGGACCCCCCCACCCCCACCCCCGGGCGGAGGTAGATCAGACCAGCGCTCGGCCTGACTGGCTCAGCTCCCAATGTAAGCAACCATCCTTTTCAGCCAATTTCGTGTCATGTTTTCCACATTTTGGGGTCCTTTTTGTTGGTGATGTCATTGTTTAAAAGAGCCCCCAAGTGTTAAGTGCTGTCTAACGTTCCAAGTACAAAAAGGCTGCGAAGCGCCTTCCGGACAGCATGTGTGCTGTGCGGCGGTGAGGCTCCATTCGGCATGAGTCAGGAGTGCTGCAGCTCTGCACTCCATCTTAAGGGGCGTAGGCAAAAGTGGCTTTACAGCTGTATAGATAATAAAATAATAGCAACACAAGAATAAACTGATTCGTGTGCTCACCACTGTAATCCAGTTTCTCCCACTTCTGTATATTAAAGCATCTTGACGCAGAAGCACATAAAACAAGATCACATACTGACTGACTGGCTGACAAAAATGCTGTGACCAGAGAGGGGCTGGCAAAAAGCTAACCCTCTATTTCCCCTAGAAGGAGTAATTCAACATTCCCTTGTTCAGTGTGGGCAGCAACTTTACTGAACACAACTACCATGAATGGTGAGAACTCACTGTACCTGGAACATCCCCGTCAAAAACGTTGGAAATTGGTGGTGGTGGGTAAAGTGGATACTAAGTGCTGGCGATCTGACATTTGGAGGTATTAGTTATTCAAAATCAAACTTCTGGGTCTATGACAAGCTGAAATTTGCAATCTGGCTGAGAAACCTACAGGAACCAAGAATGATGGGGCGGGTGGTGTGCCTCGGAGAACAAATGGTTATACCAGCTACCTGGCGATTCACTAAAGTCCCTGGGGGTGGAGTTCGACACTAATGTCTGCCACGTGCACAAAACGGCGCCTCTGCTACACTTTCCATCTCCCTGGCCGAGCAGAGGCTGCCGCTGTGAACCACTCCCACTCACAGGGCACCGCGCTCCCTGCCGCCACGTACCTGCTGCGGCGGCTGCGGCCGCTGGCTGGCCTTCTGTTTGGCACGGCGCTCGAGGAACTGCTTGGCAAACTCCTTGGCCTCAGAGGTGTCTCCTAAATAGGCCCTGATATAATCGTGGACCTCGTAGGGAGATTCTACTTCTTTCAGGAAAGAGACAAATGTGGGAACTGCAACGTGAAAGGGGAGACGGCAGAGAGCAAGATGAAGGACCACATGCACAAACTCAGTTTCAGTCTGTAACACACTGTCACACCCAACACAGGTACTGGTAACAAATGCTTAAAAGGTAGGTAGCTACTGTGTTAAATAATCTGTAATCTACTTTAGAAACTAAAAAACGCTATCATTGCAATGCCTCAAATTATGTGAAATACACTAATCAAAACAAAGATGTATTATCACACACATATGCTTAGTTTCACTAAACGTTATTTTGGTTGAAACAACGGCCTGCCCAAGACTAAAGTCATTTGGGGATTCATTTTTATTCTTAAATTCAAGCAATACTTACTAAGTGCTATGCACTGGGCACCACAGCCGGTGCACAGAAACAGCCATGCGCTCCTTTCACGGCGCTGAGGTAGCGCACAATTAGAGAAATCAAGCCGTGTGGGGTACCTCAGCGCACATTTAGAGAAATCAAGCCTTGTGGGGCGGGAGGAAAGCCTAAGTCTCGGAGTCCCACAGACACAGGTTTAAGATCTGACCCTGTAATTGGCTGGTTGTGTGACCTTGATAAGTTAATAAGTTACTTAACCATTCTGAGCCTCTGTTTCTTAACTTACAATGAGGAAAATTATCATCTACAGAGTAAAGGTAAATTATAAAACTGCTGCAAAAATTAAATAACTGGGATAACGTATGCTAACCCCTAGAAAGTGCCTAGCACATGGTAGGTGCATAATGGATGGTAGCCATTACTATGACTTACTATTGTTTTCTCTGGTGCTTTTAGAACAGTAGATATTATTTCAATGTTGCAAAGAACCATTTAATCCTCTTAATGCCATATTTTTAAAGATCCTCGGTTTTGGACAAGACATCGGAGATGGGCTGGTTCAACACAGTCTACGTGCTATGAGAACCCCCCATACCAAGCTGACCGGTCTCTGTCAGGGCTGAGGGGAGGAGCTCACTTCTACCTAAGGCAGAAAGTTCTCTTTGTGAACAGCTGACAACGAGATTTTCTTCAAATTGTGCTGAAATCTTTTCACTTCCACATATTAGGCCTCGACACAAAATTAAGTGTGCTTTCTCTGCTACACGGTTCTACCCTGCCCCCAATGCCAGGATGGGAAGAGCTCACACGTCACCTCAGACTTCTCTTGCCTAGACTGGCCTGTCGCCACCATGACAGTTACCTTCCTGTGGACTTGGCCCAGCTGGCAACGGTGCTCATGAAACGAGCAGTATGAAACTATGACCGCCTCTGTCCTGTCCATCCTAAGGCAGCCGGAGAGAGCATTTAGTTTTTGGCAACCTCTGATTACCTATTTGAGTGTATTATTAAGGAATGTCTATCAAAAGTACTACAATTAAAGAGTCAAGTTCTTCCAGCAGGTGCAGGACTTGACCTCCGTTAGGTCACTCCAGTTTGCCAACCTCCTTGCAGGCGCTGCTCTGCCACCCCACATGCTGTATTTCCCTTCCCGAGTCTTACCATCCAAGTTATTTGCCGTATTAAGGGCATGAAGCATCTGTTCACACCACTGGGTAAATCCATCTTGGGCTTTATTTACTCCCTGAAAGAGCTTCAGCAACTTTTCTTCTTCTTCTACTTTCTTATTCTGCCGGTTAGACACACCTACAGATTTACTAAAGCAAAACAACAGGGCGATATTATATTCCCAGAAACTATTACTATACAATTATACTACAACACCATAAATAATGTCTTGGCGAACACTGGATGGCTGTCAGTAATCCAATGCTTGGCTCTAAAAATTAAAATATTTGGATTTGTAGTGAGGCAAGGGTTGCTTAATACCCCCTTAAAAGCTAGCCTCAGTGAATCCGTTTATAGTTTGTGAATATAGGGCTTCTTTTCAGAAAAGTGATTAAATTCTTCCTATACGTGCTTTATTAAGTTTAATTTTGCTAAGCCTCAGTTTTCTCATCCGTAAAATGGCACTAATACTTTCTAGGTTATCGTAGGGAACAGATGCGGAACACAAAGGCCTACAGCACAGTGCTCTGTAAACGGGCAGCTGTTTACCACCCTATTCATAGTATCTCAGACTCTCAATTGAGAAGAAACAATCTGACAGCACTACCATTTATTAAGTAGCTGCAATGTGCCAGGCACCTCACTAACTGCTTCACGTGTACTCATTTACGCTTTACAACTCTACCCATGAAATGAGTACCTTCATTTTACAGATGAGGGAAGTGAGGCTCAAAGAGGTTCCCTCTTGCCCAAGGTCACAAGCTAGTAAGTGGTAGTGCTGGGATTTCGGTTCCTATATTTAACACCGAACCCATACTCATTCAACAGCACTGTCTATTGAGCAAAGAATGGAAGATAAAAGGTAACTAACATTATAAAAATAAAAAAAATTTTTTAATCAACAGGTTTAAGGCTGTTGATTTGAAACACAGAGGTGTTTCAAATACTCATTTTAATGTAAGAAACTTAAAAATACAAATTTAGAGAAATGCCAAGATCCAGAGAATACCTTGGAGGAATGTTCAACAGTAACAACAAAATACTGGTCCTAACATTCTGAGGCTCCCCGCGGGACAATGGGCCAAGCGCCCAGCAGCAGCAGGAGCCCCGAGCGGTAACACAGAAGTGTTTCCGGGAAGAAGAAGCCAATCACCAAACTATGACCTCATGTGCTTAGACATCGAGGAAGGTAAGTGGAAAATGACTCCCTTCCCTGCCCACCCACTACCCTAATCCCCCATACTCCTTCCTCCAACCCACCAAAGAGCACAGGTTTGGTTGTTTTGACCCCTACCTGAGACTGCTGTTGTTTTTATTTTTATTTGTTGAATTTCTAGGTCCCACCTCTTTCACCGCATCATCCCAGAATCCCATGTTGGAGTTTTTATTGTCAGCATTACTCCAGATACTACTGACTAAGTCAGATGCCCACTGGTTAGGGGGAGCAGTATTCAGAGAGCCCCAAACAGAATTCCCAATGCTGGTGTGCAAGTTGGAATGCTGTTCAAGAAAAAGAGACAAATAACTATAGTTAGTATTAAAAAGGCATTAAGAAAAGTCCACGAAAGTCAGAAGGGAAACTTGCAGTGCCCACCCACAGAATGACTGCTTAGAAACAGGAACCCACCGTATTATTCCGGGTTCTGTTTGGCTGCTGCTGCTGCTGCTGCTGCTGCTGCTTCTGCATCTGCCTGGCTTCTTCCTGCTGGATCTCCAGAAGCGACTTCGCCGTCCCTGCAGGCTTGCTGACGTTCCCCCAACCCGAGAGCTTCTGCTGCTGCTGCTGCTGCTGCTGCTGGATAGCTTTCATCAGTTCCCGCTGCTGGCGCCTTTGCTGTTGCACAAAAATCACAGCGAGCTCAGGATTCCAGTGTAAGGACTAGTCACAGATGTCCAGCATACTACACAGGGGATGCAAACACAGAGCAGCGACACCAACACAAACACCTGGCAGGGCTAACTTCTTCACTGCAAACAAAGACAAACTGCTAAAGCTACTAAGAAGAAATTCAAAGACCAAACACAGAATTCTTAAAAATTAAGCACAGCTTCTGGTTAAGCATAGAAATAAAATGCATATTCACTTCCTAAAGCCCTACCAAAATGATAGAAAAAATATTTCTTAAAGATTTCGTTGATTAACTGATTGAGAGGGTAAAGGGGGGAGAAAGAAGGGGATGGACACATGGGTGTGCGATGTGCAAGAACATCATCTGTTGCCAACCGGGACCAGGCAGGCCCACAACCCGGGCAGGTGCCCTGACCAGAACAGGACCAATGATGTTTTGCTCTGTGGGATAACATCAAGCCAAGTCACACCAGTCAGGGGATAAAAAATTATCTTTAAAAAGCACAAACCCATAAGGACAAAGAGAACAGAATAAAATTTAAAAGCTGGAAAGCAAGCAAACAATTATAGCCAATGTAACAGACTTAATAATTTCTATGCTAAATAAAGAAAGTTCAGAAACAAGCCAATTCATACAGAAAGCTTGGGAAAGAGATGTGGGTATCTCTCCAGGGGAGCTAGATACTGGCTGCCCAATTCTTCCCCCACAGAAAACTGAAACACCCCTCTTTGCAGGGGCTGAGCCAGGCTGGCGGAGTATCCCCTGGGGGTCTCCCTAACAGAGCGACCCGGCCAGAGACAGCCAAGCCACCAGGGCTACACATACCAGGACCTCCAACCGGCTTTTTCAGTGCCTTATTTGTAAATACACACAAATAGCCCAAGATCAACAAACAGTTGATATAAGCTTCTAAAATGAAAGCCAAAGACCAAACCAAAGAAATATTCAGTGGAAAACCGAAATGAGACAGGGGAAAACAGGAGCTAGCTTTTTAAAAAGCTGTCATCACTAAATGGTAGTCTTAGAGAGGTCAGATGATACATTTAATGAAACAAGAATAAAAGGCCATAAAAAATAGAACCAAATTAAGGACCCAGAAAAATTTCAAGTAAGCTAATAACATACATCACAAGTTCAACAGGAGGACTGAAAGGTAAGATGAAGGAAACGCCCCATCAAAACCAGATAAGCCGTGGCTGGAGCAGCTCAGTGAATTGACCGGTGGGGGCCGTGGGAGGCAACCAATCGATGTATCTCTTGTACGCTGATGGTCCTCTCCCTCTCTTTCTCTCCCCCTTCCCCTCTCTAAAAAGTAAATAAAACCTTTTAAAAATATCTATCAGGTGACATTCCACACCTTTTACAGGGTGTACAAAGACATAATGGTTCAAAAAATTTAATCAAATAAAAATACAAACGAGTTGACTGAGGCAATCAGTCAACTTTTAAAAGACAAAAAGATGAACAAGATCTGTGATTCTCACTTGGATGACCACTATTATTATTTTTCATTCAGCAGAGGCCAAAATTATGGAACAATTTCTAGTCTTGAAAGCAGAGGATACATTCTGCTGCGTATTCATTTTTGGATAAGGTTTTAAAAAAAGAAATTTCAGAGTAATTTCAGTCTTACACCATCCAGATCTAAAAATGATAACCTGGCCCCGGCTGGTAAGTCAGTGGATAGGGTATCAGCCTGCGAACCCAAAGGTGGCTGTTTCGATCCCCAGCCAGGGCACATGACCAGGCTGCAAGCTGGGTGCCCAGCCAGGTCTGTAGCTGGAGGCAGGTGAAAGGTAAAACCATACGTTGATGTCTCTCTCCCTTTCTTCCTCCCTCCCTGCCATTCTCTCTAAAAATAATAAAGTACTTTAATTAAAAAATAAAAAATAAGAAAATACAAGACAAGTTGCATTCCCTACCAAGCCAACAACCCTGCCTCCAGCCACACCACATGCAGCACTTCCTTTCAGACTTCAGATTCCACCAGCCCAGGCGCCCTTTCCCAGGCCCCCCCAGGTTGCATCAGCTCCAGGTAAACAATCAATCACCACTAACAACTTTCGTAGTCTATCTCCCTCACACAGAAGGGGCTTACAAGGAAAGACTTGTGCTTTAGACTCAGCTCCATCCCAGACCTCACCTGCAATGAGCACTCGGCAAGCAGGGGAGGGAGGGATGAATGTGGCACCTGACCGTTTTCCTCACTCACAGGCTCTGCTGGCAAGGGCTGCCCCCTTCCGTCCCACGCTCCCACCTCTCCTTGCGCTCCCACCTCTCCTTGCGCTCCCTTGTGCCCTTCCCAGCCTAGATACCAACGTACAGCCAGGATACAGACTTGACAAGCACAGACTTAATTTCTCATATTGGCATATTCCATGGTTTTGTAGTCCAGTCAGAAAACCCAACACCCGTAGAGAAAAATGTATCCTGCTTTCTAAAAATCAAATTTACAAAAGGCTATCTGCATAAACTTGCCCACAATTCTGAAACACCCGTGAACTATCCTCTTGAAAGCTACGGTAAAATGTTTTAAGATAAATGTATATTTACGTAATCCAATCTTAATTAGATTGTTAGACCCTACTTATGGCTAGAATGACCACATTTTAAGCTAAAGGGTGGAATGATGAACCCGCAAGTCAGACACGCAGCCATCTGAAAATCACCGCCACCCTTTACACCCACCAGCCCAGAGCACACGAGCTGCTCGGGAACCCCAACGGACTGGACCGCGTTTACTCTGGAAATTCACCTCTTCCCGAAGCTGCCGCTCTCGTTCTTCTTCCAGTTTCTGAATCTCCGCTAGTGACAGTGTGGCCTGGGACTGGCAAGCTGTTGTGTTGGACTGCTGGCCCCAGGTGGACGAAGAGGGAAGCTGACGGAAAAGAAAGGCGGGAGAGCACGTGAGGATACAACGTGGAAGGGACAGAGACGGTTATGTGTCGAGCGCAGGCAGGGCCTGCAGTTCCCTCCTGCGGCCCTTTCACACACCAGTCTCCCAGTCGGTTGGTTTCTTTTATTTAATCAATTTCCTGTCACTACTCCAAGCCTATGATTATTTTAAAACAACTTAAAATACACACAATACACTCTTGTTCGCGCTACCATTTGGGGAATGCCAATCTGTTATATCTACCACTGACGTGTTCGACCATACACAGGCAGAAAGAAAAACAAATACAAAAGAATCACTAGATTTTCAATCCAAGGAGACAATGCAGGATGTGATATTCAACTTTCCGGTCAAAGGGTTAAGGACACTATTTCCAAAGGGAGAGCTGAGGTAAACAGCTCATGGAAGATACCAGGCACTGTTCTCAGTCTTTTTTATGAAAGTCACCACTAATCAAACTAAACTGTAACTTCTAGTCATGAGCACGAAGCTGCTTTTAATCAATAATTCTATTTTCCTATCCCTTTTAATTATGGGTTAAAATAGAGTGTAACTATTTGGGTTCTGAATAGTTCAGCTTTCTCTAAAGTTTGATTCTTCTAAGTGAATCCCTTGGTCTCCTAGGCCAGAAAAAGATGCATGCTCATTTCGAGACGGTTTATGAATCCTAAAAGCAACAAAACGAATGAAATCATTTTAAATGCTTAATGAATATAATCCAAGAACATGGATCAAAATTAAACAAAATCATGGCTTTAGAGCAGACATCTTTAAACCTGGAACTGAGAGGGTAGAGGGACTCTTCCTGACATTACCAAACAGGTCTCCATGTGAGTACCCTCAACACACCTGCATGTAATGAATCAATCCTTAACAGTTTTTGGCCAAAAAGAATGATGGATAGGGTGGGAGGGGAAGAGGACAGAGGGGAGCAAAAAGGGGATGGATGTAATACTACAACAATAAAATTAAATTAAAACAAAAAACAAACAACGGATAGCAGGGGCATTTTTCTCAAAGTGCACCTGCCCTGCCCTGGCTGGGTGGCTCAGCTGATTGGAATGTGATCCTGCGCACCAGAAGGTGGAGGGTTCAACCCCCAGTCAGGACATGTACTGGACACAACCTGTTGGTGCTTTCTCTCACATCAACTCTTTTCTTTCTTTCTTTCTTTCTTCCTCTCTCTCTAAAATCAATAAACATTTCCTTAGGGGAAGATTAAAAAAAAAAATACCCCTGTGTTGGGGTGGGGGGTTGCAGAGGGAAACTGAGAAAGACAGGGAGCAGGTAGGCAAAGCTGAGCAGAAACACTTCTCTATCAGGACCACAGAGGGCAGATCTCAAGCCTGGCAGCAGCACCTGGAAGGGCCTGTAAAATGCAGATGCCAATGGCCTCACACCTGATGCCTCAGAAGAGCGAAAGGTGAGGTCACAGAGTTTGTGTACTTTTGTAAGTCTGATGCTATCAGCCTGTAACCACTGGTGTCTCAAATTCCAGTGGAGGCCCGGCCCGGCAGTTCAGTACCTTAGAACATCATCCCGATACCACAGGCCAAGGTAGCAGGTTCAATCCCCAGTTGGGGCACATACAAAAATCAAACAACGAATACGTAAGTGCAACAATTTTTTTTTCCACAGTCACAAATGCAACAATTTGGTGGCTCTCTTCCTCCTCTCTCTTTCTCTCTCTGAAACTGGTAAGAATTAGAATACGTAAATAAAATACACTAAAATCCCAGTGGATGTGGCACCTCCATCTCCTTCCACAGAACCTAGGCCAAGGGATGCCCAGCCGGTTGGACTGGCTAGTTCCCTTCCGGGCACCTCGGAGAGCTGCCCACTGCTGCATCCAAGTACACGTCACTATACTTTTCTCTCGTGAGTCACAGGGCTCCTCTCTGGAGTCAAGCAGAACAAATCTAAGGCTTCCGACAACTGTGTGCAGATCGCTATCGGTTCCCTTAAATCTTATCCGTGCGCAGGAAATCATATCCCATCACTCAATCAATATTACTTCAGGACATTTTCCAGTTCAACCCACATCCTGCACAGCCCACTCAGAACTGCACTTTGTCAGCTATGCTTCTCAGAGCACTTCTCTCCCAGATCAGCAGCACACAGTAGGGACTCTGGCACATTCTGTGACACCTGAAGGACCACAGATTTTTTTTCTGCACTGACTTGTTATCTTAATTTCAACACTATTTTTAATTTAAACAATGATTGGGTCCTATCCAGTATGGCAGAATGAGGACCACTGTGGACCTACTAGGTCAGCAGCAAAACTGGTGAGAATTACTTTTTAAAAATCGTTTAAAGATTCTCTGGAAACACACCCAAGGGTTCATCTCCTTGAGCAGTGAGAGTGTCCGTGACAGAAGCAGGCCACGGTTCCCAGTCCCAGAGCTGGGACTTGGAGATTTTGGCTTGGGAGTGGAGGGAGGTGGAACGGGCTACAAAGTGGAGAGCTTGAGACCTCTTCCCAAAGGAACTGACTTCATTTGCAACAAAGAACACGAAGAGCTTGAACCGAAGAGCATTTTCAAGAAACAGCTGAAGAAGTGAACGGCAAGTGGGAAGAAACAGGCAGATTCACTGGAGAGGCAGCCTGAACTGTCAGCTACTACTTGGTCTCAGATAACCAAGGGAAAGAGCTGAGCAGGTTCTCCTGAGGTCAGAACAAGCCTCAAACACTGGCCTCAAGAAGTAGCTCTTCAAAGAAACCAGAATTTGATTGGATCCACATGGATTAGTATGAAGCACTTATGCCCTAGGGCACTCCTGACAACAGAGATCCAGCTGGCGAGGAGCGGAGCCATGCAGCTGGAGGGGCGGGGGAAGATCATCCAAAGGGAGCCTGCCCAAAACGCCCCGCTGCAGAGAGTGGGCACAGCCAGGGCTGTGTCCCTAAAGAGCAGCAGCAGAGGTGGCACACTGAAGAGTAGGAGAGTGGACCTCCATGCAACGAATCCAGCCAGTCACGAAACAAAGAATGCCTAAGCTACCTCTCTCACACCACACTCATTTCCTGGCCCACGCTCATCCTGTGGGGACCCCAGTAAAGCTATGCAGACCCTGACATAATGCTGCTCATCCCTTCCCAATTACTCCAGTTTCGTCAACAGTGCCGCTTGCTGGCTTACTAGTTACCACCAACCCTGGTTTCTGCACTGGTCCCTCAGATCCAGGCGGCTGCTCACTCCTGCTGATGGCTATGTGTACAACTCTGTCCTGCTGGCCCTTCCTATTCCTTCTCATCAGCACCCTGTACTCCACTGGTCCCATCTTGACTTTCTACTTTAAATAATGCTCTGATGGCTCACAAAACAACACCCCTGCATGCATCACTTCAATCTAACTTTCAATGCTATACCCCCATCCCAGTCGGCTGAACTTCAAGGTTTGTCTCCTGCCTGAATAAGGCTGGGAGTTCACTGAGGGTGGGGCCTTCTCTCCTTCACCTTTGACTCAGCGTTGCTAGAGCAGACACGCTAGTGTTTACTGAGCTGCATTCAATTTATGAACCAAGGAGGTTTCCTTTGTTCTGCCTGCATCATTGCTCACGACCTATCTTTTTACTTATTTGTCTCTTGGTGAAAGGCCTAACACAAAGAACATGCATCATGTTACACTCTACTGATCAGCAAGCCGCGGCAGTAATAACACGGAGGAAAGCACACACTTTCCTGCTGGCCCTCCCCGCCCAGACCCTACCTTCATCTGCGCCAGCTGCTGCTGCTGCTGCTGCTGCTGCAGCCTCCGCAGGGCCTCCTGCTGCTGCTGCCGCTGGCGCATCAGCTCCTTGTGCCGTTGGAGTTCCAGCTCCTTCCTCTTCCGCTCTTCCTCCTCGTGCCGGAGTCGGGCTGCCTCCTCTTCCATTCGCAGCCGGTTCTCCTCTATCCGGCGCTGGGCTTCTTCTTCTTCCCGGGCCCACTTTGCAGCCTCCTCTTCCTTCTCAGAAAGAAAAATAAGGGAGAACCTATATAAACTACAATTGTGTGTTTTTCTTTCTTTTTTATTGGTATCATGTTTGAAGTGACAGAGGAAGGCAGGAACTTTATAATGTTATAAGGCAGAGGTAAATTTCCTTTTATAGTACATGTACAGTGGCCACAAAGGATGGGCACGCTCACAGGGTCCACTTACACTGACTTGCTCACCTCTGCCTAGGAGAAATGTCACTTTGAACATCGGTGGGAAGCACTGATCTCTAAGATCACTGCCCACAGTAGGCAAGTCTCCCAGAAACTGTCCCAACACTGAGGCAGAGCTGCCAGGACCTTCCAGGATGCTGATTACAAAGAAAGCCTCGGCCAGGGCTGGGACCAAAGCAACTTTGTAAGATCACGTTACATAGTCCCTGGCTCTCACCCCTGGTGGCCCACAGGTCCCTCGGAAGAGCTCTCCTCAACCCGCTCTCCTCAACCTGCCCGCCACCTCTCCAGCTGCCTGTAATGGCAAAATACAGGACCAGAATTAGTGCTAACCTGCATAATCTTGAGACTATAGTAAACAGCACTGAATGGTGAAATTTAGTTTTTTTTACCCTCACCTGAGGACATGCTTATTGATTTTAGAGAGGGGGGAAAGGGAGGTTGAGTGAGGAGAGAAATATCAATACAAGAGACAAATATCAATCTGTTGCCTCTCATACACACTCCAACCAGTGACCATATCTGCATGCAGGCAGACCGTGTGCAGACCAGAAATGGAACCTGCAACTTTTCTGTTTACGGGACAATGCTCCAAGCAACTGAGCAACCCTGGCCAGAGTCTGCATCGCACACTTTAAAACTAGGAGCTGGCAGTCCTGGCTGGGGGCTCAGTGGATTGAGCACTGGAACCAGAGAACCCAAAGGTTGCTGGTTCGATTCCCAGCCAGGGCACATAACCAGGATACAAGCCAGGTCTCCAGCCAGGTCGGTAGCTGGAGGCAGGTAAAAAGTAACCATACATTGGGAAAAAATATTAATCAAGTATAAATAAAATAAAAGTACGAATTAGGGAGTACCCTCAGGCAAAAACTGTCACCTTGCTGATCTCATTATTGGCTTTTTAAAGGTATGTCTTCTTTGGATTTCTTACTGATGGCATGGTTTTGGTTATTTCTTTTACTTTTTTGATATTTTGTCCAGCTTTTATAATTACATGTGGGATGGTTCTACAAAAGTAGGAAGTGCCAGTGTCTCTTGCTAATTTAGGCCTCTTTCGGTAATCTTCAGCAACCTAGAAAAGACAGCCCATCTGAACACTTCCCTCCAACAGCAACGAGAAGAGTAAACCATCTGGTCACCTGCTTGCGCAACAACTCTTCCTGCTTCCGCCTTTCCTCCTCTTCTCTCCTCCTCTCCTCCAGTCTCCGAAGAGCTTCCTCTTGCTGCTGCCTTTCTTCCTCCTCTCGCTGTCGTCTTAACGCAATTTCTTGCTCCCTCTGGCGTCGCAGGGCCTCCTCCTATATTTAAAAAAAAAAAAAAAAAAAAAGGGTGTGTGTAAGAGACAGAGGGAGGGAAACTGAGTCTCAATTACTATATTGCATCATAATTTGAGAAGGAATAGGATACATGCCACCAAGACTCTGTTAACAGTAAATACAAAAAACTACACAGAGTAAAAAGTATGTATGCTAAGCTGAGGAGCAGACATATTAAACGTTAAAATAATCTGTACCTCAAATATAAACAGCACAATGCTATGATGTCTATCCTGGTTTCTACGTTAGCAACATTTACGATTACCAGTAGAAAGGCCACATTAGGAGTCAGGTTTTATTTTCTCCGTTGGTACCATGTTTTTAGTAATCAGCTGAGATTACAGTATAGTCATGTCAAATCAACACAGCTACCAAAAATGCCTGATGAGGGAGAAATAAGTTCCCCAGTCAGTAGTACTGAGTAAAGCTGTGTGTCCCAGAACAAAAACCCCACAGATACTAAGTATACGAAAAAGGGTCCTGTTGTCAAAATAATTTAGGAAATACTGAGCGCATCACAGAATTAAATAGATTTCCTTACTGCAAAACTTCTTAGAGCCCTTACATCCTAATGCATTACTGTGTGACTCTTAAGAAATAGTAGTAGTTCTAATCTTGGCATGGACCCTTTCATTTTTCAGAGTACCTCCTGTGGCCAACATGAAGTAGGAAACAGAAGGTCAAAGGCTAGACTTTGGGGATATTACAAGAGGATTCTTCCCATTAGGGTATTTTAAAATCCCAGTAGAAAAGGGGCTAAGCACATGCTGCCCTCCAAACTACAAATAGACAAAATTTACTAAAAACTTCAACGTCGCTGGTTATACTTAAGCAAACAAAGACTTAGTTACTTCTGAAATCTAACAGGTTTATAAAACCCTAGGAAATATGCAAAAAGAAATCAATCCCAATGCTTTACTGGGGCTGAAGACCATCCTTCCAGTGTGTATTAATGGACAAGACACACTTCCTAAAAGGGAAGTGAGTCTGGCTAAGGTCCTAACCCCAACCCTGCAGCTGACCTTGGATAAACCACCTCCCAGAGAATGGCCACCTGGCAGACGACTGGGTGAGCAAGCTACCCTGACAGCCTTCCTTGGGCCCCACTACCATGGGCACAGCTCTCAGGCGCAGGGTACCTGTTTCCTTCGGGCAAGCTCTTCTTCCTCTAGCCTTTTCCTTTCTTCCTCCTGCTGTCTCCGAAGAATTTCCTCCTGCTGTCTCCGAAGTTCTTCTTGCCTCTTTCGCTCTTCCTCTTCCCGTTTCGCCCTCATTTCTGCTTCCCTTCTCTCCTGCTCTATCTGTGATCACACAAGAGCACACTCAGAAACTTGCAGCCATCACCAGAGCACTCCAACCTCCCCGACCAGTTCTGGGGGGAGAAGCCGGAATGCACGGATACCACCATTCACTCAGTCACCACCAGGGCAACCGGGCCATGAAACCAACTCTGTAAGAGCTCTCAGCTCTCACCTATCATGGTCATCACAAGTTTTGTGCTAAACTGAATGCATTCTCATTCCTTTTCCCTACCTCCTGGCTCAACAGTTGCCTTTGCAGTGCACTTCGCAAAGACAAAAAAGAAAGCAGCCACCAAGAAGAGTAACACCAGGATTTTGGGGGGGTAGCCATTTCTTTGCTCATTCCCACAAAAAGGTTTTCTGATTAAAGAGCTAACAACATGACTACAAGGTTACAACGGCAATTCTGTTAAAAAGAAAAAAAAAGCTTTAGGCTGACATTTAAACCTTCACCCAGAAAAGAAATCCTAACGTTAACACAGCATATACGAGGATGCTCGTGACTGGCGGTCTCGCCTTCTGCAACCGTCCCAAGGACCCAGGGCAGGCTGAAGCACTGCGATGTTTCCTCTACCAGTGTGTTCTCCAACATTTCTGAGCCTTCCATGTGTGATCTCCTTATATGCAATTCAAATTTTCCTTCTTCCTACTCTGTCAACCGTTAACTGGGTTAAATCCTACTGTCCCTTCAAGTAAACATTAACTCAGACATTACCATCCATCAGAAGTGTCACCAATTCCTGATTCCCACCTCCAACTAGGTAGGCAGCCCATGTGCTTTCTTGCCTTACTTGTCTGTGTGTCAACTCCCCACCAACACGCACACACATGTGTGCACACACACAGCTGCCAGCTCCCACGTTTCATCACTGATGTGTTCCCAGCACAAAGGATTGGGGAATTACAACACATTCAAAACCTGTTTGAATTATGGTTTCTCTTTTATGAGGACAAATCAACCATGAATCCTTCCCATATTCTGGGTCACTACCTCAGGGGGTAAGACTGCATTAAGTATAAACTAGAAGCAAGTCTCTCAGAAGCAATGAGAACTCAGAAGTCATTAAGTGACACTAAGTGCTGACAGACATCCTCTTTTGTCAAGTACTAAAACCAAAATTCTAGACTCCTAGTTCCTGCAGAATACTGGAATGGAACAAAGTATCTAATGCTAACAGTGAGCTTTTCAGCTGTGTCTGGGGACACTAATAAATGTAAACAAACATCATCATAAAGATTTCAGATGGGAACCCAAGCTGCAGATCAAGGGTCTAATAAGCCATGTAGTGGATATTTTCTCACGGCCTTAGTATTTGTTAAGCAGTGTTTTTACCATAAATAATGTAACTAAAATATACACACGACCTGATCATTAATATGTCAACCAACCAATCACTTTTAGTTTAACTTACACTTGTAATTTGCATTCTCTTCAAGGTCTACTGGGGGTTATTTTTCACAGGATATAAATGTGCTTACACTAATCAAGTAGCAACATACTAAAAAGGAAAAAAGTATAGCTAGCTAGAGATAGAGACATCAACAAAAAGGTGCCTATCTATGTCCTACAGCTGGGAAGGATGCATGTCCAGGGAAAATGAGTTTCAGACCTTTGCAGCCTTGGCCTTCTCCATCTGCTGAAGCTGTTCGAGGGCAGGTCCTGGAGTTGAGGTATCAAGGGGAAGATCCCATACACTACTACCTTCCCAAACTGTAAGACAACAAGGAAAAAAGTGAGGGATGTTAGAGCTCACAAGTAGTCACATGTCCATGAGCATAACGAAGAAAGCTGTCTGTCTGTCCCTGAATGCCCTCCATCAGACACATCTGTTTTATTCTTAAGTCAACTGAACTGCCAAAGAGCTCTAATTCGTATCAATATCCTTCAACACATCTAGAGGGAAATAAAGTACCAGTATTAACTGATGAATCAATTTCACCCCCCCAAAATCGTGTAAGATATCAGTTTGCATCCTCCATTTTCACAAATGAACAAGCTAAGGGCCAGGGGTAGATCTACAACATTCCCAAAGACACGGGGCAAGCACACAGCCACGAGAAGACTTAAAACCCTGGTTGGTGTATCAGATCCCAAAGCCCGCGTGTTTCTAATAGCCTTCCTGCCTCCTACTGTACCAAGTGAAGCGTGGGGTTTAAGAGAGGCACAGGTGTGGCACCGGAGAAAACTAAATGGCTGCACAAATGATGAATGAATTCAATGCCATTGAATTGTTCATTTAAAAATGGTTAATTCTGTGCCATGTGATTGTCACTTCAATAAAAGAGAGGGGGGAAAAAAAGGAAGAGGTATAGCTAGAACTGAGGAGGCCTCTGGAAAGGCTAAACAGGTCTCACAACTGACAAGAGTTTTGTGACACCCAGGAGATCTGCTGACACTTCTCTACATTTTCTACCATCTACATTTCTATTCTAGTCTATTTATGAACTATAAATTTTCGTCACCCTGGCTGGTGTGGCTCAGTGGATTGGGCACTGGCTTGTGAACCAAAGGATCGCCGGTTCAATTCCCAATCAGGGTACATGCCTGGGTGGCAGGCCAGGTCCCTGATCAGGGGCACATGAGAGGCAAACACACATTATTGTTTCTCTCCCTCCCTTCCCCTCTAAGAATAAATAAAATATTTTATAAATTATTGTCTTTATAAAACTGGTGGAGTGTTTGTAAAAAACCATGACTGCATCATGCCCAAAGAAAGAAATTGTTTTTGTTTTAAGAAAGAAATTGTTTTAATAAGGTATTTGCAGTTTTCCAAAAACTGGAGAGCATTTTAACATCCTATAAATGGCTACCAAGAAAAACTAAGGTACATACAGCATGGTAAACTGATGAGGGAGGATGATCAGTCCCTCTCCTGCCATTATTCCCAGAGTCAATGTTCGTGAAAGAACTACGGCTTAAACAGCTCAACAGCCCTAGGGAAAAATCCACTTGCCCTGGGTGGTGAGGATCAGTGGAATGCGTGTCAGCCTGCAAACTGAGTGGTCACTGGTTCGGTTCCCAGTAAGGGCACATGCCTGGGTTGTAGGCCATCTTCCCAAGTGGAGGCGTGTCAAGACACAACCAATAGATGTTTCTCTCACACACTGCTGTTTCTCTTCCACTTTCTCTCTCTCTCCCTTCCCCTCTAAGAATAAATAAATCTCAAAGTGTACAATTCAGCAATAAATAAATAAATAAAAAGAAAAACCCATCAATGCACATGGTTCCTGAGAATTTTCAACACATATACCATAACCTCTTGTGAGAACTAATCTTGAATCAAACTACCCACTTCTGTAGGTATCAGACCTTAAGAAACAGAAGTGCTCCACCAAGAGACTTTCAAACATCCCAACCCCAAATGTTCTAATATAATGCAAAAATAAATAATAATAAAATAAAATATAAATTTAAAAAAATCAAAGACTGCAGTAAGGTGTTCACTTCAAAGCAGACTTTTCTTTTCCTAAAATTTCCAGGGACCGGCCACGTTAGGCTGTATCTCAACCCTTGACTCAGAGAAATACTCGTAGAACATCATTAGTTATGTTTTTATTGAAGCTATTTTTCACTCTGGCAAGAGATCAAAAACAATTCAAAAGACCTTTCCACACTGTATAGAGCAACATAAAAACAGAGGCTGACTTAAAATTCAAGAAATTTATCTACTAAAAAACTTCTGGCAAATCCTTAACAGTCTATTTCAGTAGTCTTTACTGGGATTTTTTTTTTTGTTAAAGGGACTTTTTCTTAACATGCAGTACAAAACAGGTTTAAAAGGACTAATGTATTTTTTAAAAACTGAGTTTGTTAATTAGTCAAGTCTAACTCCTTGGAGCTACGCTAAAGGCCAAGCGAGGTCTCTACCTGCAGGCTGTGAGGCGGCTGACTGAAGCTCCCAGATAGACCCAGTATCAGGCACCGACACTGATCTTGTCACCGAGGAAATGACGTTCTGATCAGACAGTCTGCAAGAGGGAAATAAAAATATTAACTTGTTCTTGTCATCTGCAAAAATAATGAGGAAGTGCTAGAGCATTTGTAGGCTTTCAGGTCATTTGGCGCGAAAACTCCATTACTGTAACTAAATCCTAACACCACCAAAGCCTTTAGGAGAGGAAGAAAAAGGCACAATAATCACACTCTGGACTCTTCCGGGTATTAGCAAACACAGGTTTCCAAATTACAGACAGACCTACAATCTTAAAAAGTCCAAAACATCTCAATAAATCATAGAGGCATGTTATAATGAAAAAAAAAAAAAAAAAAACAAACCACAAAAAACAAACAAAAAACCACAGACAGAGTCAAAAGGTCTGCATTTTAGTTCTATCTCGCAAGTTTTCTGTGCATTATGTCAACCAAGCCAGTTAAGTCTTCAGAGCCCTGGTTTGCAACTGTAAAATGGAGACGTTACCGCCTCACAGGGAGGGTTATGGCCCAAATGAGAACTGTACAAGGTTCTGGTTATAGTGGACAGTAAGGTTTTTAAGAGCAGTGACTAATACCTTTGCAGAAAATAAAATAAATATTATCCTGAATGATAATCTGAAACAGCAGAAATCAAATACTTCTAGCATAATTTTCTTTTCCTCTGATCTATTTTAATAGCTTTTGGGTTCTGGAAAATGATAGCCTTGTATGGCATTGTTAATATCTTTCATGAGCTAGCTAGTACGGGTAAAAGTGAAATTAAATTCTAGACTACAACTTTTTTGGTTGCTGGTCCCGTAAGACTACACTGGTTCTCAAGTATTATTCTTTGGTTATCATTCCAAATTTACCTTTGAGTAAAAAGACTAAATAAATGTTTTACCTCCAGCCTAATTATTTTTTAAAACTTATTATATTTTTATACACAATACCAGTTTTCTGTTGTGTATAGGTATTTTGAGACCTGAATTCACACATACCAACATTTCCTTTCTTCTCTCACGCGCGTGCGCGCGCGCACACACACACACACACACATCACAGACTGACCACCAACCTCATCTTCAGAGCCTGGAACTGTTGCAGAAGGAGTGTCAATTGTTGCTGCTGCTGTGAAGACAGGGCTGCTTTCTGCTGCTGAGCCAAAACCTGTGCATACTGTTGTCTTCAAAAAGTAAAATAAAGTGTAACCTGTCTATTCACATTTAAGTTCACTTTACTAAGACAAGGAAAGACATGGTTCAATCTACCACTCTCTACTACTCCCCCAAATATATTTGACAAGCCACCAGAAATAGCTTATCAAATATATTTTTATAATTCTCCATGAGAATAGTCACACTATTGTTATTCTATACTTCTATAAAGAACCAAACCTATAACTGACATGCTTCTGAAAGGGAAAAAATCTCAAAACCTCAAAAACTGGCAAACTCCTTCAAGACAATAGTCTTTCGTCAGAAAACAAGTTAGAAATAAAACCTATTCAGCCCTGACTGCTTTGACGCAGTGAGTTGGGCATAGTACTGCAAACTGATGGGTCACCAGTTCAATTCCCAGTCAGGGCACAAGTTATTTTTTCAAAAGATTCAGGTAGCTATTTTCACATGAAGCATCCTTTACAAAAATAAAATAACTTTTAAAAATTCTCAAATTTGTTTCAGCTTGGAGAATTTTAGGTAAGATTGTCTTCCACAAGATCAGAGGTAGCCAAATTTTTTTCTGTAGAGAGCCAGACAGTAAACATTTTTGGCTTTACAGACCATACACAACTGCTCGATCCTGCCATCTTTGTCCAAATAGGACAAACGAATGCAGCTGTGGGCCAATATAACTCTGCTTATAAAAACAGGTAGCAGGCTGCCAACCTCTGCATAGATGACAGCCAAGCTACTTCTTCTACAGAAGGAGCACACACCTAAGTGAGTCTACCATCATTCCACACCACCTCTAATAGTACAAACTTTTATTTCTTCCCTGTCCTCTCATCTATGGTTTTCATCTCCAGCATTCAAAGTTGAGCTATTTAGATTCTCAGAATATTTACTGCTTTAGTAGCTAGGAGCTTGCAAAATGGACAATTATGTGCTATCTTCTGCAAACTTCTGATATTTAAGAAAACCAAACTTAACGGTAACATGCCACTAGCTGGGTGACTGAAGTATCCTAAAACTTTGAATTTTCTGCCGTAGAAGGTGGAACTTGTCAGCAGATGATATCAAAAGGCCCTTCTGCTATGGCAGGACTCCCTCCACTGGACTTCTCTTACTGTATTAAGAACTGCTGGTACTGGAGGTGCTGCATCTGGTATAAGGCCGTGAGCTCCTGCTGCCTGGTCAATCGCTCCTGATCCAACTCTCCCTGGGAGTGAACAGATGGGGTAAGAAATACCATTGAATAAATCGCAAATAACCTAAAAGCCATTTAGAATGTACACCTGAAAGCAAAAATGAATCCCAGACCTTCACACTTCCCACCCTACCTTTACAACCAAAATACTTAACTATTAAATATTAAAACCTCAGGCATCTGTAAAACCTAAACAGTGCCATCTAGTGGAATAAAGTGGTGTTGGCATTACGTGAGAGCCCCTAAGTGGGGCAGGGTCCTCATTTCAGCTGCTATTTTCCCTCTCCTCCTGTCCTTGAAGCTAAATGCTATTCTATACTCTGGTTATTACTATAACTAAAAATGTGTATAATTCTCCCAATATTAAAAGTGAGTTATAAATTTGTAGATTATTAGAAGTTATATAAATGGGACAAACAGAAAGGAGTAAAATCATCTAAAGGTTAAAGCAATTAGGGTAGGAATTTTATAATGGCACATGATAAACACAGGAAGCTGATATATAAATATGCCTTAAGATGAGAAATTTTAAGTTTAACAGGAAACTATAACCCTCTACCACCAAATTAGGTTTTTCTATTATTAATACATCATAAGTTGTTTTTTTTTTTTTTCCTTAAAGCTGTAATAAAGCCCTGATTTAAAAAAAAATCTTGTATCTCAAGTAACATGGCAGAAATTTAAATTTGGAAAGTTTTAAATGGGGAAAATTATAGAAAGTGTGAGGTAACGGAAATACAGCAGTTCCCCTTATCCAGTTTGACTTTCCACAGTTTGTTAACTTGCAGTCAACCACGGACCAAAAACATTAAATACAGAATTCCAGAAGTAAACAATTCATAGTTTTGAACTGTGCGCCATTTGAAGGGCACCATGCCCCTCCGCCCCGCCTGGGACGCGATCACCCCTCTGTCCAGTGGGCCCACGCTGTGCCCGCTGCCCTGCAGTCAGGTCACTTACTCGCTGTTCTACTTTTCGTTTCAGTTGGGGGAGCCACACTTACACAACTTTTATTACAGTATGTTATTATAACTCCCATTTGATTATTAGTTACTGTTGTTAATCTCTTCCTGTGCCCAATTTGTACATTAGGCTTTATCATCAGTGTGTGTGCACAGGAAAAAAACAGTACATATACAGGATTCGTACTAGCTGTGGCTCCCACTGGGGGTCGCAGAACGTATCTCCTGCAGAGAAGGGGGGCTAGGATAAAAGTAGAAGGGTGGCACAGACTAAACAAAGGCAAATCATTATTAGTGAATGTTTACATCTTTATCATACACAGACTATAGTTTGGAATAAAACATCTGATATATAACGTCTTGGGCTAGGAATCATCTGAAATTCAGGGACATTTTTCTTTCTCGTTAAATACTGGAGCTAGGTAGAACCTACAATAAGGTAATTTAAATTTCTACATGAAAACATCAATTTTGTGGTATATTCACCATCAAGGTGAAGTCTCTTCTCAGTGCCACTCAGGGCAAAGGCAACAAGCTGACAGGGAGCAGAGCTTCCCATGGGTTTTACCCTTGATCGGGTCAACTAAGGCTCAGTCCTCTTAACTGGGAGACAGGAAACGGACGAGAGAAAGTACGCGAAGCTCCAAGTAATGAACTTGCAGCTCTGAAGCACACAAGATAAAGAAACTCTCCCCAATTTCACAGAAGGAAAATGAAGCTCAAAGTTGGTATAGAACATATTTACATAAAATAAGATACAGCAAGTTTTTCTTTGGGTTTACCACAAAAATACCAGAAATAATTCCACTCAGCCATAAATATTTGCTGCTCTCTAAACTACAGGTGGTTTCAACCCATCAGTGGATCGTGAAATCAGTTACTGGGTCAAGACCAGTATTTATTGATTTAAAAAAAAAAAAAAAAGGAATAGAAGAAAAAATATGTGCATGACAAACTGTTTTGCAAAATGTTTCACATATACAGCCACACAGAAAAGTGGTATAAAACTTTTCCCCTATGAGTCAGAAAGTTTGACAGCCACTGTTCTCATCTGTGAGCCCCCTGACTGCAGAGGTGGCATCTTACTGACTCTCCTCTCTTAAGGACTGACCACAAAGCCTGGCACAGGTCCTCAAACTTACAGCTGATGAATAAAGAAGCCAGTGGTATTACCACTGAAGTGTCCATACGAAAGGTTTCTACCATGGCTACTTTCGACTATGTCCGGCCAGCAACCAACCAGACACTCCTGGCCAAAGAAGGAAAAGGAAGGCACAGACCCCAAAAGGCCTCCAAGAGGAGCTCTATGGGGAGAGGCTTGGGAGAGGCTGTAAAGAAGTATGTTCCCCATTCAAAGATGCTCCAGGGCCACTATATTGGGGGGCGGGGGGGGGTATGTTATGATCCTTCTAGTTTTTAGTTGCAATACCAGTAACTAATATTAAAAAAGAAAAAGTCTTCAAAAAATATTCCAAAGCACTGAAAGTCTATGTCAGAAACATTTGCTTTAAGGTAAGCCTCAAATTTAGGAACTGTGAGAGTCAGAAGCAAATGGGAGGGGAAGGAAGGAGACCGCACTTCTAACGAGAGGCATCACAGAACTCTTGAGCCCACTATGTTGAAGCAAGCAGACTAAAGTAAAAGCTCTGGAACATGCGAGGCCGGGAAGGGCCTTGTGAAGGGCCGGGTTAAGGTGTTCCTCATCCCCCGCGCCTGCTGGAGAGCTACTGAAGAAAGAAGCGCGCAGGGGGCTGGGGAGGGTAGAGCAAGTGGGTGCACATGTGTGTGAGCATGTGCAGGTGAGCATGTGCAGGTGAGCACGGGGATGTGGGTTCTGAAAAGACCACTATAGCCGGGTGTGCAGTCTCGACTGAGAATATCCATTGCCTTTCAAATAACTAGTTTTTTCCCCAGTAGATGCAACATCAGGGCTGTGTTTACAAAGAGAAGCAAGTGCTTCTGTGTCTGATGGGTGCTAGGTGTGCTACAGGGTACTTACCATGTGAGGAGGGGGCGCTGGACTGGGAGAGAAGGGAACCCTTCCCCACATTTTCATGATGTCGCCAAGTGGCTGGAAGCTTTCATCACAGGCTCTCTTCACCAGTAACGACATGGTAAAATAGCCCGCCTGAAACCATTCTGCCATCTCCTGATTATTGAAGGGACCTACAACACCACCAATGAAAACAGAAGGGCAGTAAGAATCCTTTCATGCTAAAGAGGAAAAAGTATTTTCTGGATTTGATATTGATCAGCGGTAACAAGTTGCTTCAGGTGGCACCTGTCAAATCATTTGTATGATAGCCTGACTCCTCTCCAAAGGTGCTGCACAGGTTTCTAACTAATAAATACAACAAAGAGAGGTTTTGAAATAAGCCTCATGTCTACACATCCAAATTATCAGCAGTGCTTTAATTATTTCAAGGAGCATAACTGTGTCCAGCTCATTAAATCTCCACAATTCGTTTGTCATACAAGTAAATAAAAATGAACAGAGTATCTGTTAGACTTCATATCACTTAATCATAAAGAATATATACATGCAGGGCTGAATACGCTCTCCTCTGATTTTCATTTTCTGCCAGAGATTACTGAAGGTTAGGCAAAACAGAAACAATAGTCAATTAAAATAACACAAACTGTAATTTATTTACCCACGCAAGATTAAATCTGGCCTGGGTAAGAGAAGAAAAAACTTACTCTCTAAATGTTCTAGAATAACAAATAATCAAATACTTTGTACAAAAATACTAATGCACTCTGCTCAGTAATCAATCATTAATTCATTCATTTGGCAAATATTTACTGAACACCAATTACACAGGTCCAGGCAGTGGGAAAACAGCAGTTAACAAAACAAAGTCCTGGATCTTCCACTTCCAGGAAGATAGACTAGATGCAGTTTTCCTGCTTTTCCTGCTAAATACAACTAAAACCCCACAATGTTATATATAAAACAAAGAAAAGAGGACTCTGAAAGGTGAAACAAAGGCAAACAACCAGGGGTGTTGAGTTTCCGTTTATCTCACAGATCCCAGAACTCAGCCAACTGTATGCTCTCTACAAGAAAGCTATTTCAAATACACAACAGAAGGGGGTTGAAAGTAAAAGGATATAAAAAGTATGCCATGCAAACATTAATCAAAAGAAAGCTGGAGTGGTTATATTAGTATTTCACACGTAGACTTCAGAGCAAAGAAAATTAGAGACAGGGACATTATAGAAAAATAAAGGGTCAAAACACACAGCCATCGTGTAAGTGTAAGAAAGAATCAAACAACAAAGCTGCAAAATATGTGAAGCAAAACCTGGTTAGGTGAAAACAGAAACAGACAAATCTGTAAGTGTAGATGAAGACTTCAACACCCCTCTCTCAATAAGTGATGGAACTAGACAGAAAACCAACACGATTACAGAACTCAACAATACCATCAACCAACAAGATCTGATGTTTAGAGGTAGGCAGAAGACATATTCGAGCACTCACAGAACATAGAGCAAAATAAACTATTATGGGCCACATGTAAACTTCAATTAGTTTTTAAAAATTAAAACCATATACATAGTGTGCTCTTCAACCACAACTGAATTAAACCAGAAGTAACATACAGAAAGGTAACAGGAAAATCTTCAAGCACTTGGAAACTAAACAACACAGTTTCAAGTAATACATTGGTAAAAGAGGAAGTCCCAAGAAAAAGAAAAAATTACAATAAAACACTGAATATAATAAAAATATGTACATCCAATTTTTATTTATTTATTTTTTTATTATTTCCAGAGAAAGGGAAAGGGAAAGAGGCAGAGAGGGAGAGAAACATCAATGTATGGTTGCCTTTCACCTGACTCCAGCCATAGACCTGGCTGGAGACCTGGCTTGCAACCTGTTTATGTGCCCTGGCTGGGGAATCGAACCAGCGACCTTTGGGTTCGCAGGCTGGCACCTTATCCACTGTGCTACCAGCCAGGGCCTTGTACATCCAATTTTATGGTGCATAGTTAAAGAACTGCTGAGGGAGGACTTTATAGTATTAAATGTTTACAAGCATTAGAAAAGAAGAAAAGACTCAAATAATATAAGCTGCCACCTCAAGAAGCTAGAAAAAAAACAAAACCCTATGACACAGAAATCATAAACAGCAGAAATCAATAAAATTGAAAATAGTTAAATACAATGAAACAAAGCTGATTCTTTGAAAAGATCAATAAAATTAACAAACATCTAGCAAGACTGACAAAGAGAAAGAGAACTGAATAATTAGCAATGTAAGGATTGAAACAGAGGCTTTCATGGCAAAACCTGCAGATATCAAAATAATGATGATGATGGAATATTCTGAACATAAAAATCTGATGTATTAGGCGCTGGCTGGTGGCACAGTGGATAAGGCGCCAGCCTGCGAACCCAAAGGTTGCTGGTTCCATACCCAGCCAGGGCACATAACCAGGTCTCCAGCCAGGTCCGTAGCTGGAGGCAGGTGAAAGGCAACCATACATGGATGTCTCCCTCCCTCCCTGCCTCTCTCCCTTCCCCTCTCTCTAAAAATAATAAAATCTTTAAAACAAAAAAAGTCTGATGTAGTAAATAAAATGGACCAACTTGCCAAAAAAATACCAACTACCCCATTTCACCCATATTAAACAGACAAATAGCTCTGTTAACTATTAAGGGTAGCGAATTTATAAATTCTTAAGATTCCCAAAAAAGTCTCCAGAAAAGTTTCCCTGGAGAATTCTATCAAACATTTAAAGTATTAACACAAATTCTGAACAGTCTTTTCCAGAAACTAGAAGGGGAGGAGATAATTCCCTATTCCCTTTACGAAGCTCGTATTATCCTGATACTAAAACCTGGAAATGAGGAAAAGCAAACCAACAAAAAACAACAAAAACTACCAAGCAACATCCCTTATGAACACAGATCAGAAAATCCTAACCAAATTATTACCCAATATGATTCAGCAATACATCATGATCAAATGGAGTTACTCCGAAGATGTAAAACTAATTCAATCAATATAATCTACCGGATTACCTCTCTAAAAAAGAAAAATCCCATGATCAGTCAAGAGATGTAGAAAAAGCATTTGACAAAATCCGATACCCAATCATGACAAGAATTCTCAAAAAACAGGGGACTTCAAGTTGGTAAACAGCATCTACAAACACCTGGCAACTAACATTTCACCTAAGTTTAAAGACTAACTGTGCCCCGCTGAGTAGGAACACAGGAAAACAGCCAGTATGCCTCCTCTAACCTTTCTTATTCAACAGTGTTAGAATATACCATGGTACAATAATGCAGCAAAAGAAAATGAAAGGTATACCAATCAGGAATGAAAAAATTATCCTTATTTGCAGATGACAAATAATGCCTACATAAAAAATCCTATAGGATCTAACAATGATAATAAAATATAACTCCTAGGACTAATAACTGCAAGGTCACATAATAAACATCCAAAATTCAATATGGCAGCAATGAAAACAGACACTGAGCCCTGGCTGGTAGCATAGTGGACAAGGCACCGGCCTGCAAACCCAAAGGTCGCTGGTTGGATTCCCCAGCCAGGGCACATAACAAGGTTGCAAACCAGGTCTCCAGTCAGGTCTGTGGCTGGAGGCAGGTGAAAAGCAACCATACATTGATGTCTGTCTCCCTCTCTGCCTCTCTCTCTTCCCTTCTTTCTAAAAATAATAAATAAAATCTTTAAAAAGAAAACAGACACTGAAATACTGTAAAATATGTAATTACTCCAAAAATTCAAATACTTAGAGGTGTAAATCTAATAAAACGTACAGAATCTATGCTGAAAACTACAGAGCTGATGAAAGAAATCAAAAATTGAAATAGAGACACATACCAAGTCCATGGAACAGATGTTGATTCTCTTCTAAATAATATAGAGGTTTAATATAATTCCTATTAGAACCTCAGGAAGATTTTTGGTAAACATAGAAAGATTATTCTAATATTTATATGAAAAGGCAACGCAACGCAACAAGCTAAATACAAGATAAATAAACCCGTAAGGAAGAAGTCAGTCTACCCAATTTTAAGACTTACATAGCTGCAGTGGCCAAGGCTATGTGACAGTGGAGAGAAAAACATGTAGGTCAATGGAACACAATAAATGAACCCAGGAACAGACTAACAAATATGATGAAGTGCATTTTCACAGTGGTGCCAAAGCAATTCAAAGGAGAAAAGACAACTTTTTTAACAAAAATATACACTAAGGGAGGAGAGGGGAAAAAATCCTGGGATATGAAACTAGGCAAGGAGTTCTTCTTAGACTTACTACCAAAACCACAATCCATTAAAAAAATAAATAAATAAACAAATCGGTGAACTTCATTAAAATTTGAAACTTTTGCTTTGTGAAAGCTGTTGAGAATAAAAAAGTACTGACTGGGAGAAAATATTTGCAATCCACGTATCTAACAAAAGACTAATCTCTACACTGTATCAAGAACTCTCAAAATTCAAAAGTAAAAAACAATCCAATTAGAAAATATGGACAAAACACCTGAAGAGACATTTTACTGAAGAGGATAAATAGGGAACAGGCACACAAAAAAGTGTCTGACATCTTCAGCCATTAGAAGAATGTAATTAAAAACTAAAATGACCCTGGTTGGTAGCACAGTGGATAAGATAAGGTGCCGGCTTGTGAACCCAAAGGTCGCTGGTTCGATTCCCCAGCCAGGGTACATAATCAGGTTGTAAGCCAGGACTCCAGCTAGATCCGTGGCTGGAGGCAGGTGAAAGGCAACCATACATTGATGTTTCTCTGTTTCACTCCCTCTCTGCCTCTCTCCCTTCCTCTATTTCTGGAAATAATAAATAAACTCTTAAAAAAAAAAAAAAAAAAAAACTAAAATGAGATTTCGTGACACACTTGCCACAATGGCAAAGTTAAAAATAGCAACAACATTAAATTCTGTACTGGGTGTAGAAAATCTGGATCATTCATTCACAGAGTGCTGGTGGGAATATAACATGGTACAACCCTTCTGAAAACCAGTTTGGTGATTTCTTTAAAAAACTAAACATGTAATCAACACACAATTCAGCAAACTGCACTCATGAACATATTTATCTCAGAAGACTGAAACTTACGTTCACATAAAAACCTGTCTATGAATATTTAATAGCTTTATTATAATAGCCAAAATCTGGGAACAAACCAGATGCTGTTCAGGGTGAAGTTAAACCATAATACATCTGTATCATAAAATACTCTATTTATTTATTTAAAAAAAGATTTTATTTATAATTTTTAGAGAGGGGGAAAGGGAGAGAGGCAGAGAAGGATAGAGACATCCATGTATGGTTGCCTTTCACCTGCCTCCAGCTACGGACCTGGCTTGCAACCTGGTTATGTGCCCTGGCAGTGACCTTTGGGTTCGCAGGCTGGCGCCTTATCTACTGTGCCACCAGCCAGGGCCAAAATACTCAATTTAAAGAAACAAACTACTGATATATCTATCACTACCTAGCACTATACATACTTGTTCATAATCTTTAGGATGTAAAGTAAATTAAGAGCAGGGTTTTAATTAAAATACATATGGATGTGCGTTTTAATTTACATAGAGGTAATTGTTGCTTCCCATGCGCTTTTAAGAAGTAAAAGAAGTAACAGAGATTCCACCACCCTCTACCCAGTCTGCCCACGAGCAACCTCTCGCAAAACTGTGGTGCTCTCACAGCCGGGACTGGCGTCATCAAGATTCAGAGAGTTTCCATCTCAACAGGAACCCTTCCTGTTGCCCTTCTATAGACACACCCACCGCCCGCCCATCCACACCCCTTCTCCCCTCCTCGCCCCCAGCAACCCCCGATCTCTTCCCCATTTCTGTATTTTGTCATTACACAGCCCTCGCTGCCGTGGCGCAGCTGGGCATCACCCTGTGGACTACAGGATGGCAGGTTTGATTCCCAGTGAGGGCACATGCCTAGGCCGCAGGCTGGGGCCCCAGATGGGGTTGTGCAAGACGAATCTGATCAAGGTTTCTCTCCCTCCACCTCTTACAAATAAATTAAAAATAAGTGTTTTTAAAAATTAGTATATAACATGGTACTAACTCTTCTCAGCCATCTTTAATATTTTTTTATGACAGAAACTTTAGCGAAACATTAAAAGCATAGTCTTCCAAGACTGCTGCCATCCCCTTTTAATGGAAAGAAGACCGAAGTGCAGAAAAGGTAACTCACTCACCCACCAAGTTAAGCAGCTGGGACACCAGAAATGAGGGAGTCTGAAGCATTTCGCTTACATCCCTATTATGTTAGCATGAGATTGTACCCTGTATTCAAATTCTTTGCACTGGACTACCCTCCCCACACTGAAATCATGACGTCCTATGGGAGGAGCCCGTGAACATGCCATCCCTGTATACATAAAATATAAAGCAAGCCCACAGCACTGACTCTTCTGCACCACTACGAAAATCAGCACTGAGTGCATCCCACAGAATCTGGAGGTGACGGCAGATACTCCTGTACTCCCAGCAGAAGAGAACCACGCACCTTGGACTTCTCCCTGAGGATCCTTGTAATACCACTTCTGCATGGCTTCATGCATGGACGGAACCGAGACACCCTTAGCTCTGTGCTCCTGCAGTTTCGACACCAGCCTCTCATCATCCAGGGCACTGTCTTGAAGATAAGCCACCATCTTCTCAGCTTGCTAACAGAAAAACAAAAATGGAAACAAGGATCCTAAATGAACACTTGTACACATAAAAATGCCTACCTTCTGGCGACCATGTGGTCCTCGAGACATACCAAGGGTCGCAGGAGGCCAGGGTGTGATTTTCCCAACAACGCCATGAAACAGGCGCGGCCCCATGCCGCAGAGGGTGCCGTCTTACTCAGAGCCTCCCCGTTACTAAGCAAACTGAACTGTGATTACAACACAAGCTGGTATGGTTCAAAGCTCAAGCTTCTAGTCAACAAACTAATAAAAGTACTTTTTAAAATTGATAAGCCTTAGGTCAATCCTAAATTGTATAAACTAAACCTGTAGAAACGTGCACATTAACAAAAGGTTCAGTGAATACAATTACCAATACAATGTTTTCAAGTTGCCCTTTCCTTCCTTTATGCAGCATTTCCCACCCTGAAGAGAATGTCCTCTGTAGAAAGCAAGCTATCATTTACCTTGCACGTAAACAATGGTATATACAATCTTAGAAAATCTAAAACATGAATAAGACCTTAATATCCTGAAAGTTTAACTGTTTGCCCTGTTATACTTTAGGGAAAATATACAGAGACACAATACCTATCCACAGCTGCTTGTTTTAGCCATTTTTGGCATTCCATTAATTTCCAAAGAAAAAAAGAAAAAAGAAAAGCAAACAGCTAAAGGCAACTTCAAAAGAGCAAAAAATAACCTGACATAATTACTACATAGCAGAAATTTGCAAGCATGAAATGATTTAAAAGACAATTGCTCACACAAATAAATATCAGACATACAAACAACTTTTCCAGTACATAGACTCTGGTGCACAAAAATCCCATTTCTGAATATTCATTTAATGCTTTCACATTTTTATGGCAGCTTGAGAGGTGAAGATAAGAATTCCATGATTTACCTGCTCCAAATGTTTGAGACCCTCTTCGTCATCTGGCTCCATGGAAACACTACCCATACCAGGAGCACCTACGACCGGGGCTTCCACGGGCCGGAGGGCAGGGCTCGGACTGGGAAGAGGCGGCGGAAGTATGAGGAGAGGAGAGGCTGGATCTGAAGGAATCTGCGACAGGGGCTGCTGGGCGTCAGAGACCATTTCTAGAGGAAAAAGGTGCAGACAGATGAAAACCCTTTGCAACATGCAGCACTAGCAAGGGTGAGTCCGGCATCAGATGCAGCAGCCTGCTAACCCAGCTCAACAGAGTATGAGCTGTGCCACAACACCAGCTACGTCTGGGGGGGAAGTGCAGGGCTCCTTCCCAGAGAGACGAAACGGGAAGGATGGACATGGACCCAGAAGGGCCTTTTGAAGCGCCTGAGTGTGTCACTAGAGCACCTACCCAACAGTTGCGGGTCTGCTGCTTGAAAACAAACTGAATCTGTCTGTTCCCTTCTTTATACCATGTCTCCAAAGAGTAGAGACAGTTCACAAAGCTCTGCAAATCTTCCTGGAGGCGGCACATCTCATTGCCAAAGCCTTTATTAAAATTATCTAGTTCTCTTGGTAAGTACCTTTTGAAGTCATAATTAATAGAACTCAGTATGTAACATTTTGTAGGATAATGAAGAACACTTGCAGTGTGTGTGTACAGTGCAGGAAGTTCTTCTCTGTTAAGAATCAAGACTGCACTCAGTGGATAGGTGCCGGCCTGCAAACCCAAAGGTCGCTGGTTCGATTCCCAGCCAGGGCACGTAACCAGGTTGCAAGCCAGGTCTCCAGCCAGGTCTGTAGCTGGAACAAGGTGAAAGGCAACCATATATTGACGTTTCTCTCCCTCTCTCTCTTTCCCTCTCTCTGGAAATAAGAAAAATAACATGAACAAACCTTTAAAAAAAAAAAAAAAATTCAAGACAGCAAAAGAGGTTCTGTGTTGGTTCCCATTTCTAATCTCCCCACTATGCAGGCTCATAAGAAGGAACTGTATATCTAACTGAAATAATGAGATACAATTGCTGTGTCCCCTTTGAACCCTTGTTTGTTGGACTACAGACAGTTGTCCGAATTTCTGCTCCTCCTGCTCCTGCAGCATGCTTGCTTTGTATGGGGACAGCCCATACAAGCTGTGTCCCTGCCCCACCACCCACACCTGCCACACCAACTTCCACGCCATCTCCAGGACAGCTTCTCCCCTGAAAACAAGCAGCAACCGTAACCCCCAGACCCAACACTGCCCCCATACCCCCTGCTCCTGTAGCGCCTGCCACTATCGACCCTTTTCCAAGTTGAAACATTCTTCTGCATTCTGCACTGGCCTCTGAAGACTTTTTCTGGCCCTCCTGCCCCTAAACACACGTGTGTAAACTTTCTACTTTCATTCTCTCTTTGGCCCTAAACTCTTCTGATCTTCAGTCCCTTACAGCCGTTCTCCAGCCATCTCTACCTAATTTCTCATCAATGCCTCAGAATCAACGTTCGAAACTGAGTTTATTCTCCCCCCTTCCAAACGCACTCCTCCACTTTCCCTCCTTTCCTAGGAAAGGTGGCACCGCCCTCCTGAGGCACATCACCCATCTCCGACTCCCTTTCCTCTGCCTTGACACACAAGCCGTGACCTACCCTCTGAAACCTCACCTTCCATTACCCCCTTAACAGAGGCATGGCCTCCATCACCACGACCACCTGGGAGCCCAGCAGGTCATATGCACCAACCTGTCATCACAGCAACCTACCCTACAGAGAGCTGTTCAACCCATGTTCCAGCCATGTTTCCCACAATCCTCCACCTAAAAAGAAACAGAAGCTGACTCCTGGCCATGCCTGGATGGGTCCCACACCCTCACGTTAGCCTTCACTGCTCTCTAGTGCCAGAATGCCTCCTCGCAATTCATCCAGCTACACTTACATCCAAATTCTACTTACTATTCCAAGACAAACTCAAAAGATACTTGCTTCCGAAGAACTCTAGGAGCCTGCCAATCATAAAGTCACAGTTCCTTTTTGCCCCAGACTATTGATAAGCACATGCTTTATTGCCTAAATCCAGAGTTTTGATCTTTAATGCACATCTATGAAGCTTTCTCAAAAATACACATGGACAACCACATCAAAATTACAACTAAAATATAGAACCACCATCACTCAAATCCATGAGAAATCGAGTGCAATGGAAGTCTGACAACTATAGGATAAAGGAACCGCACCCATTCAGACTGGCAGGAGGGGTGCAGGTATGGAATGGGCTGGTCTCTAAAGTGGTAGATATAAATGCAGGAGGTATATTGTAGGAATAAGGAATCACAGCCCCACACCAGGCCTTCCAGCCCAGGGTTCCAGTGCCAAGAAGGTTAAGTCCCCACAACTTCTGGCTGCAAAAACCTCACTACTCCGTCAATGGGAGAAACTGCTGGAGCCCCAAGCAGTTAACTCTTCAAGATTCTACACGTGGACTCACCTGTCAGGCTCACACCCTCTGAGCTCGAGCACCAGGGGAACAGCTTGAAAAGCACTAGAAGCATAATGGGAGGAACTGAAGTGTCTGGCATCAAGGCCAGAGGCCACAGTCTCTTTTCTAAACCCTGCCCCCAACACAGCCTGCCAGCTGGTGCCATGTCTGAGATTCCATCAACCTGGCTAACACTGACCCCACTGGGAGATCTCCAGAGGCTCGCAACTTAGGGGCCCACCCCAGCTGCTTTTCCAGAAGAGAGAGAAGAGAAGGAAAAAAAAAAAAAAAAAAAAGGCTGGTCTTGGCTCCTGTTTTACAACTTCCTAAACGCTCTCATCAATCAAGCAAGAGGTGGTCTCAGTGAGGCCCAGGCCCGGCACTATTAGCAGACAGGTTCAATTCCCAGCTTGGCTTCCCCTGGGAATCTGTGAGCCCAGCACAAGTAGTAGCATCTCCAATTGCTTTACAGCTCAGGCAGGGTGGCCCCAGGTAAAACATAGGAGGGGGCTGACCCTGGCCTGCACCACCCAGGAAACCCCAGGGCCAGGGCACCCAGTGGACAGCTAGAGACCACATCAGAGCACCATCACCTGTCCCTGTACCTACAGAGGGTAAAGGTTGGTGATCGGTGAGTGGTTTCAACCCGTCCTTGCAACCAACTGGCCTGGGTAAATCTCTCCCATTAACCTGTCTACAGCAACCAAGGCTCAACTACAAAAGACGGGTATACTCAGCCCACAGGAAAGGCGAACCTCAAGTACCCAGCTTGGATGACAGGGGAGGCTGTGCCACTGGACCCTACAGGACACCTACTATATTAGGCCACGCTGTCAAGACACAGAGTGAAAGCAGCTCTACCTATTACAGAAAAAGAAACACAGAGAGGCTGTCAAAACGAGGAGACAAAAAAGCATGGCCCATATGAAACAGCAGATCAAAACTCCAGAAAAAGAGCTAAACACAATGGAGATAAGCAATCTATCAGATGCACAGTTCAAAGCACTGGTTATAAGGATGTTCAAGGAAGTTAGTGAGGACCTTAACAGCATAAAAAAGATCCAGTCAGAAACAAAGAATAAACCAAGTGAAATACAGAGCAATTTACAGAGAAAGAACAATAAGAGTAGATGAAGCCAAGAATCATTCAATGATCTGGAACATAAGCGAAAAACAACCAATCAGAGCAAGAAGAAGTAAAAAGAATCTAAAAAAATGAGGGTATAAGCAGCCTCTGGGACAACTTCAAGACGTCCAATCACAAGGGTGCCAGAAGGCGAAGAGCAAGAGCAAGAAATTAGAAATCTAGTTGAAACAATAATGAAAGAAAACTTCCCTAATTTGGTGGAGGAAATAGAAATGCAGGTCCAAGAAGCAGAGTCCCAAACAAGATGGATGCAAAGAAGGCCACTCCATGACGTATCATAATTAAAATGCCAAAGGTTAAAGATAAAGAGAGAATCTTAAAAGCAGCAAAAAAGAAGTTAGTTACCTAAAGGAGAATTCCCATAAGACTGTCGAGTGATTTCTCAAAAGAAAGTTTGCAAGCCAGAAAGGAATGGCAAGAAATATTCAAAGTGATGAAGAGCAGGGACCTACTGCCAAGATTGCTCTGTCCAACAAAGCTATCATTTAGAATGCAAGGGCAGATAAGGATCTTCCCAGACAAGATAAAACTAAGAGAGTTCACCGTCACCAAACCATTATTATACAAAGTGTTAGAGACTTAATTAAGAAAAAAGATAAAAACTATGAACAATAAACTGGCAAAAAATACATATTTATCAATATTTGAACCTAAAAAACAAACGAAGCAAATAAGAACAGAGACAGATCAAGACTATGGAGAGTATTGTGATGGTTGCCAGATGGGAGGGGGTGTGGGGAATGGGTGCGGAGGTGAGGGAATGAATTAGTACAAATAGGTAGTTACAGAACAGCCATGGGGATATAAAGTACAGCGCAGGAAATGAAGCAGCCAAAGTACTTATGTGAATGACCCATGGACGTGAACGATGGTGGGGGGATTTCTGAGGGAGTAGGGGGTGCTGGGTGGAGGGGCCAATGGGGCTACAGTCAAGAAAACTGTTATAATAGCATAATCATTAAAATATAATTAAAAATAAATAGAGCCCTGGCTAGTGGCTCAGTGGATAAGGCACTGGCCTATGACCCCAAAGGTGGCTGGTTCAGTTCCCAGACAGGGCGCATAACCAGGTTGCAAGCCAGGTCTTCAGCCAGGTCCGTAGCTGGAGGCAGGTAAAAGGCAACCATACATGGATATCTCTCTCTCCCTCTCTGCCCCTTTCCCTAACCCTCTCTCTAAAAATAATAAAATATTTTTAATAGAAAAATACACACATATTTTGATCCCACTTTAAAATTTTAAAATGTCTAAGTCCTACAGTATTGATATATATAGTAGACTCAAATATTTGCTGAATTCATTCATTCAGCTTTGTTGTAGACATAAAAAACTAAGCCCTCAAAATACTAGTTTATTAGGCAAAAAAGATAAATAGATCTTTACAATATTGTATTGCTGTTTTTGAAATGCTGGTTAAGAAACAAGACACCCAACCTAGCCTGGGCATGTTGGGTGGGAGACTGTCGGCTGCAGAGGACATGGTGTGCCAAGACACAAACCCAGGACAGCCAAGCACGTTTTGGGACGAACAGACTGTGAGGCTGGGGGACACAGTACGAAGGCGCTAGATGCCACTCCTGAAACTGCACAGAGCGGGTAAAGCCCAACCACGCAAGGCATCATAGGCCATGTTAAAAAATGGGGATTTTTATGGTAAACAAATCAACCCTTCAACATAAGCCCTTACAATATCATTTTTCAGTATGTATCAGAAACGTGGAAATAATACTAATGCTGCCTACTAAAGAATATGAGCAGTGCAAGCCAGGAGAGTAATGCTGGCGCAGCGGCTGTACTTTAAGCTTCTAAAATCCAGGTGATGGGAATTCCACTGATTCATCCTTGTTCTTTTTGACCTTTTTTTTTTTTTTTTTAAGATTTTATTATTATTTTTAGAGAGAGGGGCAGGGAGAGAGGCAGACAGGGAGAGAGACATCCATGTATGGTTACCTTTCACCTGCCTCCAGCTACAGACCTGGCTTGCAACCTGGTTATGTGCCCTGGCTGGGAATCAAACCAGCAACTTTTGGGTTCACAGGTCGGTGCCTTATCCACTGTGCCTCCAGCCAGGGCCCCTCTTTTGAACAATGGCACTTTAACGTGTCATTTGGACACAGAAAGGAAGGTACATGGAAATCAAGGTACCGCAGAGTCTCACAAACCCAGTTTGCTCAATGATTCCAGGGAGGTTATATCGTCACATCCTAGGAAGTGAGACTCCCATGCTCCACCCCTGCTTCCTCTCACTGTGTTCTGTTGAATTCTGGGATGGACACACATAAGGGAAGCCAATTTTGACTAGGTTTAGCAGTAAAATAATCTTTCCTAATCATCTACCCTTAGAGGTAGTTCTAGGAGGTATAAAATAGAAGCCTATCTTATCATGGCCCCAGCAGAACCCTATTTCAGCTTGAAGGCTCATATATACATACCATCCCCTCTGTTGGGCACTTTGGTTGGCAAACTATTTTCTATGTGACTCTCTTCTTCGGCTTTTTCCGTTGGCTCAGTTTTGGGTTCCTCTTTCCTCTCGAACTGTGGTGTTTCCTGAGGCAGATGATCTGAAGGAGTACCTGGTCTAGCAGATGATGTTAAGGTTTGAGGTGTTTCCTCACTAGCTTCTGTAACATGAAGTAATCTTTAATTAACAATTTAGGAAACTTCTGATCTGACAGAAAAAAAGGTAAAGACAAAATTGCACCATACCAACTCCTATTCTATCCGTCTTTCCTCCCTCTCTCTTATTTGTCTTATCGGGCTCTTTGGCTTCTTCGTTATGGCTGCACTCCGAGTCAGAGCCTTCCTCCACAGGCCGGAAGTCCATCTCCTGCTCTTCCGGAATAGGCTCCTTCTGTACTTTCTGCACAAACCAAGGGCTCAATCAATCAAGCCAGCCAGCCAAGTGTTAACAGCACATCTGGATGTGGCAGAAGGTCAGTGCCTGCCGTGTCATTTAACATCAACTTCTCACCTTTAGAGAGAGGAATGCTCCGGAGGAGTCAAATGTGCCCATTTCCTCCTCGGCATCCTCCAAGCACCATTCAGGCAAGCTGTCCCTGTCGTCGTCGATGCTGCCGCTGCCGGTGCGCACCCTTCGGTAACCTCGTTCATCATCCCGATCTCGAAAATCAAACTCAAACCTCCGCCGCCGCTCCATGTGCTCCCGCCAGCCTGCAGAACGAGGGCCATCTGGGGTCAGGAGGAGGACACAGACCTTAGAGAGGTTTTGTGACAGCATTAGAAAAAGAAAAATGATGGATTGAATAAAGGAGAAAAAGCTACAACTGAAAGCAAATGCAAATGGATCAACCCACTAAACTGAAGAAAGTAGGCAAATTACATGAAGGTCAGAGCTCAACATACATATTCACCATTACCAAGTGACAACAGTTATCTTCCTAAGTACAGAGCTACAAGAGATTCAAAAGCTTTTAAGGATACATTTAAAACAAATCACTTTTAAAGGACACTTTATTCAAACTATATACTTTGAAGAAACTTTAGGCATCTGACTAAAATGCTGGTTAGCCCACTCCTAACCCAGACTTCGCACTGGCTACCTTTCCATACTGAAGTCGATGCCTTCCAGAGGCAGGTCTTCAAAGTACTTTCTCTTTGCTCTTGAAGATACCATTCTTTATGAGTAAGACCAGTTCTCTGGGTTCATTTATACCAGAATCATCCTGCTTGGCTGCTAATTCCAAGATATCCCATTTGTCATTCTGATTCCCAACACCAAGTCATGGAATTACCACACTGACAAATGTCAGAGATTCTACATAGCTCATGCTCTCAATTTTGTAATTTAAAAAACAAAACTTCTGACAGAAGTAACTCGCAAATGGCAAAGTGGAACTAGAACCCACTTCTGCATCCTCTACTGCTGTTTCCACAAAAACAAGCTTACCTTCCTCCCCTTTTTCTCATCTCTCAACTCTCCCCTAGGGAGTTAGATCCACATAGCACCCAGGGGCGTCCCTAAATCCACCCTAATACACTATTACCTCCATCGTCCAGCAGAAAAAAAGACTGCCTAAGAATAAAAGATCCTAGGTTAAAATACTTTTTTCTAGAAAAGAATGGGAAACTTGGTAAAAATCTGACAAGCCTGAGTCTAAGAGAGCTAATAAAAAAATAATAAGTAGAGAAGCAAGTTTTCACATATTAGAATTTTCTATCCTTGACTGCTTTCTCTGTGGGAGGCACACAAAGAAATGAGGCCAAAGCAACACTGTCTTTCTACTGAGGTTCAATTTGCTAAAATAAGCAATCTAAAATTCAAACTAAAAACCAAAGGTCAAAATGTTAAAATGCCAAATACAGGTAGCATTTTAGAAGCCACTCATAAAATGGTAAGAAACATTATTTCCACATTCCCTACCTCTTATTTACAACAACAAAATACTACTTACTACCTTCTATGGAAACAAAGGAATTTTATACCCAGATCGCTCCAATGTAAACCTGGAGTCATTGCTCAAACACATCCATGATCAAATGCTGAATTCCAGCCTCCTGTGCACCACCCTTCCCGAGCCTGCGCTGCAGGCACCTTGACGCGGCCCGTCCCAGGCCTCTGGCTCATGGCTCCCTCTTACTGAGAGCTGAGCTCAGCTCCCAGAATGGACACTGGGCCATCCTAACACACCCATCTCTAGACGGACCCAGCTGTGCACCCTACTTTAATAAAACTAGACTCCATTATTGTTGTTGTCTCACCACCAGCAAAATAAAATTTATTCATGAAAGTAAATATAGTAGATTAGGCACATCTGTAGCTTATTAAGACTGACCATCGCTTTCAAGACCTTACATCAGAACTAGTTTGATACCATTTTCACAAGATAAATTCAGAGTTATTATATTTCAATATTAATCAAATCCTAATAAAAGATTAACAAAAGTCAAAGAAATGTTAAGAGTAACTTAAAAAGCAATTGATAAGAGCAGGTCCAAATTTTTCTTTTTGAATATTTATTATTTTTAGAGAGAGGGGGAGGGAGAGAGGCAGACAGGGAGAGAAGCATCAATGTATGGTTGCGTTTCACCTGCCTCCAGCTACAGACCTGGCTGGAGACCTGGCTTGCAACCTGGTTATGTGCCCTGGCTGGGAATCGAACCAGCAACCTTTGGGTTTGCAGGCCAGCGCCTTATCCACTGTGCTACCAGCCAGGGCCAGACCCAAATTTTAATATGCTGGGTTTAAAGGGTAGATAGTATTCACTTTTTAAAAATGCACACTTAAAGAGTATTTTTTTAGCCCCGTATATCTTTATATCCCTAAACTACCTTTTAAATATATATATAAAAAATTTTGGAAAACTGTTAAGTTGATGACAAAACTGACATGGAAATCAAGTATCAGAGAGACAAAGCCCTGGCTGGTGGCTCAGAGGATTGGCACTGGCCTGTGAACCCAAAGGTCGCTGGTTCAATTCCCAGTCAGGGCATAAAACCAGGCTGCAAGACAGGTTTCCAACCAAGTCTGTAGCTGGAGGCAGGTGAAAGGCAACCAGGTATGGATGTTTCTCTACCTTTCTTCCTCCCTCCCTGCCCTTCTCTCTAAAAAATGATGAATAAAATCTTAAAATTAAAAAAAAAAAAAAAAAATCAGAGATTTATTAAAAGACAATATATATCCAAAATTTAAGTTGCTGGTTGAGAAGGTTTGATGGTGGAATATAATGCTAAAGTTTTACTTCATTCAACTCCCTTCAATAGAATCAACATCAGACATTTGGGCTTAGAAATGCTGTTCATCTTGCAAAACATTCACCTTGTTTGTTTTTGATCAGCTGGAATTTTTCTTCTTGCTCAGCCCAGGCCCTGTCCATTCTCAATGAATGGGGAGCACGGTCTACAAACCCCCTGCTTACAGGCACGCTCGCACAGAATGCCAGTCTGCCTTGAAGAGAATGGTAACATCTGGTTGCCCAGGACACAGAATGGTGACAATGGCCTAGAAAACTGTGATGTAAACAATGCCCACTAATGACAGAAAACGCGCTCAAAGGGTAGTCATGAAGAGCCAGAGCAAAGCATCCTAGCTTCACCCGAAGATTGATTTCACCAAGTTTCTACCTACCTACACAACTCCATAAAGCACTCTAAAATGCCTGTTAGAATATTTACTCCGTCCAAGGCTGCTGGTCGTTTTGCTACTAACTTGATTTTTAAAAATAAATGAAAACAGTTTACAGTATTATAATGTTCTCTATTAAAGGTAAGCTCTCTTGGCATATGGTTGGTAGATAAAATACGTCATGCGCATGAAATTCACAAGACATGTCCACACACTCTGTATGGTTCAGTTCTGCCTGACCCCATAATTCATGATTGTCAAGAGGCATGGAATCAGCACTTTGGCAGGGGATGAACTTTGGCACAAAGCACCAGTGTCTTCAGTTACCAGCATATCTAATGTCAGGGAAGAACAGTTGGGAGCATTCTTAAGACTCAAACAGAAGAACTTACAAAACCACTAATTGCTAATATTCTCTCTCCTCTTTTTAAAGTTAGAGGAACAAAAGAATGAACTTGTGATTATGTTTTTGACCTCAGATTAGAGTTTATTCAAGTTAAGTATAAATCACATTTTTAGGACAAAATAAATTTAAAAGAATAAATCCTTTCTTATGCAGGAAAAAAAAAAAAAGACACTTTGGGGGAGCACGTGTCCCTAAATGAGCATGTAATTAATTGTACATTTATAAGTTTCAAAGCATGATGAACAAAGGCTTTTTAAAGGTTAGACAAAACTAGATGACCCCTTCCCTCACTGTGCAGTTAAAGGCAGGCGCCTCCCATGAAACCACACCACTTGCCCCAGAAAAACAGAAGTGAGTTAACCGAAGAGGTCCGGAGAATGTTTATGTTGAGATCTTTTGTAGTAGTGTGATGACATGATGGCTCCACATTGAAAGAAAGAAAGAGAGAGAGGCAGAAGAGAACCACAGTTTACCTTCTTCCGCTCACTCCCTAACCGTTCCCACAGAGCCCTCAGCAGAATGCCTACCAGGACTATGAGGCCGCCACCTCTCTCCGTCCCTTCTGGATCCAGCCAGTCGCCAACCTCCATCTTCATCTTCTCCATTTTGCTCCTCTCTAAAAATGCGCCAATTGTCACTTTCTGACCGTATAAATTCATGCTTTCTTCCCACTGATGTTGGTCCACCTTCCTCAAAATTTGGTCTCCCTGTAAGAAAATACGAAAAATGAGCCTTAGCCAGTGAGGAACCTGAAAACAGACTTGACTGCTCAAATCCAGCTTTTTTGCAAATGTGTCCATTTCAATGTGCAAGCAGCATAAATAAACGTGGATGTACACGACTGGGTATTCAAACCACAACAACGTATGCATTCAAAAAAGGGCATGAGTTGAAAAGTGCATCATCCTTCCTCCTACACAACACCCCCAAGTCTTCTCCAGAGGCAACCGCCGTGAAAACTTCCTTTAAGGCCGTCCTCCAACTGCCCAGCTATACCTACGCGCAGACACGGACTCCCTCATTCCCACTCACGCAGCGCCGCTCTCGGAAAGTTACACATGCTGTTTTGTACCCTCGCTGTTGGCACCTAACCATGCATCTTGGCATCCTTCCTTAACCAGCCATAGGCTTTTTTTCCTTAAGGCATACAGTATTTTTAACTACATGCTATAGCTTAATCACCTTCTACTGGTGGTCCTACCCAAACAGGATACCTGTCCACCTCAGCTTCTCTTTTATTCCAACAGACTGTAAACTCAAAAGTGGAGACTGAGAGCTATAGCATTTCATTTATTCTAGCACCCAGGATATTAAAGGCATGTAAGAAACTGCTTTTTTTTTTTTTTAAGATTTTATTTCATTTTTTTTAGAAAGAGGGGAAGGGAGAGAGGCAGAGAGGGAAAGAGACATCAATGCATGGTTGCCTTTCACCTGCCTCCAGCTACAGACCTGGCTGGAGACCTGGTTTGCAACCTGGTTATGTGCCCTGGCTGGGGAATCGAACCTGTGACTTTTGGGTTCGCAGGCCGGCGCCTTATCCACTGTGCTACCAGCCAGGGCTACAAATTGCTTTTGAACAGAATTCTAAGCTATGTCTTACACCTGATGCAACTCACTGGCTGCATTAAGGTAAAAGGCAACCTGGGATACCAAGTAAACTAACTTGTTACATCTGAAGGAGAGCCTAAATTGTGCAACAAATTCTTCAATTCCTGCCCTACATGATTCACAACAGATTACATAAATAAAATCTCACACTGAAGTAGTTGAAAATCTAGTAAATAATGTCCTCTGTTTATAACCATAAAAGTTACATGTTCTCTCGGTGACACCTCAATTCTTCATGTTAAACTATACTAAACTTAAGAACAAAACCATACCATACCATGGCCTCTGAAACTGAGGGAATTTTATTTTTTTGGTCATCCTTTTATAGTCCATTGGCATTAAGGTTCAAATTCCTGTCTGCCTGAATGGTTGTTGGGTTTTTATCAGATCTCTTCTTAAAGCACTAAGATAATATTTTAAGGGATAAAATAACTTGGAATGGGGGATCCAATTATTTGCTGGGCAAAACACTACCTGCTTTCTAGTTATAGCAGGCAGCCCTGCCATTGCCCCCCAAAACCCCTGCCTCTGGCCTTTGTGTAACTTCCTCACCTGAGTTGTGGGCTGTACGGACTGACTCATTCATGACCATCATCATCAGTCATGACGAGATCTCACTCTCAATATTAAGTTAACTATGGTTTCCATCTCAGATACTCTCTGAGAGAGACCCCAGCTGCCATGTCACAAGGCAGCCCTACAGAGAAGCGCCCCCTGGCAAAGAACTGAGGCCTGCCAATTGCCTCATGAGTGAGCCTGGCAGTGGCTGCAACCCCACTTGAGCCTTAGTATGACCGACCACAGCCCTGGCGGACACTGTGACTGCAGACCCATGCCAGGGCCACCTGGCCAAGCTGCTCCTTCCTGGCCCAGAGAAACTGAGATGGTCAAGTGTTTGCTGTTTTCAGCCACTAAGTTTTGGGGTATCTTGATACACAGCCACTCATTTAAAAACACTCATTTAAACTGACAACCTTTATAACAATTCTCAGTATTAGAAACTTCCCCCCATTTTATAGCTGAGAATTGTGAGGCTCTAAAAGATAACCCAGGAAAATTGTCGCAAGTCACACACCACTGTTTAAATGGCACAGAGGGGATTCAAAAGTTAATCTCCAGCTCCATTCAGCCAAAACTTTGTGACTCTAAGTGTCCAGTGTCATGGGTTCAAGTATAGGTATATTCTATATGTCTACCCTTGGGTTAGAGGTGCGAGAAAATCTCACAGGCTCTCTTGCTCAGAATTAATGATAAAGCACCACATTCATTACATAACTTGATAAAAAATGTAGGGACACTTACAAACAATGAACAAATCTAAAACAAAGAAATCGCTAGCATATATAAATTGATAAATGATTGGAAATAAATGTTAACCCACGTAATTGGTCACAAGTACATACCCAGCACTGTATACTAGTCATGGATGAGCTAATCAAACCCCTCATTTTCCTTTTACATTAAGCCTTTACAATTGTAATGGAGGTGCCAAAGTAAGCAAAATCACATGAACAGCAACATACTCAACTATTCAAAAATTGATCGTTACAATTTTTTCTATAAAAAATGTTACGAAAAATAACTGACCTAGAAATAGAGCTTTCCCTGTGGCTAGCCTTTACGTAACTTTGTATTTTTATGTAGCTGCAATCAGTATACCTACTGTTTTGTACTCTAGTTTTCATCAATAATAGCAAATTCTTCTGTGATTAAACACCTTATTAATACAAATGGGTACATACAAGATAAACCTTGCTGCTGTACATAATCCACCAGATTATTCACCCCCCAAAAGGGCCAAACCTCTTAACATTTTTACTACTTTGTTAGTTGTAAAATGGTATGCTAATTTGACTCAAATATGAATTTTTCATATTGTTTACTGACTTAATTTCCCTTTATGCGAATTGTCTGCACTGTTTTCTAAAATAACAATTGCTGCCCAGGCTGGTGGCACAGTGAATAAGGCACCGGCCTGCAAACCCTAAGACCGCTGGTTCGATTCCCAGTCAGGGCACATAATCAACCAATTTGCAAGCCAGGTCCGTAGCTGGAGGCAGGTGAAAGGCAACCATACACTGATGTCTCTTTCCCTCTCTGCCCCTCTCCCTACCCTTCCCTCTAGAAATAATAAAGTCTTTAATAAATTAATTAATTAATTAATTAACAACTGCTTTACCTTTGTAACTGTCAAGTCCTACATATACTTTTCACGTTAATATCCAGGAATAAGAAAAATAAAAAGGCAGAATAGGAGTAAAACTAGGAAAACAAGAGAAAAAAATTTTGGCTTTTCTACTTACTGTAAACTATTTTGTAATTCTCAACCTGTTGGGAAACATGTACCACATTACTTTTGAATAACTACTTATGCTATTTCTTTTTCCAAAAAGAATTTGAGACAGACATTTTTTTTAAGAGGAAGAAGAGCACAAAAAATATGTATTGGAGTCACCAGATGCAGTTTTAAATTCCGGCTCTAATTCTGATCTACATACATCTTGACTAAAGATCCAACTTCTAATCAGAAGCAGGTGTGTGTATGTACAGGCACATTTCAGTGAAACTGCTTGGTTTTACATGAATGCCAGCACATGCTGGTTAAAAAACTGTGTTATAAGAGAGTTCAGATTTTGTTACTGAGTGCCTGTTTCCACAAAATAAATCCTAAAATCCACAGTGCACTTTTTTGGTATATTATTTATTACAGAATAAATCATGGAAACAGAAAGATTTAGGTGATAACTTTTATAATAAACCAAGGAAAACCAGAATAACATAATCCTGACATGCCAAACCTATTCCATATGTAAATGCATGGTACATGGAATTCTGTCTTTAGGGGGTCACTGACATTTTCTTAAGAGAGGGGTTCAAGACCCAAAAACTTGTAAATGGACTCCACTTATCTCCTCCTCCTACCGTAAAAACTTATTGAAGTGTAACCTTCTTATCAGAAAGTACACAAATCATTAATGTACAATTCGAAGTTCTCATAAAGCAAATATATCCACAGAACTACCACCTAAGATTTTTAAAAAGCGAAAGAGTATCAGGAACTCTCTCTCAAAAGTCTTCACACCCTCTCAGTCATCCCAATCAGCTCTTCTCAGAGCAACCACTATTTCAATTTCAATCTCCAAAGATTAGTTTTGCCTGCTTCAAAACTGTTTTTGGAAAACTGGAAGTTTACTTTATGTCTAGCTCCTTTCACTGGGCATGAAGGGAGATTCATCCACGTTGTTAAAACCAGTAGCTTGTTTTTCTGTGCTAATGCACAGGATCTCATTGTATGAATAAACCACAATATATTTCCCTGCTGATTTAAATTGTGTCTTGTTTTTTCTTGCTGTTATGAATTGTGCCACAAGCATTCTTGGACATGAAATATGATGGGCATGTTGGCATTCTGTTGGTTTACCTAGGAGCGAAACTGCTACATCACAGACACATTCAACTTTAGAAAGTAGTACCAAGCATTTTCCCAGAGAAATGGTACTACTTGACTACTTTCTGTTGTTTTGCTCAAACTCAAACCTCCAGTAAACGTTAACATGAGTACCTCCTCGGTGGACAAACACAACTGAAGACACAGGATTGAAAATAGAGGAGACTCAGGCCCGGCACCTAGCCTCCAGGTCCAGAGTCCACGACACACAGTAAGTAAATGACTTGACATGTTACAGTTGACAAAATACACTGATGTATCTATCGCATATAATCCTCCTAGTAAACAAAGAGTTAAACCAAACATCACCATCTGGCAATTTCTGAGAGGCAAGCACTCCTGCAGGGCAGTTTCCCAAGGTCACACCCAAAGTCACAACACTGAGCAGTGACCAAGTCAGAATCAGCATAGGTACTCAAACTCCTAATCCAGGGTTTACTAATTAAACCCATCAGAACAAGCCAGAAATTCTAGAAAAACCAAAGTAGGACGAAAAACATCTGGGATCAAAATCTCATAAGCTCTGAAAGGTAACAACTTGGGGGAGAATGGAGACTGGCAACATCTCTGAAAGATGACATTGAAAGATAAAACTAAACTGGTTAAATCTTCCAGCAGAAATAATGTAAAAAAATATTAAGACCAACCTGGTCAATATAAACTTATATCTAGAAATTACTTTGAAGGGGAAAATACAACTTCAAGCACCAGCTAATAAAATACACTTTCCAATTACTGCCAATATAACTAAAATTTCCAGTTTGCAAAAAATTGCTCTACAACATTCAACTTTTTATAACCTGATTAAAAGAACTTTGCATCTGTGTAAATCTGAGTGGAGAGGTTATCAAAAAGAACTTCAATTGTATAATTTGAATTAAATATATTTGTGTAAGAGTGGGCAAGAGTAGGGATGGAAAAAGGCCTGAAGGTGTGATTATCACAATAGCCATATTAACTGTGTGTCGTGTGTACTCACAACTATAAACGGACCCTTGCCCACCCCTATTACCAATATAACTTAAAAGTAATGATATGTAATACAACAATGAAATTAAATTTAAAAAAAAAAGTAAGGATAAATATGTAAGTCATTCTTGAGCAACTCAGAAGATACTATCTAAAGTTACTTTCATGTTTAAAATATTCTAGGATTCCATAGTGACCAGAGCTAAAATGAGTGAGGGACACCCACATGCCTTTCTTAACATCTGAAATCAAAATTTTCCTCCTTCTCTAACACCAGCACCAGGACAAAGCCGAGTATCCAAATATTTTAGTTGGCTTTTAAAACTCTTAGCAGATTAGTATGTAAACAAGGCAATTTAAAAGTAAATGCAATCGAATATGGAACTGGAAAAAGTGCCTGAACCAAAGACTTCTCGCCTGTAGTCAATAAATGAGTCTGGGGCCATGAACCTTGGAACTGAAAGCACTTCTGTGATATGGCATTCTCTTTCTTTTTCCAGGGAAACTGGTCTAAGGTTTTTCTGTCAGTCTTAAAGGTGTATCTGACCTCCAAATATTAAGCACAGATTTAAAATGTATTTTTTCTATTCAATATAGCAACATGACCATTTTACGGGCAAACTATTCTGTGCAATACATTTGTTCTCCTATCATAGTAATTCAAGATGTATGAAAGGTGCTAAAATACACATGTACTACCTATCTAAATAGTTTCCCCAATGGGAATAATTACTTGTTTCTGTCTTAAAGTATTAAGTCTGAATAGGATTCTTCCAAAAATAAAACAAAATTAAAACGCAGTGTTGGGTTTACTCTGGTCTAATTGAGTGGACTTCCTAAGGAGAAAGAGCAGGGAAAGGGCACCTGTGTGCATGTTTGACGCACAGCCAAACACGGTGTTTATGGAAAACTTCAGATGGAGCAAGGAGGCGCGCAGCCAACAAAATCTACAGCTGTGAGCCTTGGAACTTACAAGTGCCCCGACTCCAAAAGCAGAAGTGGAATGATGGGACCAACTTTGAAGCTTGTTTACGTGCAAATTTTTCTAGCTAATAACTTGGCGTCTCTCTATTCAGATACATATTCTCTGGCCAACACTACAAGTTATTATCTAACGCCGGAGAAAACAATGAGGGAATCCCATCTAGGTGTTGTTATCTAGCTCCCCCGCCCCCATCCCCGCATTACTTCTAACCACACTCATGGCGGCTGGAACAGGGCAGCTAAATTCTATACCCAGAGATTGGCAACTTTTTGCCCATCCTAACCCCCGAGGGCAGCAACCTGCTCCATTGGCTCCCAGGGGTCCTGAAACCCTAGCAGCTCCTGGCTGGAGGGGAGGACATTGGAGGGGGTGTAGCAAGCCTATCACAACCTCTTTGAAAAGGCACCCCATGCGGCCTGAATATGCTCTATCTTTCTAAAATCCTCTTGCTCGGTCACCCGCTAATACACACCCAGACGCTGCCTGAACTCTCTGGGGAAGACGGTCAGGAGGTGAGCTTGAATGCCCGACTGAAAAGACACCACCCACCTCCTGAAGAAGGCTAAGTGCATTTGGTAAGAAAGAACATTGGAGGGGGGTTGGAGGTTGGGGTGAGCGGATAGAATAAAAAGGAAAAAGGACTCATGGACATGGACAACAGTGTGGTAACTGCGGGGCAGAGGGAAGGATAAGGTAACAGGGAAAAAATACAATAAAGGAAAAGGAGAACATTGGAGCCAGGGCTTAAGTTTTAAAGTTGGGGCATTATTTATGTACACAGGCAGGACACTGCACTCCAACTAAAGGTTTTGTTGTTTTCAAGTACAATTTGAGTAGCTTTAGATTATATACTAAATTACTTCAGCCAAAAAAGAAAATCAAATACCTCCAGGGATAGAGAATTGAATTTGATAAAGAATAACCTACCTGGATTTTGGTACCTTGCTTAATCATTATAATTCAGAATTAAGAAAATTAATCAATAAACAGATCTCTAGCATTTATGTTTATTCACAGAAGAGATGTTTGAACCGCACCTCCAAATGAAATCACTAAACCTGCTTAGATGAGAGGACATGTGCGCTTCAGAATGAAATTGGCGTTGTCTGTTCAAAAATCATTTTAATCTCGGCTAACCTGGCAACCTTCAACTGGAAATGGATTCAATGGCTCAGGCTAATCTAATCAAGTGCTATGTTCCTGAGAAGCACCTTATCTATACAGTTAGCAATTAGGAATCCATGTGTACATGTGTACAGACCACAGCAAACTTCCAAATTATAGAAATCAGAACATTTTTTCACTTGAGACATTTCTTGATGATCATTCTGCCAAGTCATTTTTGCCTCAATATATTCTGAAATAAAGCATATTATGGGAAGAGGCTCCTAAGTTTGGTAACATCTTTCACTATCTTGCTCGCTATAACGTCTACTCAAGCCACAGGCAGATAAAAGTCCAGCACTGGTTTTTGACAGACGGTGTTACTCTGGCTTTTCCCCAGTTAAATGGCAAGTGATCTAAAGTATAATTCCTAGCAACACAGGCAGGAAACCAGCATCACAGGTCCCTCCTCTCTGCCTTTACCAGCTCTAGTTCTGAAGGTCCAAGTTTCCAATGCTGTGTTTGTACTTGTATTGAAATGTTTGGCATTAATAAAACAAAGAAGGAATTAATATATTTTTCAAGTACGGGGGGCCGGGAAGGAATCTACAAAGGCGGATTTCACTTCTAAGTAGCATTACATTCGTCTACATTAATAATTTTCCCAGCAGGCCTTCCACAATTTTACTTGAATAATCGCAGCCTTTGTTCTGAAGATCCTCTTACTTGAGACATTTGATCCAAGTTTTAAAATCAGCAGCTAATGCAGGTGGAGGAAAAAACTGCTCACTAAGGCATATTATACAAAGCCAACCCACAGTTCATTTCAAGGCTGCTACAAGCAGGATCACACGTGCTTTCCAGCCAAACACTACTTAGACCTTCGGTGAAATGTTCTGGGCCCTGAGCACTATGACTTCCTGCAGGCCGCCCCGCTCCTCCCGGGAACATCTAACCATCCCTAAAGCATGCCTTAAGAAAATTCTTCAGTTTAAAAAAAAAAAAAAAAAAAAAAAGGTAAGTACAAGGGAACCAAACAAGTTTATTCTTATTTAAGGTCTCTGTACACAGCCTTTAAAAAAAGAAAAGAAAAGTCTACCTCCTTGTACCCCACCCCCAAAAGATTTCAGATAACTAAATTACCTGTACTACTAGTTCTAATGTATAGTTAGTGAGTGACAGCCATCCTGGTGAGATATGAAAAGAAAACTGGTAAAAATCAAATCATTAATTCATACCTCAAAGTCCATTTCAAGGGTATCGTCCCAAAAACAGGGAGGAAAAAAAGATTAGTAAAGGCAACACCTCACACTTCAACATGCTATATAAGGAAAGACAGCTCGAAGGAAATCTTGCAGGGAATTTTATCCCTTTGAACTTTTAAATAAACTCTTAAGTAAGATTATGCAAACTTACTAAAGACCGGTCCAGATTAGAGGGAAAAATGCACCCCTTCTCCGAGTCAGTTCTGGGGGCTTTCTCCAGAGTCGTTATGGGTTGTGCTGGGCAAAGGAGACCTTCTAACAAACCACATTCTTTTCCACATGACCAGAGCTAATTGGCCCCCTGCAGACTAAGTGACCAATCACATCAGCCTCAGCCGAAACCAGCCCCCACGCCACTATAAACAGAGGAATGTGAACTGTAAAGCCAGTCCAAGAAGAGAACCTACAAACTGGACTTGTAGAGTGAAATTACCTCATCAAGAAGACCAACTCTGAAAGTTTCCTCAGCACCTACCTGTGCATACAGGCTGACCCAGCAAAAAATCTGGTAAGTACATGAAAAATACTCATCCTTATTTCTTTCTTTAAAGGGAAACAGAGAAGGAAAATGACTGGCAAATAGGGACAGAACTAGATATTGCCAAGACAATTTTACAACAAAGACATTAGCTATGGTACATTAAGGTTCTGTGTTCTTTGACCTTAAATTTTAGAAATGGACTAACAGTAGTACTGAAAGCATTACTGAAATTTTTTTTAAATTGTTTTATTAAATGTATGATAATTCTCCATTATAATACAGAAACGAGAAGACAAAAGCCCTAAAAAAATTTCAGTAACTTTTAACAAAATGTACCTTTTTCTTTTGAAAGGGATTAAAGAACCCCAAATGAGCATACAAAACAAATGACAAAAAGAAAAATTGTTGTTTATATATTTTTTAATCCATGAAAAAAATGAGGCATATCCTAATTTTAAATTTTGTTTCAAGCATGGATTACTGAAATTAGATGTTTTGCAAATAAGAATTTGACAGAATCTCTGGGCTTATATAATACAGTCAGAACTCACACTGTTTGCCCTAATTATAGAGGGACAAGAAAGATGATTATAAAACTCTACACAGTCTTAAAAGTGTTTATGCCAGATGTTTACAAATTCACAGTAATATTATAATCATTTAACATTTGTTGGTATAGCCTGTATTGTAACTGTTTGTATGAACTACACTATTACATTACAACATGGCAATAAGAGACAGTTTTTAGAGCTACAATCCAATGAGCAGAATGAATCCATTTCTGTGATGACCAATGAAGCAGCCAAACTATCATTTGCGTAAAGTACTGTTTCTTCCATCAGTTTACAAATGGGCAAAAATTTTACAGCCCACACACACAGAGATACAAGCAAACCTTCCTAAGCTTCAAGTCTACTTTCCATTGGGATCAGCTGATCAGAATCATACAACTACAAACCAAGATAAATACAATAAAACCAAACAAATAGATTCATAGATATAGAGAACTGATGGTTAGTTAGGTGAAGGCGATTAAGAAGTACAAACTGCCAGTTATGAAATTATTCATGGGGATATAATACACAGAACAGGGGATCTAGTCAATAATACTGTGACAACAACGTATGGTGGGTGCCAAGACGGCTACTAAACTTAACGTGGTCATCACTTCAGCAGGTTTAAAAACATCTGAGCACTATGCTGTACAACTGAAACTGTAACACTGTACGTCGCCTTTAACTTAAAAATAAATGTTATGAAACACACTTTTATAACTACAACGATATGACAATAATTTGGAAACATAATGGCATAAGTATAACGTCTACCCTTTAGACACTATTTGTTATCCCCACGTGAGGATATTTTTTCATTCCTTTTAGGGAGAGAGGACGGGGAGGAGGGAGAGGGAGAAAGAGAAAAACATGATGTGAGAGAGCAATGCCAACTTGGTCACCTTCTCACATGTACTCCAACCAGGGACCAAACATGAGACCTATCGGTCCACAGGATGCTGCCCCAACCAACTGAGCCACACCAGCCACGGGTCCCCTCAGGTACTTTTATGTTTGATGGAAAGGAAATCTACCTACATCAGGCAAGAGTAAATACCATATAAACAGACATAATACCATAGGGAAAAATTCAGTTAAGAAAAATAGTAGTAAGTTTACAAACATGTAGGATATTAAGGGATCATGCAATTCCCTCTTCTGTTTCCTTTTTTAATACAAGGAAGCCTAGAAGGGGATTGGGTGGCCTGTCCACACCCACAAACCTATGTAACCAGCAGAGCCAGGGCCTGGCCAGCTAGATTCCCTGCTGTGTCTTCCTTACACTAAAATACAATGACCACTTGAGTCCAAAGAATGGACTCTTACAAGGTAATCTGTTATGTGGGGATCAAAATCTTAACTTCTCTCATCTAATCTACAATTAGCACAAGATCTAACAAGGTTTTATACATAAAAAGACACTGCTTTGCTGCGTTATTAGCCTTTTGCCTTTCCTGCTCAAGAGTTTTTCCATGTATTTAGTTATTTAGCCGCAAGAGAAAAAGGATGAAATTGTAAAAGCCTAGATCCTGAAAAGGCAAATAAGAGTAATTAATTTTGTTAGCTAGTTGTGGAGAAAGGGTATCTCCCAGGTGACGCATTTTAGAACGAAGCAGATTAAAAATCAAGAATAATCGCATAGCCTTCCCCCGCCCAAGTTGTTGTGAAACAATAATCAATCAGTGGGTCCTAGAGTGAAATAAGCATTAGTGTCCATGTTGGGCGCTTCCACACAGGCAGGAAGCATGGAACAACAAATGCTGAGGAGAGTGCAGAACCCTGCGGTTCAGACAACCCTTTCATTCTCACATCCTTCTTCCTCTTCAAAGTGTCTCTATGTCTTTTATAAAATTATGATAGTGTTATTTTTTTAAATTATTTTCTCATCTGGAAAAATACAAATTTGCCAATGCCAAGTAAGAATTCTCTTATCCACATTTTGTTTTAATTCAACTGGTCTGCAGAATCCTAGGCTATGTAATAATCCTAATTGTACTAATCTTCAAACTTTGCAAGATGTCTTCCTTAACTAAAAATATTATGTCTTATTTACAAATCATAACTTTGAACCTAAGCAACCACTCCTAAATAACAGTATCTGTAGTGGCTCTTGAACCAAATTTGTCAAATAAAACATCGTATTACTCATGATGTCTAACTGGCATCAAAGAGGCAACATAGCACTAACTCTGAACTATGGACTCATAATGGGATTCACCACTACTTAGTACCTTTGTGATCTCTGCCAACTCTCTGTGTGTCAGTTTCATTATCTGTAAAATGGGCATAATAATGGTACTTTTACTGTGAAAATGAGAAGGAAAAAGACACTATTAATAACAAAAAAGCAGTACTTACTGAGAGGTTACTATGGCCAGGCACTGGATACTGGCTTCCCATGAGTTAATACATGCCAAGTGTGGCCCTGGCTGGTGGCACAGTGGACAAGGCGCCAACCTGCAAACCCAAAGGTTGCTGGTTGGATTCCCAGCCCGGGCACATAACCAGGTTGCAAGCCAGGTCTCCAGCAAGATCTGTAGCTGGAGGTTGATGGAGAGACATCAACCATACATTGATGTCTCTCTCCCTCTCTGCCTCTCTCCCTTCCTCTCTCTCTAAAAATAAATAAAATCTTAAAAAAACAAAAATGCCAAGTGTTTGGTATGATTACTAACACGTAACAAACAATATATATTATGAGCTAATATTATTAATCATTACTGTCATAAGAATCATGTTTCAGTTAACAATGGTTTAAAATAGATATCTGGGACAGTTAATTGGGAAAGAAGAGAATCTAATAAAGGTGCTTAAAACATCTGCTATCCACAAATCATTTTGTGAATGCGATATACTAATTATATTGGGAAATACTTTTAGTTCACCAGATTCTCTTATGGGGTGGGGGTGGGGGGTGGGGGGAGAGAAATTTACCAGCTGTGAAGTTAGCCAGACTTGGTTAATAACTCAAATAACCCAACGTTCCCATCTGCCTTATGTAATTTTCTTTTATCTGATCCTCCTTAACTTCATCTAAAAAATGGGATAATAATGTCTATCTTGCTGAGACACCAATTAGATAGTGCAATACGAAAGTACCTAGATTGCCCTTGCTGGTGGCACAGTGGATAAGGCCCAGCTTGCGAACCCAAAGGTTGCTGGTTCAATTCCCAGCCAGGGCACATAACCAGGTTGCAAGCCAGGTCTCCAGCCAGGTCTGTAGCTGGAGGTAGGTGAAAGTCAACCACACATTGATGTTTCTCTCCCTTTCTTCCTCCCTCCCTGCCCTTCTCTCTAAAATGAATGAATAAAATTAAAAAAAAAAAAAAAATGTTTTTTAAAGCACCTAGCACAGTGCCTGTGAATATTTTGTTGTAATTGTTATTATTTCTAAAAGGGCAGAGATCAGGGCCCCTAAAACATTTAAAGAATCTAGCAAAACGATAACTCATTTTGCTGTTCCAAGAAAAAAAACAGACTAAGTAAAACAACTTATTAGGACTAACAAATTATAAAACATTACTGGCCAAAGCTTTTTTATCCATTATTTTGAGAGAGAGACATACACTAACTTGCTGTTAGTGTTAACACTGACTTACGCATTCCCTGGTTGATGCTTTTATGCGCCCGAGCCGAGGGGTCGAACCCGCCACCTTGGCATATCGGGACTAAGCTCTAACCAAGCTACCTGACCAGGGCCCTAAGTTTTTTGTTTTTTTTTTAAAGTTCATATAATGAAACTGAAATGGTTATCTAATCTAAATAAGTTACCAACCATTCCAGTGTTCCTTCAGTGACTCAAATCTGAAAAAATAATTGCAAGGGTGTCTCTAGTATCATCAATAAATGATAAATGTGCCTCAGAACAAGAGAGGAAGCATATGCCCAGCTGGCCAATGGCCAATTCCAACAACACAGGAAGGTAGTCTCCAAAGCCCCTAGACACAGGAAGGATCCAGCAAACCCACACAACCACCTGACTCCATATGCCTCTAGCCCACTTAGACAGCGCTGCCCCTCAAAGGGTAGGAGGGGAAATGAAATACTTCCAAGGGCACCTGCTTCCAAAGGAAGAAGCACAGAGTCAATTGTAACTCTTAACTATCGAATTGTGGCAAAGAAGAGAAGAGCATTCAAGGAGCAAAACAGCAGTTCCCATTTGGTTCCTGGTAGCCTCCACACAATTCTCAAGACTGTTTTGTCCTTCATAAGAATGGTCACATAGAAAACACACAGTATATTTCTATTCACCTCAGAGAGAAAAGGGCAGTCACTGATAAAGAGCTGTTTACAGCTAAAAACTAATTACCTTTTATAAATTGCTATTTGATATACCAATGATTTTACACTTGAAAATCATTTATTTATTGATTATTTAGTTCATTACACTTGAAGCTTTATCTTCCAATTTACCTTCAAAATTATTATCTAGAAATCTCTACCTAGATTTTCTTATTTTGCCAAGAAAATAATTATCTACCCCACAATCTAATCAGTACCTACAATATTTAAGAAGGGCAGAACCATCAACCAGGGAAAAAAACATTCCATGAAAATGGCCACCAAGTGACCCAAACAAATAGAACCTAATCATTAAACTTTCAATATGCTCATGAGAAAGCAGATATTGGAACTATGACTCTAAAAGTTTAGTCTTGTCCTAACAGTAAATTTGGTATCAAAGCATTTAAGGAGTTTAACACTACACTTCTAAATGGTTTCTACTTATCTACAGAGAGAAACACATATATTTATCATTCCTTTTAATTATGAGTTTTCACAATTATTTTATGAAAAATTTTCTTTACACATTTAGTCAATAAATACTTGATGCCTAGACTTGTGCAAAAAAGATAGAGGGATGTTGGCCCTGGCTGGTGGCACAGTGGATAAGGCGCCAGCCTGCAAACCCAAAGGTCGCTGGTTCGATTCCCAGCCAAGGCACATAACCAGGTTGCAAGGCAGGTCTCCAGCCAGGTCCGTAGTTGGAGGCAGGTGAAAGGCAACCATACATTGATGTTTCTCTCCTTCTCTGCCTCTCTCCCTTCCCCTCTCTCTAAAAAATAATAAATGAAATCTTAAAAAAAAAAAAAAGATACAAGGATGTCAGTAAGCCATAAACCATAATCCCAACCGTCAGGAATTTTAAAATATCCTTGAAATGTTAAAATGCTGAACAGTATTTTATCAGTCATTCTCAGAAACAGTAAGAGATATTCCACGATCAGCCACCAAATGAGTGACTTAGAAAATGCTGCCTTTTGTAAAGGGAAAAGGGAGCCAGTGTCAGACTGGCAAAGCCTACCCAACAGTCAGGAAGACAGTCACAAGAAATTACAAACTGAATGATCTCAGAATGTATTTATATTAACTGTAAATTCTTGATTTCAGAGATTTACAGCCTGAGATGGATGGCAGTAATTGCAAAGTTATTGCTCCTCTCCTAACTCAGAGGTACAGGAGGACGGTCACCAAGGATGGTCATAGCACCCTTCAAATGGATGGAGCTCAGAGAGGTCTTGTGTATCTTCGAGATGCGTGGGGCATCCTGATGGACATGCGCTGGCGCTGGATGATGTTAGTCTTTTCTGCTTCTTTTGTTGTCCACTGGCTTGTCTTTGCAGTGCTCTGGTATGTGCTAGCTGAAATGAATGGGGATCTGGAGCTAGATCATGACTCCCCGCCTGAAAACCACACTATCTGTGTCAAGTACATCACCAGTTTCACAGCTGCGTTCTCCTTCTCCCTGGAGACACAACTCACGATTGGTTACGGTACCATGTTTCCCAGTGGCGACTGCCCAAGTGCAATTGCTCTACTTGCCATACAAATGCTCCTAGGTCTCATGCTGGAGGCTTTCATCACAGGTAATTGCTTTCGTTCTTTAAAAAGATTATGAATGTTTTGGAAAGAGTTTTAACAACTGTGTTACAAATGTATTTCTTTACATTATTAGCAGGTAATGCCTGAGCTTAGAAAGAGTCTAGGAACAAATGATAGGAGAAATTCTAAAATGATGCTGTACTTAAATGTTACCTATTAGAACTTAAGAAAAAAAGGATCATTATGACATAATTTTTAGCAACATTTTATGCCAAAAATGAAAGGTCAAAATAATTTTTCAGAGAAACTAAATAGTTAAGTAAACATCAGCACATATTTCGGTATTTTATTTAACAGAGGAATTTGATGTTTTAAACTTGGCTATATATAGTGTTTTTCTCTCTGAGTTCCCCTTTTCCACCTTTACTTAATACTAGTGGGCCAGAGCAGAAGTCACCACTGCACGGACGCATATACGAGTATACACATTTCTCAGCAAAATACACAGGAAGTATGGCCACAGAGATGATGAGATTTCACCTACAGAGCTAACGTACTTCATGACAGTGACATGCACAAGTGGCTCTACAACCCGTAACAAATCACTTAACCTTTACAACCAGAGTCCTTATACTGGGTCAGTCATTAGGTAAAATTTAGGGGGTCTGTGAACTTGCATATGAAAAAATTGCATCTTTTTCACCAACTCCTAACTGAAATGTGGTATTTCTTTTGATTATAAATGAAGGCAACAAAAAATAACAGCATCAGCAATACCTGTAACTTTAATACAAACAGAAATCAGTTATTTTCATCTCACACTACATTTCAACATTAACAGCACTAAACCCACCAATATATTTTATTTAATATATTAATAAAGTATATATAGTACTATAATACCATTTTTTAAGTATTCAACTGGATTTCAACGTATTTGGTTTCCTTTCTAGTGTTTTCTTTTTATGCATTTAAGCATAATTCCACAGACCTGCCTGTAAACAAGATCTGGAGCAAAAAGGCACCCTGACATCACCTTGGAGGCAGACTTCTTTAAGAAATCAAAGAGCAGGGTGGAAGGTTTATAAATTTTAAAGTTAAAAAATTCATCTTGTGCCGGCCAGTCATTTCCCTACCCCAAACCATTCTACTTTGAATCTAATCTCTATTTAGGCTTGTAGTCTGGTTGAACCCAAATGGCATTTATTTTGTTACGTCTTAGAAACAGGGGCAGAGGAACACAGGGGCAGGATAAAGGAAATAACAATTCTTTGATTTTAAAACTTACTAGAGGACAGTCTTACATTTCTATTAACAACAAATGTTGCTTACCTATTTTTGAATTCATAATTCTTAGTAAGAGTTTTGTGTACTAGCAAAGAATCTCCAGGCAAATGGGACCACCCAGATGAACAACTCGGTTCCTGATGCATTTGTAAAGCCTGGCACCGAGAAACCTGTGACTACCTGACGTCCCCTTCTCGTTCAGGAGAGGTGCTGGTAGGTAAAGTTCGCATTTTAAAACTTATCAATTTCTAACCAGGTGCCTTTGTGGCGAAGATTGCTCGGCCAAAAAATCGAGCGTTCTCAATTCGCTTCACGGAGCTGGCAGTCGTGACTCACGTAGACGGGAAACCGCAGCTCATTTTCCAAGTGGCCAACACCCGGCCCAGCCCCCTCACCAGCGTCCGGGTCTCAGCCATCCTCTACCAGGAACGAGAAAATGGAGAGCTCTACCAAACTAGCGTGGACTTCCACCTTGACGGCATCAGTTCTGAGGAATGTCCGTTCTTCATCTTTCCACTAACCTACTATCACTCCATCATTCCTTCGAGTCCTCTGGCGACTCTGCTCCAGCACGAAAACCCGCCCCACTTTGAGCTAGTTGTGTTCCTCTCAGCAATGCAAGAAGGCACTGGAGAAATATGCCAAAGGAGGACATCCTACCTACCCTCTGAGATCATGTTACACCACTGTTTTGCGTCTCTGTTGACCCGAGGTTCCAAAGGTGAGTATCAGATCAAGATGGAGAACTTTGACAAGACTATTCCTGAACTTCCAACTCCGCTGGTCTCAAAGAGCCCAAACAGGACTGGCCTGGACATCCGTCTCAATGGACAAAGCATTGACAATTTTCAGATCTCTGAAACAGGACTGACCGAGTAGTAAGATGTATCCACAGCACCCTATTTTTTAACGTATTAAATTTATCCAGCCACTTACGCAGCTACTTTTCCTTCATCTCATGTTTTCTTTCTTTTTCAACACTGATTACATCTCTCTGATTACATGGAGCCTATGTCCATAAAAAAAATGGCTGAGCTAATAATACATATTCTGGAAATATAATACGCTGCTTTACAAAGGCTGTATCTGTGGTTATCTGCTGAAATCAGTGCCTCCCAATATAGCAGAAACGCTGGTGAATTTATAAAGATACAGTTTGATACCGAACAATGAAGGTACAATGAACAGTGAAACTGAACACCGCTCAACTCAAAGAAAATGAACCATAAGTCTCTTATTTACAACAACAGTTTCAAACCTAGCTCCCTAGATAATGATTTCACAATATTTAGTGGACGTCCTTTTAAAACTTATTTTTTTTTTAAGATAACAGAGATCTTTCCTTTGGTTCTTTGTACCACAAAACTGAGGTAAGTAAATACTCTCGTAATTTTTAACAGCTAAGAACAATACATCACAAGAAAAACAACAAAGTATAGATTTATACATAACTTCAAAAGCATTTCAGCATGACACCCAAACCAATCACATGTTTATCTATCTGTGGCACAATGTGATCAGAGAAAATAAGATAAGCTCCAGCCCAAATGGAGCCTGTGGTGGTACTTTTGGCAAGGAGATACAAAATTGTATTTACATTAATGCTACCCTGCATAATAACCCAATAGTAATTTAAAATGTGTAATCAACTGCTCATTAAATGGCTTGCAACCTAAGTAAAAACATTCCCTTCCTACCTACGAGTCATTCAATAGTATTTTTAAAACGACAAGCTGTTAAGTCATAAATGCAAATATATTTAAGGTTTTACAGATATAAAGATTTCATTACATGTAATTCAACGAGAAAAAAAAATCTCCAATAGATAAGCCAAAAAATAATTAGGCAATGAAATATTTTCAAACCCAAATTCCTGTTTCCAACTTCGAATAGTTTTTTCTATAAACACAAAACGAGTGTTTATGCACCAGTAGGAGGCTGGACTAGATGAACCTATTACTTCTTTCCAAATGTAACATCCCCTGAAAATTTTGCTTTCTCGGCTTCAATTTTTACTTTATATTTTTCACTTTATATATGCTAAGACAAACCCTGTCCCTTACACATCCAGTTTTTTAAGACAGTTTAAGACTATCCCTGTATACTTCTCATTTCAATAAAAAAATTACACTGTCCTCAAACAAAACAAAAACCAAATTAAGTCACCCTGTCAAATTTCAAATGGATTTGTGGCTGCTCGTCTTTTCTGACATGTCCTGTATTCAGGTTTACCTGGGAAAAGTGGGCGATGAACCTCCACTGGTGATGGCCCACGCAGGAACCAGCTCTTGAAACAAATACTAGCTGAGTAAAAGCAAGCAGTTGGGAAGAGCAGAGCACAGCAGCAAGTCACATTTTTCTACTCTTTAACCAAAAGGAAAAGAAATTAAGAAGAATTCTGAAGTTGTCTAAGACTGGTAATAGCAGAAGAGTATCAAGGACACAGAAAGTTAATTATTGTGAACTTGCATTTTGAAACTCTTCTTAACTTTAGTAGTAGCCAGACCAACAGAATTTTTTCTGACCCAAAACTGTTGTAACACTTTTAGACAACATTATTTCTATAATAAAGTAACAAGATTCACCTAACCTGTGAAAATAAAAGTTATATCACGATTTACATGGCATGTTTTTTCCTAAGAGCTCTGTCACTTCTACAGATCAGTTTCAACAGCTATGTGGCACTGCCCAAACTGACATGACAAAGGAAGCGAGCGTGGTCCTGGACCAAAGCTTCCCTGTACACGCAGCAAGTTCTCCATCCAAGTACACTCCTTACATGTTAGCTTGGCATCTGAAAATTAGATGTGACGTCGCCCTACATACACACCCAAAATAGTCTTATTGGTATGCTTAATGCTATTTTTAAAACATTTCAAAAATAGCCAACTAAGAAATGCAATAAAAAACTTTTGTCTGGGCAGGAATTTCCAAACATTCTCATCTCATGGTACATATACATAAACTTAATTACTAAAATTCTGTGGCGCAAAAAAAAAAAAAATTTTTAATTTTAACTCTTTGTTGATCTGACAAGAAAATAGGTATAATTTTGATTCATCACACAAACAGCTACTATTGTACTGGCTGTTGTCACTTTTTTGTTTGATGATCAAGGGAAAAGAGGTCAGTGCCCCTGACCAAAACAGTCAGGTATTGTATGTTTTAAAAACTCCTGCGGCACATCCTGACCGGTACGGCTCGGTTGGTTGGAGCACTGTCCCGTACACTGAAAGGTCACAGGTTCAATTTCCATCAGGGCACATGCCTAGCTTGTGGGTTTGGTCCCCAGGGGGCGTCCACAAGGGGCAACCAACAGATATCACTGATCTAGAGGGCTGAAAGCTTCCAAAAGCACTGTTCATGATTCACTTCAAAGACTCACAGTTTCTATGTTAAGGATTGAGTCTTCTGCAAAGATGCCATTATCTTTTCAGGAAAACGGAGTGCAAAATGGAAGAGAAAGGAAATTACTGAGGGGTGGCAACAGCAGCTCTGAATTCCCGGCTGCATGGCTCACTAACCTGCACCACGTGGCAGCTCAGTGAGGTATCTCAGATGTCTTACCAGGAAGACAACATTAGACCTAACTTCAGAAGTGATTCTGGAAACCAGCATAGAAACCATGATAGTGCCCACAACCTGATGAAAGGCGGTTACCAAAAAACTATAAAGCCTAGTTTTGGTTCACAGGCCAGCACTCAGTCCAGAGCCACACCAGCCAGGGCTAAAGCCTGGTTTTATTTACATACGAGCCCATATTACCAACTGCCAGCAGCAACCCAACCGCCAAAATCTGCTTCTTGGTCTGCATCAAAGTATTTCACACCAAATGCTCTAACTGGTGTCACACTGGCCTGTGAACCTATTGGTATCATTTGAACCATTTCTTATTTTTTAATAATCTTTTAACTTCACCCTCACAGAATCATACCACTACAAGACGATTGCTGGAACTAATCTCCCCCCATGGAGCAATCAACTCCCACTGAATAGGGATTTCAGCATCACCGGCCTCTTTCCATTTTCTCCCATGGGTGTCCATTGCTATGATGCCCGATTTTTACCCAGCTGTTGCTATTCCCATCCATTTATCTCCACAGAAGAAGCAAACACATGGTAAGAACCACCTCCAATTTTAAAAAGATTAAATCATTCTGGAATCTTCAGTACTCAAATTATCTTAATTTTATGTCACAGGACATCTCACAATTGATCGATATATCAATGTCCCAACAAACTAGTTTAGTACTTACTGCTGTTTCTTAACAGTGTTAAGACACAATTATAAGCAACATTTTTAATTACAATATTTTCAACAAAAGTGAATTACTTGCAAAAAGAACCCAGAATCATTAGCACAGCAAACACCTAAAAATGGGCATCTTATCAAAAAGTATTCAATAAAGGCCACTCTGGTAGATTTGAATACTTTGCCCTGATACTTTGGTGGGAAAAACTTTCTCAATATTCTTAACCACTTCATATCAATTTAGTTTTATGCCTTTTCAAAAACAACCTTTTCTTTTGAGTTCACATTTGTATTTAATCCTAAAAATTCTGTGAAGCATCATCACCTCAATTTATTATGAGTCTCCTGAATAGCTCAAGAGCTTAGATTACTGGTAACCTTCTGATTCCAAACCCTGTGCTCTTTCAACTACTCCTCGTTAACCCTGTAGTTACTGAGAAAGTTTTGACTCAAACAAAGATGGGAGCAGAGGTGCTGACAAATCCCCCAAGACAGGTACTTATCCAATACTCAACAATATGAGCAAAGCCATTTAACTAACAGTAAGTTATACACCCAGTCTGTTCAAAAATTCATGCTACATTCATTTAATGATTTTTTATTTATAGTCCTAATGCCATGATAATAAAGGAGAAATTTAAATACCTGATAAGTTCAAATGACTTTGACATAGACACAGTGATACAGAAGTGACATTATAACTAAGTTTTTAAAAAGCAATCTGCAAGTCAGTCTGTGAATATTAACATATTTAACATACATTTTTGAGAAATGTTTACCATTATCAGAATCAGGCTCTGGAGAACCTGCCTGGTACATCTAAGAATTTAGAATTTGGATAGTAATTTTCCTAACTGCAGTATTACTATGAACTGGAATATTTTTCCCTCAGATATTAATTATACCTATGGCAGTTTGTAAGGTAGTACATCTTTAGTAAGTCAGGGAGCCCATCTTAACATAACAGATCACTAAACATAAACTATGATTAATTCACCATAAACATTGAAATTCTGTTCTCTTACTATGTGATTCAGTGGCTACCTTAACTATACAATTTATTTTGACTGCTCTTATTTAAAAACAAGAAGATTATAGATCAAAAGGACCAGACAAATAAATGACCAACCTAAGAAATTCATAGTTTTAGCCTCTATTCTCTTATACAAAGGCCAACATTCTAGCATCTTCTCTATTTCTTCTCACCTGTGAAATGCTATTTACCCTGGGAAAGAACAGTCTGGTTCCTAACTTGAAACTGCAGTTCACAAGACAGCCTGAATAAAGGACGTATGCCTTGCAGAGAACATGAAGACCTGAAAAGTAAAATCCAGGAAATCCTAACGGTTGCACGCCTCAGCCCCGGCCTGAGCAACAGAGCCCTCGAATCGCGTGAACTCCCAGTGCAACAATGCTACAGCCCCACCTACTGGACAGGAGCAGGTAACTGGGTCCGTTTTCAGTAAGTGTATCCTTGTGTGTGGAAACCTTGGTAAAAACTAATCATCATGGAAGTCCAGATAAAGATACTTCAAAAACAGTAAGAAAGCCTTACCTACATCTTTTCGTCCTGGTTTTTCAAAACGTCTGTCACCCCTAGAAAAAATAAGTTTCAAACAAGACTTGAGAGTAATATATAGATTTCCCACCCGACATACCACTTTCCTATCTGTAATAGCATTTCTTTCTTTTTCAAAGTATAAAACGAATAAATGGTAATTACCTAACATTTGGAAAATCCAGAAAAGAAAATCTGAAAACAAAAATACCCACTGCCTCATACACCAAAAGCTAGCATCTACTGGCCCAGAAATGTTATAAATATATATGCTTATTTTAAATACATCTGCATAGTTTCTAGAGGTATGTTAAATGATGTGTTTCCTGCATCATTAAATATTTTCAAAATCATCCTAACTTTAATGGTTACAAAGAACTCTATTTGTGCATATACTATTATATAAGAAACCATGCTGATATTAAGCTGCTTGGCTTGTTTCCAATTATTTTATATTACAAAATGTCATGACAGTAGACATCTTTGCACATGCATCTTTGTGCAACTGTCCCTGCTCATCTTCATAGGCTTTCTACAAAGTCACAAACAGTATAAAGATGCTTTGATTAACAGCAACAAATAAAAAATGCTCAATGCTTCCCACTGATGCTCATCAAACAGTAAATCTAATTAACTATTAAATATCCAACCAGGCACTAACATATTAACCTATTCATCTAAAATGCTTCTTCCTTTAAATAAAGATCATTTCAGAATTTCTAACATAGGACTTGATATTCAACAATTAACAGCATTTTTAAAAAGTGAAAACTTGTAACTGTACCAAGTGGCTTCTCTTCTACAGAAAGCAGAAAAGAAGGTTTTTACAGCAAGAAACCTTTATACCAAGATGTGGACCCTTTAGTTACCTTTCCTCCCAGCTCTGTGACCTATGCATTTCCCTGCCTCCTCCTCGACCAAACACACCCTCTACTTCATCAAAGCTTCTTTGGTAAAAACCACATTCACCTCTGCCTCTGCCTGAAAATAAAATAAAATAAAATAAAAAAACAGAAAAATCATAGTCAGATGTCAACATTTGGCACACATTCAACACCAAAAATGATTCTTTGAAGTTCCGTCTCTATACAAAGCTGTCTACAGTAACAGTTAGCAAGGCCCAGCGGATCTTTACCTGCGAGACCAGCGGCGGCGCTGCAGTAGCTAGACTGCAGGAGGTTGAAAGAAACAAGTTAGTAAACTGGTGTAAGAGTCCCAGTCCCCGTCCTGAACAAGAAAGAGTGTCAATGTTAAGCTCTTTAATGAAAAGGTCAATAGTGGAATTCTTTGGTGATCACTAAACAGTTACTACAAGTTAAACCTTTTATTAGATTATTTGCAATAAAAATGGAAGATTTGGAGAGTTTTCAATGAAAGCAGATCAAGTACAAAAGCCAAGCACAAGTGTTAAAATAATTTGTCTAACTCAGAGAAAAATAATTTAACAGGATCACTCTAGATTATCAATTTGGTGAACTCCTTAAGCGATATCTTCCCAGCAACCAAAGGCACCCTTTCCCCTTTGCTCAAACCCTGACAACAAAATTCAAACCACAGAGCTGATAAAAGCGTGTGGACATAGGGATTTAGAAGCTCGAATGGTTTGAGTGTAAGCTGGTCATCACTAAAGGCAACTAGTTAGATCTATCAAAATTTGACTCAACAATTCCAACCAGAATTCATCCTAATAGAAATACTATCACAAACACGCGACTTCATACATATAAAGATGTTCATTGTAATTTTTAAAAGCAATCTAATTAATAAAGGATTAGCTAAAGAAATTCTGATAAAGCAATTCAGTAGAACACTATGAAGACATAAAAGATAAAGTACTACTATTTTTTTAAATCTACATTATTTTGTTGTATGACAAAAGCAAGCCAAAGATACACATAAAAATGATTTCGGCCCTGGCTGGTGACTAGGTGGATAAGGTGCCGGCCTGGGAACCCAAAGGTCACTGGTTCAATTCCCCAGCCAGGGCACATAACCAGGTTGCAAGCCAGGTCTCCAGCCAGGTCTATAGCTGGAGGCAAGTGAAAGGCAACCATACATGGATGTCTCACTCCCTCTCTGCCTCTATCCCTTCCCCTCTCTCTGGAAATAATAAATAAAATCTTTAAAAAAAAAATGATTCCACTTATATAAAGACAATAGCTGTGCAGTTCCTGTCAAGAAGGCCATTTAAACTCCTACCCTTTGCAACAACGTGGATGGAACTGGTGAGTACTATGCTTAGTGAAATAAGCCAGTCAGTGAAGAACACATACCATATGATCTCACCCATTACAGGACAATAATGAACAAAACTAACAACAAGCAAAACAGAACCAAATATATGAAAACAGTGAATAGGCCTTCAGTGGGCAGGGGGAAGGGAGTTGGGGGAGGCAGAGGCAAGGAAGGGGAGCAGTTTAGACAAGAACCTAGTATAAAGGAACCAGGGACATGGACAACAGGTGGGATTGACTTTGGGGGGAATGGGTGGGTGGGGAGGGGAACAGAGGGGGACAAAAAGGGAATGGATGTAATACAACAACAATAAAATTAAAAAAAAAAAAAGAAGAAGAAGGAGGACATTTACCCAATAGTTGGGTCTGGAAGCAGAAGAGAGCATGAACTGTCAGCTTTAAATTTTGTGTGCAGGGTGAGATTTCCCAAGTAACATGCATGACATTTCCAACACAGGCTTGGAAACTACAAGAAGTGGGGTAGGGGGGAGGCATTTGTACCCAGATGAAATCTAAGCCATCATCCCTAGCTCAACTTCCCCCAGAGGGTCAAACTACCTAAAGAAAAGTGATGCTGAATCTTGAATAAAATGCATGGATGCATTCCAGAGCTAAATACAATTAAGTTAAATAATTTCAAATATCCATGCAGTATTTCTACATCTTAAGTTATAATTAATCAAGAATTGACTCAAAATACAGTTGTACTTTAACATTCTATTAAGAAATACAAACATAATGGACAGAACTGTTATGTAATCTTAGGACCAATGTGTACCTTCTTAACAGTCCAAATATGAATTTCATTACCTGTAAAATGTCGGTGAGGCCTTGGGTTGAAGTGTGATCATTTTAAGCTTACATTCTAGTTGTGTCAACTTTTTTAATTAACCTAAGCTCCCAGTTTCAGTGCCTCTCTCTTTAGGAAATACATACATTTTATTTAAGACCCTAAAACAGTATAATAAACTGTTGTACAACACTAGGATGACCCCTACGATAATTTTTAGAGTGCAAGAAAAATGTACCCTGTCCTTTTAGAGAACAATTTTCTCCAGAAAACCATCTAGTATAAAACTCCTTGGAAAATTTTATTCTGAAAACATATGACTGAAAAACAGCCTCTAGGTTACCAGAAAACCACGCAAAACACAGATTAAAGATTTTCTGCCCCTAATGACTATCATTAGCACTGGACCTTCTGAGACCAAAGCTTCATAAGAGGGCACAGAAAATGAATCAGATTCTAGAGCTTTCCAGCTTGTAGAATGTAGAAACAATCTTCCAAGTACCATAAGGTTCATAATCATTTATAAGTGTAATTCCCAAATAAGGAGCAAGTAAATGTAATATGATGCTTCTTTTGTAAAGCTAAATTTAAAGGACTGTTCTATTATCTGAGATTTCACCTTATTCTTCTGGGAGGTTAAAATTTACAGTACTTCCTTTTAATGAACACAGTGGCTGGCAGTTGTGTGGATCTGCTTTATTGTTAAACATCTTAACCAGATAAAAGAAAAAGATGACAATTACGTTCTTTCCCCCTCCATTTATTTGTTTAAATTTTACTAATTCATAATATTTAGAGGTCTGGAAGTCAGTCAATTTTTCCTATCAAAGTTCCCTCAAGCTGGGAAGAGCCAAGATTGTCATCTCAGGTTAGCAGCTGTGCCCCCCAAGCCCCCTCCAAGCCACAATAAGTCATTATTTAACCAACGAGTTAAATAATGAGTGAAAACCACAGGTTAGTGGTCTTATGAGGCCACTAAAAAGAATCATGGTTAAGGAAAATGGTGTTAAGCATTATTTTTCACAAAGTCAGCTCCTTCATTTGACTCGTTTCATCCTTTCACATCGATGTTAAAAAAAAGTCATTGCTGTCATCAACACATCTATCATGAACACTCCACACTTCAAAGAAACCAGAAGGCAGGGTTTCTGGTTTCTTTGAAGAAACAATTCTTCATTTGTTCCTCAACACAGAATTTTGTTTAAGCTTGTTTAGAAAGACTGGTTGGCATTCGCAGCACACGAAGTTGATAGTCACTTGAGGCACATAAAGTGGCTGGCCTCTGGGCCACACTTCTTGATCAGTAAGATCTCTCTGTGACTTGCTCTAAATAGCACTAGAGACCAGGCTGAGTACATGCAACCTCTCCTTGCTGCCAGCCCGTCACAGGGAAATGCAGGAAACACGCAATAGCAGGCCAGAGCCATCTCCAAAACACCATCGCACCACCAAGATGCACACCTCAAGTCGAATTCTGGACCAGTGGAGCCTAACCGCACTTAGAAATCGCAGTGGCCTGTGCAGCGCTTCAATTCTGAAGCATATAGGTGCCTAACTCTCACTATCGAAGTATACTCTCAGAGGTATTTCTTGTCAATTTTATAGATGACTGTAACAATCCCCCAGGTTAAAAACCTCCATTATGGAGACTGGCCAATAAATTCCGAAGAGGAAAATATGTACAAGTTGGTAACAGTAACTGGCCTACAAGTGGAGAGTTTAGTTAACCTTTACCTTATTCATAACACCTGCATTCCCACATTCTGGATGGACTACTGAAAGAACCTTTTCCACAGGAATGCACAATTTAATTTGGTCTCTATAAAGACTGAGCATAACTTACTCTATTCATAAGGCACAACTTTTAAGAAAACAGAATTTATATACTCCACACTCGTAATCGTGCCAATCTGGGTGGTGCGATACGTGGGCACAACAGCTCCTGTCATTGCAGATACCCAATTCTTCCATTTCTAAAGCACCTCAAATAAAATGAAAAGGGATGTTTAGTCCACTACTATGATTGAACCAACTTAGAGGTAAGGGCTCAAGTAAATATTTACATGACAAACATCAAGTATACCTTTATGTAGCAGAAAATCAATTAATCCAAAGCAGGTATCAAAGAAACAAGTAATAACCAAGTAAGGATTGTTCTTCTCAGACACAAATCTATTAAGCTTAGGTTAAATGACTGCAGCATCATTATTTTTTGTTCCACCACCCAAAACAGCCTTAGTATTGATGAGACAGCTTTTGTAAAGTCTCTGGCTGGGAACACCCTTGGCATATGGCCTCATACAGACACCCTGTGTCACAGAGGCCTGCAGGGACTTCGATGCTGCTCCAGCAGCCAAGGCACTTTGGGGAGCTCTGGTTGTCCAACTGCAAAGCTCCCTGGGGACAAAGACTTGCAAAAGGTAAGTAGGACCATCCAGAATACGTCAACTCTCCGATATCTAAACTAGAATTACCCTCCTCTGCTCCAGAGTTGTGAAGCAGACACATGGAGGAATGGTTCAGAAAACAAATGTTCAGAATATAGTATGTAGTTCATGTCAAAGAGCAGTTGTTTAAAAATCAGGTATTAAGATATTTGTGCAACGTGTTCCTGTCCTCCACCGCCTCCTCCGCTGCGACTTTCCCACATGGAAGCTCACCTCGCCCTCTTGAAGAACTTCGACCTCTAGGAGCCCCCACCACTGTTCCTCCTCCTCGTCCTGTCAATCGCAGGACAGCAGCACTATTTACAGACATGGAAAAGTTTCTCTGCCAAAAAAAATTAAAAGAAAGAAAAAATGGATAAAACAGATGAGACTGCATGGTGCTTCTCCCCGCCTCCCATTTTGTCTATGAAATGTTATCTAATTACTAATAGCAATGGGAAACCAGAACTACACAACATACTAAGATAATCCAAAACCTAATTGTAGCTGAAAATTTTACAATAAACATTTCCAATCAAGAAACATTGGCGACTAATACCTTACACTATGCTAGGTTCTCTGAGGAAATATTTAACACTCTAAATGTTGTATTTATCTGAAGCAGACATGTTAAATATGCATCATAATAGAGGAAACTTGGTAAAAGAAATCTGATTTAATTAGAGAAAGGCAGAAATGAGAGGTCTGACTCAAGAGTAGCATGAGAAAGAGGAAAATGAATAACCATTTTTGCCTCATTTTGTCCACCAATGTGAATTAGCCACTCCAAGTTGTATTTAATAAAATGAAAGGAATCAGAAGTGAATGGGGAGGGGTTAAATGAAAATCCACCTAAGATCACCCACCTTAATGAGAAGGAGGGACAATACTGGGGAAAAGAAAACCCCCAGCCACTCAAGTCATTAGCCCACACTTGCACCCACAGCCAATCTGGAACAGGGTCAAGTGCGAGACAGTAATGGCTGGGCATCCTTCAAACAGGAAGAAAAAAATAGGAGGCCTGGGAGCCAAAACTGTGTAGGGTTAGGCAAATGTAAAGCAAGAGTAATTGTAAAAATCTTGGAAAATTATCTATAAAATACAGCAGTTATAAGCAGATTTTCTAGTGCATGCAGGGGTTGGCACCTCGAATACTTGCATTGTTCAGGGGCCAACTTTAATTTGAAGGGGAATTTCACCTGCCTTAAGCATAGAAAATGCTAGAATATTTCACCTGAATACTTCCTACACACTTAAAACCTAACACGCTGTGCACAGTGCAGTGGTGCAGCAGCTGAGAAAAATGCAAATTGGGCATGGCTCTAGCTAAGGGACTCTCTAGGGAAAAGAGAAAGACGTGCGACTTAAAAAATGGGTTGAAAAAATTTTTCCAACTTTTACATCCATATTGTTTTCCATTGTGAACTTCTGATTGCCGTTTTGATTCAAAAACCAATTCACATGTGATGCCTACACCTCTTTTGAAAAGATTAACAGGTAGTTGGCAGAAAATGCCTCTCATTATTGAATTTCTTGTTTTAATAACCTTTTTCATTACCTGTCTTTTCCAAAATTGTATTCAAGATCATTTGTTGAGGTAAATTCTAGAAATATGTTAATGTAATTAACTGCTGAGTTTGAGAGATAATCACATGATATATAATCATGTAACTTCAAAACTGACAATTCAAGACGTAACCAGTAACTAAAAATTAGCAGAAAATACCCAACTCGAAAACACTTATTTCAAACTCTATCTTTTAAAAAGCTGGTTGAAACAATGCATTAACTTACCTTTCAGCACAGAGTGAGCGACCAATGGAACTACTGAATAATGCCTCTGGGGGCACAATTAAGCAACACCATGAAGTCTCAAAATCTAATGCGTCTGTTCTACAACTGGAAAACAGAGGTGGGGGCTCACCCCGCTCTGCACGCCAGGACCCCGCTGCTCGGCTCCCGCACGAGGAAAGCCGAACGCACCTGGCCCCGCGGTGCGGAGGCAGCTGCCACCTGCTCACACGCACCCTCCCACGCTGCCCTTGCCAGGGCGCCCTGCGCTCTTCTCCGCACGGCAACTCTAACTCTCTATGTGTGCTTAAACTAAATGTCCAAACCTTGGAAACAATTGCTCCTTACACTTGTGAAAAATAACGTAAGTAGAAAGATCTTTAACTGGAGTATTGTATCTTTGTAAAGGCAAAATATGGAAACCAGCTCAGCATCCACAAATAGAAGCTAACTGAAAAGTCATGGTCATCTACACATGGAATTCTATGCAGTCATTTTTAATGAACACAGCAAGTCTATTAGGCCGAACCACATGAAATTGCTAATATTCAACCGTCTCTGAGCCACCAAACTGCAATTTCATCCCGTCAACCAAACCTACGGCAACAGAAAGCACAGCTGAGGTTAGGCGCATGGAGAGGCCAGACCGCCTGAGGCTGAAGTTTGGCTCCTTTACGCATCAAGGTCTCTGAGCCTCACTTTCCTCCTCTACGTAACACGGACAGGAATAACACTTGTATCCACCTCCTGGGTTGTTGCAAGCACTTAAAACTAAACAAGCGCTTAGAACAGTGTCCGGCATTTATTAAATGTTAATACTTGTCATGATCTCATAAACAGATGCTTAGGTGAAAACAGTAAAGTGTACAAAAGTGTGCAGAGCACACTACCATTTACGTGTATGTGTTTGAAGGAATCAGTATACAATTGACCTTTGAACAACACAGACTGAGTTGGGCAGGTTCACTTATAGGTGGCTTTTCTTCAATAAATGGCTTTCTCTTCCTCATGATTTTAACATTTTTTCTCAGGTTCCCTTTAGGAATGCAGTACATAATATACATACAAAATACATGTTAACCAACTGTGTAGGTTATTGGTAAAGCTTCTGGTCGGTGATAGGCTATTAGTTAAGTTTTTGAGGAGTCAAGAATTATATGTGATTTCTGACTGTGCAGGGGGTCAGTACCACTAACCCCCATGATGTTCAAGGGTCAACTGAATGAACAGTTACAGGTGAATTAAATATCCCTGGAAGGGAACAAGAAAAGGGAAACAGTAGTTACTCCTGAGAAAGAATAACTGGCAGAGTTTGGGTGACTCCAGACTTGCTTTCCACTATATGTGCTCTCTGACATTTTTATATATGTACATGTATTAACTACTCAAAACCACATACATGAATTGTCTAGTCAAAAACAAACATGAAGTAATTTCCTTTGATGATAACTAAGTAAAATACACCAATCTGGTGACAACTACCTAAATTTTAAGTGTCATGCTTCTCAAACTGAGATGCATATTCAAGATAAATGTCGAAAGGGCAACACTAGATCATCTCTGAGCATCAATGTTGTTCTAAGAAAATGTTTTCCTTAGTTATATACAGACATGCATACATACGTACATACATGCACAGAAAGAGGGAGCACAAAATTAACTTTCATTTTAAAGATAAATGCCTATTTCAGGTAACTTCAGGAATCTTAAGATAGGCAGTGAGAAGCCACTTAGGTTATTAGAAGTATTTACCTCCCCCACAGGGGTACTGGGTAAAAAAAGTAAGCAAAACTCTATAGTCTACAAAGATCTAAATAATCCCTGAAGTGGGCCTGACCATCCATAGCACAAACATCAAAATATTAACAAGTCTTACAGCAGCTTTAATCAATGACCTACTCTATCATATTTTTACAATAACAATGAATACAAAGTAAATGTCAGGAAGCCTAAAAGATGCATTGTGCTGCCTCTAAAAATGGACCCTGATGATCATCTGTGACTGCCAGAGAGCCTCCCCATCCTCAATTCAGCCCGGTCGTAACATCCGTACCTTTGCACCTTAACATAAACTTTGCCATTATAAGTACAAAATGAGATTTACTCCTTTGTCATTCCAGAACTAGTGTGATGTGTGGGTGTACTGCAAACCAAATGTTAACCAACAGCACCTACTGAATAATAATAATTTTTCTAAATGATTTGTGTAGCTACTTAATAAATACTAATTTATTACAAATGTATGGGTCATTTCTAAATAATTGGATTACTCATTCTGTTGATCGTGTTTTGGTAACTAATAGCAAGTGCTCCTCTTTTTTTTGGGGGGGCTGCCAATTTTGAATAGTTTCATTGAAAACTATATGTCCCATTTTACAATATGCTGCTTGTAAAGGACATCATTATTTCCTTTCCTTGTGCACTTGTTCCATATTCAAGTATCAAGAATGCCCAGTCATTTACTATTCAGCAGCTTAGCTCTGAAAACTGCTATGGAACTTGCTACCAATTCGGGTCCTTCAGTATTTCCTGTGGAACAATGCTGAATCTGTGCTCAAGGTTAGCTTACTTAACCTCTTCAATGGTGGGCCCGAGGCACCTCCAGATGGAGGGCTCCACCACCAGGGAAGCCCCCAGCATTCCTCCCAGCATGCCTCCTGCACTCTGGAACAGCTTGGTAACCACAGGGGTGCAGACCTTCCAGCTCTTTCTGCTGATGTTCAAATTCTCCCTTCTCAATAGTCTGATTATTAAGACAGTTGACTTCATTACACTTTCACAGAAGATGTGAAAAATCTTGTTTGACCTCATGGTTGACCTTGCCTTTAAGTTTTTCATCTTTAATAGTTGCTTCACTTTGAATGCAGGATTCAAGTAGGTTCTTAAAAGACAGCTTATCCCACTGCTTCTCCAGCTCTGTATTTCTCGGCTTCATGAACCATGTGCTCTATGTCTTCTTTGCTCCAATGGCCCTTGTGATGATGATCGTGTTCTTTTTCTGTACTCCTATCCACAACAGACACATTAAGGATGCCACTGGCATCGATATCAAAAGTAATTTCAACCTAAGAAACACCACAAGGTGCAGGAGGTATGCCTGTGAGTTCAAACTTACCCAGAAGGTTATCCTTGGTCTACCACGCTCACCTTCATAAATCTGAATGAGCACCCCAGGCTGGTGTCAAGAGCAGACTGTGATGGTCTGCGTCTGTCTACTTGGCAGAAATGGTAGTACTGCACTTGATGAGAATAGCCATGATTCCAGCAGCAGTTTTAATGCCAAGGAAAAGACAGCTGACATCCAATAGCAGCAAATCTCGAAAATTCTTTAATTTGTCTCCAGACAGGAGACAGCTGCACCATTAAGCAACAGCCTGATCAGGGCTGATAACTTTATTCAACTCTTTTCTACTAAAGAAGTCCTGTAGGAGTTTCTGAATGTTGGAGACAAGGGTAAACCACCTACCAGGACAGACAGTACCATGGACTTGGAACTTGTACAGCTTGGCATCCCCAATGGCTTTTTCTACAGGGTCCAGGGTGCCACAAAAGAAGATCAGTATTCAGTTGGAGTATTCAAATGGAGTATGGCTGATAGAGGTAGAGAAGTCAATTTCTTCACTGAGCAAATCAATCGCAACACCAGCTGGGTGCTAAAAACATACACTCAGCACACTCACAAGTCGTCTGTAGGTGACAAACATCCCTCTTATTCTCACTGATGTCCTTATGCTCACTTGAATTCTGCAACAAAATGGCTGACCATTCAGTTGTCAGTCTTCTCCACATAAGTGGCTGGCCCCAGCTGTTGACACACCGAAAGTGCCAGCTCCCAAGTCAGCACCTTTCTCTTAGCTCCTGCCTTTTTGTCTAAGACATAAGCCAGTTAACGACTACAATTGGCTCAGAGACAATTCTAAAAACACTGAGACCAGCAACAGTGCAGTATCTCTGGTAGGTTGACATGGAGTCATTGAAGTAATCAGGTGGTGTGACAACAGCCTTGGTAATAATCTTCCCAAGGTAAGCTTGTGCAATTTCATCTATGACACCTCTTCTTTTGGATAATTTTTCCTCTCTCCCCTGTATTCTACTTGAACCTTAGGCCTGCCACCATCATTCACCACCATGAAGGGCCAATGCTTCACATCAGATTAGACAACAGCATCATCAAAACTATATCCAATCAAGTGTCTGACATCAAACACCATGTTAGAAGAGTTCAATGCAACTTGATTCTTTGCAGCATCACCAAGCAATCAGTCGGTTATCAGTAAAGGCAACATAACTTGCAATGGTTCAGTTTCTCTATCACTGGCAATGAATTCCACTTTTCTGTGCTGGAAGACACTCACACAAGAGTGCCAAGATCAATGCCAACTCCAAGTTCAGGAGACACTGTTGTCTGAGTGTATGCACACTGGCAAAGACCAGGATACAAACAGCTGCACCACATTTAACGAGTCTCCCTCCTTATGAAAAAGTTTTTCTGACCCATTTAGTCTCTAAGAAATTTAGGAAATCATGTAAGAAGAAATACAAAGAAATTAGTAACTACATGTATAAATAGCTAAAAAGTTTCGGAAGAATAATCACAAAAGATTGTAACTGGTATACTGCACTATATATATAAAACTTAATTTCTGTATTTAAAAATAAATCAGAAATAAAACAGTGCAATTTAAAACTTTAGAAAATAGGTTAGGGGTAGCTTGCATGAATAGTATAAATCAACAAGAAAAACATTACTACCTGAAAGGAAAATTGGCAAAGAACAAAAAATAATATAAATACAAACATTTGGTAACTGCACTGCACTAAAAAAAAATATATAACCTAAAATAACAGAAGAATTTTTTCCAAGTACACAAAACATTTTTTTTTTTAAGATTTTATGTCATTATTTCCAGAAAGAGGGGAAGGGAAAGAGGCAGAGAGGGAGAGAGACATCAACGTATGGTTGCTTTTCACCTGCCTCCAGCGACAGACCTGGCTGGAGACCTGATTTGCAACCTGGTGATGTGCCCTGGCTGGGGAATCAAACCTGCGACCTTTGGGTTCGCAGGCCGGTACCTTATCCACTGTGCTACCAGCCAGGGCTCACACAAAACATTTTTATAATAGAAATATACTCCAAGTTGGAAGTGCAAGAGAACGCTACTCTACACTATCACTTGTACAAATGGGGGGAAATACATAATACTCCCTTAGAAATATACATAAGAAATGGCTAACACTGGCTGCCTTTGGGAAAGGGACACAGGTGGCTGAGGAACAAAATGGAAGAGGTTTTCTAATATATACGATACTGTAAATTTTGATTTTTAAATCATGTGATTTATACTTAGTAAAACATTAAATGTCAAAAGTAAAAATACTAAACAGGCAAAAGTAATGGTAAAATGCTAGTTACAATAGCAATGAAACAAAAGCATTATCACAAAGCTTCTTCAAAGCTATTTAGCACTAGGGAGCAACTGGGTTTTCTTTCTGGACTTTCATTCTATCCTGCTAATCTGTATGTCTATCCTTCTGCACCATTTTGATTACTGTAGAAAGTATGAGTCCTCCCACTTCTCAAAATTATTTTTGACCATTTCAGGTCCCTTGCAGTACCATGTGCATTTTAAAACCAGCTTTTCAATTTCGACCCAAAAAGACACTGGAATTTTGATGGGGACTACACTGGCAATCGATAGAGTAACGATAGTAAACCTTGGAAAGTGAAGCAATAATGGTGCCTTTCCATTTATTTAGGTTGTTTAACTCCTTTCAACAGTGGCTTATAGTTTTTAGTACAAAAGTCTTACATCTCCTTGGTGAAATCTATTCCTAAAACTATGTTATTTCTTCTGATACTAATCCACTCTGCAAACTGTCCATTGCTGGAGGACAGGAAAACAGCTGATTTTTGTGTGCTGATCCTGTACTCTGCAACTGTATTGGATGCATTTACCAGTGCTAGTAGTTTTCTTGTGGATTCTTTGAATTTTCTATATGTAGAATAGTGTCATCTGCAAAAAGATTAAGTTTTACTACTTCTCTTCTAACTTGAAGGCTTTTTTTTTTTTTTTTTTTAAGATTTTATTTCATTATTTTTTTAGAAAGAGAAGGGAGAGAGGCAGAGAGGGAAAGAGACATCAACATATGGTTGCTTTTCACCTGCCTCCAGCCACAGACCTGACTGGAGACCTGGTTTGCAACCTTGTTATGTGCCCTGACTGTGGAAGCGAACCTGCGACCTTTGGGTTCACAGGCCGGCACCTTATCCACTGTGCTGCCAGCCAGGGCATGAAGGCTTTTTTTTTTTTTTTTTTTAAATAGATTTTACTCATCATTTCTAGAGAGAGGGGAAGGAAACGAAGCAGAGAGAGAGAGACATCAATGTATGGTTGCCTTTCACCTGCCTCCAGCTACAGACCTGGCTGGAGACCTGGCTTGCAACCAGGTTATGTGCCCTGGCTGGGAATGGAACCAGCGACCTCTGGGTTCGCAGGACGGTGCCTTTTCCTCTGTGCCTTTTCCTCTGTGCCATCAGCCAGGGCTGAAGGCTTTTTCTTTTTCTTATCAGGCTGCTCTGTCTAACTTTCAACACAATGTTGGATATCAGTGGTGAAAGTGGGCATCCGTATCTTATTTCCAATCTCAAAGGGAGAGCTTTCAGCCTTTCACTAGCAAGTCCAGTCATGTACCACATAACTACGTTTCAGTCAAAACCGGAACACACATACGGTGGTCCCATCAGACTGTAAGAGAGCTGAAAAAGCCCTAAGGCCTAGGGAAATCGTAGTTCTGTAATGCTGTGGTGCAAAGCATTACACACATCTGTGGTAACAATGGTGTAAACAAACTTACAGCACTACCATCTGTATCAAGTACAGGCAAAGAATTGTGTGTAATTGGTATACTTGATAACAGTAATAATTACTGTTACTGGTTTATGTATTTTTACCGTAACTTCTCTATGTTTAGACACACAAATACCGTTGTGTTAAAACTGCCTGCCATGCTCAATACAGTAACATTCTGCACATGCTTTGTGACCCAGGGGCAATGGGCTGTACCACACAGCCCACATGAGCAGTGGCCTTCACCACCTAGGCTGTGTAAGTGCACCCTATGATGTTCCCCCGACAAAATCCCCTAACACTGCCCTTCTCAGAATGTCCCATCATTAAGAGATACGTAACTGTATGATGTTAGCTATGGGTTTATCATCAATACCTTTAATTGTATTTATAAAGTTCCCTTCTATTCCTAGATCACTGGTTGTTTTATGACATAAGAGTGTTGAATTTTGTCACATGCTTTTTCTGTGTCAGATGATCAAGTCAGGTATTTTCCCTTCATTCTATAAATGTGCTATTTTCCACTGATTTTCTTATGATGCCACTACCCTGGTGTTTGGGGGATAAATCCTACTTGGTCATGATGCATTATCTTTTAAATATACAACTGGGGTCTGACTGTACTGGTATACTTTGACAATTAAAGACAGACAAAGATGGCTCTGGCTGGTGGCTCAGTGGACTGGCGTAGGCCTGCAAACCCAAAGATCGCTGGTTCGATTACCAGCTAGGGCACATAACCAGGTTGCAAGCCAGGTCTCCAGCCAGGTCCATAGCTGGAGGCAGGTGAAAGGCAAGCACACATTGATGTTTCGCTCCCTCTCTTCCTCCCTCACTGCCCTTCTCTCTAAAAATAATGAGTTAAAGAAATCCTTAAAAAAAAAAAAAAAAAAAAAACAATGGTTCAATTCCCAGACAGGGCAACATAACTAAATTGCAAGGCAGGTCTCCAGCCAGATCCATGGCTGGACGCAGGTGAAAGGCAACCATACATTGACGTCTCTCTCCTTCTCTCTCTTCCCCTCTCTCTAAAAATAATAAACAAAATTATTTCTAAATAAAAATAAACAAAAATAATAGACTGCAATAAAACATACTAAAAGTGAACAGGTAATTATCTCTACATGGTAGTTTTATGAGGTTTTCTTCTTTATACCTCTCTGTATCTTCTACAATGAATGTAAGTACTTTTATAATAAAAACAAGTATTTTTGTTGGTTTTTAAGAATATATAAAGAGCTCTGGCTACTGTGCCTCAGTGGACTGGACGCCAGCCTGCGAACCAAAGGATGGCCAGTTCATTCTCGGTCAGGGCACATGCCTGGGTTGTGAGCCAGGTCCCCAGCTGGGGGCGTGTGGGAGGCAGCCAATCCATGTATTTCTCATACATTAATGTTTCTCTCCCACCCTTCCCCTTTCTTGAAATAAATAAAATCTTTCTAAAAAAAGAACATATAAAGAAATCATAAAATCTGTAAGAAAAACAATCAAATAGAACAATGGGCAAAGGACACAGATAAATCAAAAACCTGAAGGGCCCATAAACATATGAAAAGGTGCTCCACCTTACTAGTAACTAGTAAAATACAAATTAAAAATAACTACCCCAAGAACCTAGTATAAAGGAACCATGGACATGGACGACAGGTGGGATTGACTTTGGGGGGAATGGGTGGGTGGGGAGGGGGACAGAGGGGAGCAAAAAGGGGATGGATGTAATACAACAACAATAAAAGTAAAAAAGAAAAAAATAATAACTACCCCAGCCAAAAATCTGACTGAAATTTAAAAATCAAGAACTGGAGATGTGCATAAAAATAAGACCTCTCAAGAATGTAAAATAAAAATGAGACCTCTCCTGCACTGCTGGCAAGCATTCAGACTGGCTTAAGTCACTGGGGAAAGCAGTGTGGCAATACCAGTAAAGCTTTTAAAAATGCCAAAAGCAGGGGAAGGGTTTAGTAGAAAAGCTAATGTGAAAGACCCATGGACATGGACAACGAGGTGGGGACAGACTGTGGGAGAGGGAATCGGGGAGGGTGGGGCAAGGGAGAGCAATGGGGGGGCGGAATGAAACAATTATAATACAACACTTTTTTAAATGGTCAAAATCCAGAGATTTCATTTTCACACCATGTTTTAAGAACACTTACGGCAACATAATTTATAACAGCAAAAATTGAAAATAACCTAAATATTAACCAGAGATTTTTAAAACTGTGGATTTTCTCAGATACAGAATATACTATATAGCAGTGATGAATGAATATGACTGCTGTACAGTATTAACATATGTATTAACAGGTAAATCTAAAACTCATTACTGAAAGGAAAATAGCTGACAAAAACTATACTATGTTATCTTTGATATAAAATGTATAACACTACAAAATGAAACTATAATGGCCTATGGATACACAAATATGTAACAGAGATATTAAAACAGATATGAAAAGTAATCCAATTCATAGTAATCTTGAAGGAAGGGGGGAGGGGTTGTATGCCAGGCAATCTCAACTACATAGAAATCTTATTTCTTAAAACAAAGAGGTACAAATATGTCATAATTTTAAGATTTCATATATATGAATTATACTGGTGTTTGTAATATGTTCTAGACTTGTCTATTTGAAATATTTCATGGAAATGGGTATAAGGGGGGAAATGGTAATGAAAAATATGCAAAAAAGATTAAATTTTACAAAGGAAAAAAACACTTCATAATACAAATATTTTTAATAAAAACTGACTGGTGTGGCACGGTGAGCTGGGCATCATCCCACAAACCGAAGGACTGCAGGTTCGATCCCCAGTCAGGGTACACGCTCAGGTTGTAAGCCAGGTCTCCAGCCAGGCAGGTCCCCAGCTGGAGGCAGGAAAAAGGCAACCATACACTGATGTTTCTCTCCCTTTCTTCTTCCCTCCCTGCCCCTCTCTCTAAAAATAATGAATAAAATCTTTAAAAAATAAATATTAAAATAAAAAAAGTAATGATTCTTCATTAAAGTGGCATTGCTGCATTCCTACAAAGCTCTTATTTCTCCATTTTACTACAATCACCATAAAGTGTTCAAAATCAAAAACTCTTCTATTTGTCTTTGGACACAGTATACTATAATAGGACAACACAAAATGTTACTTTCCAGCCCAAGCATCTAATTTTCTCACAATATCACTTAAAACACTGGTGACAAAAGAGTATTCTGAGCACATTTTAAGCTGAAGATTTCCATTTTTCTTTAATGGTTCAATAAACTACTGAAATTCAGGATGCCAATTACTTCTGAAAAACTTTGTTCTTCTGAAAAGCAGCGCCCCCAGTAATGCTTTCCCTCTAACAAGTTCTAAAGGATGGTTCCCACAGTCCTTAAGAATCTAGAACCAAGGCCCTGGCTGGTGGCTCAGTGGATAAGGCACCAGCCTGCGAACCCAAAGGTCACTGGTTCTATTCCCAGCCAGGGCACATAACCAGGTGGCAAGCCAGGTCCATAGTTGGAGGCAGGTGAAAGGCAACCATACACTGATGTCTCTCTCCCGCTTTCCCTTCCTCTCTCTAAAAATAATAAATAAAATCTTTAAAAAAAAAAGCATCTAGAACCATTTCCTTATCCCCACATGCCACTCCAGCTTCAGGGCTAAGTAGAATCCAGTCACCTCAGAGAAGCAAGGCAGAGCCGGGCAACAGAGAGGAGGAGGCCTGTGGTGATGAGGTGTGCTCCACAGGGCCTGAGTAGTGCCCTCGGATTTTCATGCCTCACTGGGAAGGAACAGGATTTGAAGTGAGGCTCAAAACTAGGCACAAACCTGTTCTTCTTCTGTAAATGGTACAAGAGCCAAAGGTGGTAGGGGCTCCTCCTGTAGGATAGGCAGAAATTCTTTATCCAGAAGGTCTGAAGGTATCTGTTTGACCAAACACATGACCATGAAATTAATGCTATCCCTCCAATTCAAGAAGATAAAACAAAGGAAAAAAACTCCCGGTTTATGTTACTATTACAAATATGGATAAAAAGACTTACACAGCCACAATGAACTTGGGCGGTACTTACACATCCTCAGGGATTAACTATTAAAACCCCAGGCACCCTCCCCCTAGACCTCCCACTCCACTACCTTCCTCAACTTGCTACAGCACTATTCCAGACTGCACAGAAGGAGAGTAAAAATCTCCACGCTGTACTCGGAGCACAGGGTGGTAAGAAGAGTTTTATAAGCAAACATCTTTAAATCTGAGATTCAACCCATTAATAAAATTAAAAACAAAGCACGTTATTAAAATAGAAAATATTTGGGGGGAATGGGTGGGTGGGGAGGGGGACAGAGGGGAGCAAAAAGGGGATGCATGTAATACAACAACAATAAAATTTAAAAAAAAAAAAAGGAAGAAAGAAAATACTCCTCACTAACCAAAGTAAGTATACTTACATTGTTTGAGCTGTGGTCCTTTATATAAGTGACACAAATGTGAGATCACATTTTTTAAGATTTTCTCTTCGCTAAATATTTAGCTCAAAAAGGAAAAGAACAAGAAAACAATTCCTCTTCCCCCTCCTACCTCCTAACTGGAAAGGAGACTAAAAGGTGCAATAGAAATAAGGGCGGCCCTGGCTGGTGTGGCTCAGCTGGTCAGAGTACTGTCCGGAGCATCACAGCATCACGGGCTCGGTTCCAGATCAGGGCATGTGCCACGCTTGCAGATTTGATTCCCACTTGGGGCGCGCGCGAGAGGTATCTGGTCTCTCTTTCCCTTCCTCTCTCTCTAAAGTCAACGGGTGTGTCCTCAGGTGAAAATAAAAAAGAGAAAAGGAGAAATCCTTCCTTTCTCAGCCATCAAGTTGGAAAAATAATGCATAAACGGGGTTAAGAGACACTATCAGGCAAAGCATGAAGTGCTAACTGTTCTTCCTGCTTGCAGAAGCCTTCTGCCCCTAAAGTGAAACCGCAGGCCTTCTCTAAGAGAAGAGTGCGTTACACTTACAGGAGGCTCCGTTAACTGTTGCAGGTTTCAAAGCAACTTCAAAAAGTTAGGTAGAGAAGAAATCCATGGGTACCTCGTATGTCAACATCTGACTGTACACACCAACAACTCATTCAGAACAATTCTGAACTCTTTCCTTTCTCACCTTGTTGTCTTTAAGGAAAAGTGCTAGCATTTCTTCTCTGCCGTATCGGTAGTCTGCTAATTTATACTTCGGCAACGCTGGAGAAAGAGGAGGGGATGTAATGCTCCCACCACTGGACAGAGCGCGGAGCCTAGATGAAGGGAGACAGAGAAAACAATAAATGTCAAACATGCTGGCACTGTACGCTTTTTTTTTTTTTACATAACATACTATTCAATCTCTCATTTTCATTTTTGAAAAAGACAGAAATACCATTATTTCAAGGTATCCAAGATTTTAGCTTTAATAAAACCCACTGCCATAGCTCACTAAAAGAGCAGTTCATTGAGAAATAACTAGACAACCACGTGGCAATTCCTTAACCTAAAAGGTATCATGGCATGTCCCTAAGGAGGTCTGGAAGTTTTCTCCAAATTATAAAAGTATCATATGATTATGATTAAAACAAAAGTGAGGTATCACTTCACACCCATTAAATAAAAATGAGCATATCCAACAATACCATTTGTTGGAAAGGATATAAAGTAATTCTCATGTAGTATTTAGGAGCTTATAAATTAGAACCACTACTTCAAAGAATAATGTGCTAATATCAATATTTAATAAAATATGTAACAATGCTGCACAATAGGGGAAATACAGAAGTTTATGAAGATACTGTCATATAAGTCACATAAACTTCTGAATAGGTTTATACTGTTTAAGAACACATATAAAATGTAGCAAGAGCATACTAACAAAAAACTGACAAATATAAAATTCAGGATAAGATTTTATTTAATTTTAGAGAGAAGGGAAGGGAGGGAAGAGAAAGACAGGCAGAGAAAATCAACATGGAACAGATACATCGATCAGCTGCCTCTCACACGTCCCCAACCCGGGATCTGGCCAGCAAACCCAGGCAAGTGCCCTGACTGGGAATCAAACTGGTTGGTACTGGTTAGCAGATTGGTCCTCACTCAATCCACTGAGCCACACCAGCCAGGATGAAATAAATGCTACATCCATACAATGACACCATTTAATAGGAAATACTGATAAAAAGACATTTTTGATGTGGCTCTTTTTTAAAAAACATGTTGCAAGATTGAATGTACAGTAGGATCCCACCTTTTGTGAAAATAAATGCACATGTACGCAAATAAGCCTACATAAAACCTGGAAAGATACACCAACCTACTGATAACAATTATCATGGAGGGTGAAATTACGGTGATTATATCTTCTGGAGTACTTGTAATTTCTAACTTTTCTAGAAACATAATACATTATGTTTTATGACATAAATACATTATTTCCCATTTTTCAAAAAGTTCACTTTTCATGCCACTTCACTTTTACTACAGATCTACATTAGTGCCTTTTTCGCTAACCAAAAAAAAAGACCCTGAAGAAGAGTTTCACTTTTATGAAAAAGGGCAACAAATAAAACAGTGTTCAGCACTTGTTTAGTGATGAGTGTTGATACTAAGCTGCGAGAGGGGGCCCATCTCCTTTCCCAGGTACTACATACACTCAGCACCTCAGCAGAAGCCACCATGGCTTTGAACTTGTCCGTGGGCATCTCAGCTTTGTCTCCATTTACTTGGTGCATCTGTTAGCAACATGTATCCCTAAGGTAACTGCTTCTTCATTTCACACCGTTTCAGCTTATGGAAGTTTTTATAGGAACACTCCACTTTCAGATAGCGGGAAAACCTACTATCTCGATTTGGTGATTATTTTTAAAACACAAACAAGAACTAATCAGATGCAATATTACTTGTATCAACATTTCCAAAATAAACTCTCAAAGTATGGAAGATACATCAGTTCTTCAAACTTCAAATAGTGATTTCTTCTCAGTCTCCAAATGCTAAGTTATAAGAGCCAAGAATATTTAGGAATTACATATACAAATGCATATAAAAAGGTAAATTAACAAGAATCCTCAGATAAAGAATTACTTCAAAAAGTCTATGTCATTATTCCCCAGCCAGGGCACATAACCAGGTTGCAAACCAGGTCTCCAGTCAGGTCTGTAGCTGGAGGCAGGTGAAAAGCAACCATACATGGATGTCTCTTTCCCTCTCTGCCTCTCTTCCTTTCCCTCTTTCTAAAAATAATGAAATAAAATATAAAAAAAAAAAAAAAGTCTATGTCATTTATCAAACCTCTACCACCTGAACAACCAAGAACATTTAAGACACTATTCCAATTTATCTACTTTTATCTACCGCCTCTGGTTCAAGGTTTGAATGGGAAAGGCAACCACACTCGTTATTCTTGCCACTTCCGAGGATCTTGCATCACCGACTTTGGGAAGGAGGAGGAGAAGGGGATAAAAGTCACACTACAACATGATGGATCTCAAAATCCCATGAGGATTCCATATTCAAGGTCCAAACATATCCATGAGACCCAAAGGTCAGCTGTTATCATGGCAAACACTAAGCCAATCTTAAATGGGCTACAGTTAACAGCCAGTATAATTTTAGACCACCACTAGCCCATGGGTAGCCCATGGGTAAAATAAAATTCAAATAGTAAGTCAATAAAAACTACTTTTCAAATAAGTCTATGAACACCACTCACAAAACAACATTATAGCAGAAAACATATACACATATAAATGTTTCAACTATATAAAATTGTACATGGACCTAGACAAGCGGGCAAACAAAAAGTAAACAATTAGATAGGGTGCTGGGACTGTGAGGGGCTGTAATCTCACTATAGTAACATAACCAGACCAGGAAACTTTTTAAAATAAAGAATACAATCGTTAACCAAATGTAATTTATTCCTAGTCCAGCTACATTGTTTTCAGCAAGGCACATAAAGCAAACCATTCAAAACCATAAAAATACCTTACTACTGTACTAGTCATTCTGTATCAAAAAAAGATGAGATTTTAAAAACTCACCATTCAGGCCCAAAGTTCAGTGTCTGTGTTTCCGCTGCCATTCTTTTTCGTATGTTTACAAGATTTTAATATGCTGGAGAAACCTATTCAAGAGAAAAATATCTCCATGCAGTTAGTCAAAATTCAATGCAGAATCCTGGACCACAAGAGCAACTAGGAGTGTTTTGCGTATGTGCCTCTCAACCAGAGTCCAGAAGGCTCAAAGTGAAATGAACATAATCACCCTTACATTCCAATTCACTACTTTTTATATTTACCTAAAGAAAGGAGGCATAGAATTAGGTGAAACTACTCAGAACAGACCACACAGGGCAATGAGAACTAAGCTGAAGACTTTTTTGTTTTGCCTTAGAGCAATGGAGAAATGAATGAAGGGTAACATTTCCATTTTAATTTGTTACCTCCTGTAATAGCTATCCATCACCATGAGGTATATCCAAGATTCTTAACTTTTTTTTTTTTACTTTTATTGTTGTTGTATTACATCCATCCCTTTTGCTCCCCTCTGTCCCCCTCCCCATCCACCCATTCCCCCAAAGTCAATCCCACCTGTTGTCCATGTCCATGGTTCCTTTATACTAGGTTCTTGTCTAAGATGCTCCCCTTCCTTGCCTCTGCCTCCCCGAGATACTTAACTTTTAAGATTTTATTTTTAGAAAGACGAGAAGGGAGAGAGGAAGGGGAGATAATGCATCAATGTGTGGTTGCCTCTCACTTGCCCCTACCTGGGGACCTGGCCCCCAACCCAGGCATGAGCCTCGACTGGGAATCAAACTGGTAACCCTTTGGTTCACAGGCCAGTGCTCAACCCACTGAGCCACACCAGCCAGGGTCAAAGATCCTTAAAACAAGAACCCCACTCCCTTCCTATCTCACAGCTTCCACCACAACTCTCCCTACTTTCTGCTTAGCACTTTACACACTAGTGATTCTCTAAAAAATTATCTTGGACCATCAAGTTAAGGTAGTAAGCTAATGAATTTCAGAGTAGCCTTTCAAAAATAATTTAAGGTATCAGAACTTAAAATGAAAAGTCAGTCACACAGACAAATACAAATACTGTTGATACCCCTTATACGCGTATGTGCAACGTAAAAAAGCCTCACTCAGTAAGTAGAGTAGTGCTTATGAAGGGTTTGTTGGTGAGGGAAACGGAGAGATCTTGGCCAAATGTATAAACTTTTAGTTATAAGACTAACAGCCTTGGCTGGAGTGGTTCAGTGGATTGAGCACTTGCCTGCAAAGCAAAAGGTTACTGATTCGACTGCTGAGTCAGAGAACAGGCCTAAGGTGCAGGCCAGGTCCCTGGTTACAGGTGCATGAGAGGCAACCTGTCCCAATCTCTCTCACACACGTATGTTTCTCTGCCTCTCTTTCTCCCTCCCTTCCCCTCTCTCTCTCTTTGGGAAAAAAATAATAATAATAAAAGTAGAACTCTGGCTGGTGGTTCAGTGGATAAGGCGCTGGCCTGTGAACACAAAGGTCGCTGGTTCGATTCCCAGCCAGGGCACAAAACCAGGTTGCAAGCCAGGTCTCCAGCCAGGTCTGTAGCTGGAGGCAGGTGAAAGGCAACCATACATGGATGTTTCTCTCCCTTTCTTTCTTCCTCCCTCCCTGCCCTTCTCGATAAATAATAATAATAATAATAATAATAATAAAGTTTTTAAAAATGTTTTTCATAAAAGTAAATATTTTTAAAAATAAAAAAGATCAACACCAACAACATAATGATTATAGCATTACGTACTTGAAAGTTGCTGACAGAGACCTTAAATGCTCCCAATACCAAAAAAAGTGAATTCCTGTTTCAGTGTTCTATTATCAATCCACCTACAAACCTTCAGGTAATGCCAAACCACCATATGTGCCAACATTGAAAGCTCAGAAGTTTACTGCCTTGAGATTTGGGAACCTAACTCCCATTTACAGCATGATTTTCATAAGATGCAAAAAAAAAAAAAAAAAAAAATCTCCTGAACTCTTAAGAACCTAAGAATAATAATCCAAACGATTTAGTTACCAACTAAAGAGATCTACAATACTCAGAGTGGTGTTCTGCTCATTCTCCTTTATGAATTAAAGCAGGAAATATAAGAGTTTTGACTATTAGAAGAAACCTAATTTACATGTTTTAAGTACTGTAATCAGTAATTCCAAATTCCCCACCCCAGATTGCTCCTTCTAAATCAATTTAAGTGAGCCCAGTTCTAACATATTTATATGTACTGGAGGGATTTTCTTACATGGTGCCTCTGAATTACAAATTCTTCAGAATGGAAACTAGGCCTTTTTCCTCACTGTCCTTTGTGAGGATGAAGTGAGGTATTACCATTGGCATAAACTTCACCACCATTTAAACCCCACCAAGCTAAATGTTGTCAACTCAAACCTCTAGAAGACCTGTGACCATTAGAAAAGAGCTCTGGGTTTTACACACAGCAGTGGGTATCTGAACCAGGCCCCATGCTCCTCTGCCTCTCTAGTCTTGCCTTTGCCTGAAATCATTTCCTCCGTCATCCTCCAAGACCAGCACAGCATAATTTTTCCCCGTCTTCACTTCCTATTTAGTCATCGCTCCCCAAAAGTTTCTCTTCTTTTCTAACTTCTTTCAATGTACCCATGTTGTCTTGAACTTTCTGTTATTTCTCAACTAACACTTCAGGCACAACTCTGACTAAATCATGGGAGAGTAACAGGTGGCACGCAGCGGGGTGGGAGTGTTGTTCTAACAGCAGCGAATCCCCCACTAATTTCGGAACTGCCCACATCCCTGGAGAGGTGCCCCACCGCTACTGTAAAGGAGAAATTTGATTCTTGTCTGCTGTGGCCTGTCGGCATGTCCAGGTGTCTGGCCCTCCTGGACGTCCATCTCATTACCAACGGATCAAGGTACCAAGTGTGTACCATTCACCAAGTCAGGCAGGCTCACAAGCCCAGTTACCTGAACGCCTTCTGCTTCCCTAGCCCTCATTGCCAATCATCTTGTCTCGAATTTGGTCAATTCCTCCTTTAAGGTTCCTCCTGCATTCTTTCATTCCAGTCAACTTCTGTAAACTCACGCCTGGATCATTAGAAGAAAATTTGTACTTGGCTTCCCACAGGAGCCTCTAACTACTCCTAAGAAAGACTCATCTTCCTAAAGCACTGCTCTGGTCATGCCTGCCCCTCTGTAAAATGGTCAATGAAACCTACTGTGTGTCACCACAACTCCTGGTATTTCAGGTTTCCCTCAAGCTGACAACTCGTACCTCCTTAACCTAATCTCTTACTGTTTCACCTCCAAATGCAAAACCAAACGAGAACTTTATACTCTGCACTGCATTCCCCTTCTATGGTTCTGCTCATGCCCTTCCCTCCCCCCAGAATGCTCTCCAACTTTCCCTGACAATGGCCTGTACAAAACCAAGGACCTGTTCAAATAACCTACTCCATAAAATATTTCCCAAAGTAGAGAAAGCACTGCTCCGTCTGGGAAGAAAATCTAAACAGAGGATGCAGAAAATGGAATCTACAGAATTCAATAACGGGATGAGGTGCCTTTTGGATTTGTATACAAAGCTCAGAAGGAGGGAGAAAACAGGAAAGATTTTGAGAGGAAGGACACAACAGTTTTGGATAAAATATGGGATGCCTGAAAAGACATCTAAAGGACCATCATGTAAACCTTGAACTCCAGTATAGAATAGGGATGGGGAGACACAGATTTTGAAGTAAATCTGCAACCAAGAATTTATTGAAACTCTCCCAAAGCAGAAACCAAGGACAAGTTAGTATTTTCACCTCTAAGTAGTGGGATTATGGGTAGTTATTTTCTATTAAGTTTATAATTTGTGTATATAAATAACAAAGATAGTGCTGGCACTTTTTTAAATGGAAAATAGGCACATTTATGATTTAGCGTATTTAAGTCATGAAAGAGCAAGACTGCAAAGTCTTCACAGGCCCCCCCAGTGAAATCACTGATGATCTGCAGGGCAAGTCTGGAAGGTGGGGGCAGTGCCATTCTCAGAGGGATGGGAAGAGGCCGGAGGAGAGGAAGGGAACACCGCAAATGCAGTCAACGCTTTATGGCACCTTAGCTGGGAAAAGGTGAAATGAAACCCAATGGAAAGAAATTTTCCATCTTTTATTTTAGATAAAAATATCAATGGAAAAGTACTAGCAAAATCAAGAAGTGAAGAAACAACTTAGCAAATATATGATGGAAGTCTGAGAAGGCAGTACAAATGGGGTTTCAGAGAACAAATGAGAAAAAAAAAAGATTTTGCTCCTATCTACTTGTGACAAGAGGAAAGGAGATAAAAATGACTTTAAATGACTTAGGATGCCTCCCAACTTATTTTGTAGGCCTTTTTTTTTTTTTTTTGGGGGGGGGGGGAGGTTGAGCGGAATGCACATTTGATGGCATGTCACCAGTGTTCCCAACAGGCCCTGTGCTGTCCCAGGACCTAGCCCAGAACAGCACTGCAGTTAGCGCTAGCAGCATCATTGGCCCATCAGGATGGAGGCGGCCCCAAACTGCATGGTTGGCACCCTGGGTCTAGGGCAGAGAGAGCTGACAATAGGACTAAACCAGGTTTACAGGTTTATGAGCAGTGAACAGAATAAGAGGACAAACTGGAGGGTGCTGGCAAAAGTGTGCTTTAGGCAAACTAGGGAAGGAAGGAGAAACAGGAGAGTTGCCCAGGCCATGCAGCTTAGCGGGTGGGAGCACTGACCCATGCACCACAACGCTGCAGGTTCCATCCCCCATCATGGCACATACAGTACCTAGGCTATGGGCTCAACCCCTGCGTGGGGAACGTCTGGAAGGCAAGTGATCATGTTTCTCTCACATCGATGGACTTGCATTCAGTCCACAACAGATGACAGTAACACATAGCCCGGTGGGATCAGCAGAGAACTAGTCCTAGTCCCAGAATGCCTCAAGTACAGGAGCCCTCCCTGCTTGGAGGAAGGAATCAGAACGGACATCAGGTGGACATGCTGGCATCGAGTGCTTCCGAGGGAAGGTGAAGAAAATACAACTCTGCATTCCAATGCAGCCCAGCAACACCCTGCTTGTGCAGAAAGCAACTGCGGCAGAGCAGACAAAGCGCTCGCCCCCTTCCCGGGCCCCTTCTCCTTTGGCTACTTCCATTTCAGGGATAAGGACCTCAGACAAAGGCCCCCCCTCAGATTTTAAAAACAGTCGACTTAAAAACAGCTGAGAGAATATTCCTACATAACCATTATTTGAGGACTGGCCATTTCTCAAAAGTCCTCAAGTGAATTCAACTAATCTATTCCTTCGGTAACTGATGCCAGGAGTTGGTCTTCTTCAGCTAACTGCATCCTGCACTTTGGCAATGCATGTGCTAAATCTGACCTTGTGTCCACTTCTTAAAATCAATGAGCTAAATTAGCCCTAACAATTATTTTAGCTGATTATCAGTGTCATTATTTTTCTTCATGTATTTTCTAGTCTTCCTGGCTTCCTCAGCAACTCCACTGGCCCTCACCTACCCGTCTGTGTGCGTGGGAGTGCATGCTCATGAGAGAAGACACGGTGGGGGTCAGCCTAGCTCTTTCTTACTGCTGGCTTTGAAACAAAGGAAAGAGAAACCCTGGCCTCTCAGCTCTTAATTCTACCCATGTTTTTCCCAGGCGTGTCAAGGAACCTGGTGATTTCTGGGCACATGCAATCGTCCTCAACAGGAAGGAGCTGCAGATCTACAGGTAAGTCCTACCTGGACAGAGCAAGGGGACACCACAACGGAATCGGAATCCAGCACAGTGGCCATCAGCTCAGAACTAACCGTGTTCCCTAACAGTGCTTCCCAGGAGACGCCTTAACAGATTGAGTAGCTAGCCCCACTCCACTAACAATGCAAAACACATACACCTTTGAAATCCCCTTAAATCTTTCTGTAAAAATTACCTGGTACTACAAACCTCCATGACCATCGGCATGTAAAACTTATTCAGAAAAAGCTATGGCAAATCTGGGATTAAGTCCAGCCAGTACTAAGCATAGTCAGCCAAGAGCCTAACACAGAGTAAACGCCATGGAACCTGGACCTGCCGCCACTTCCTTACCTCCACTTTCCCGAAAGCAGGAAGAACTACTTCCCTAGCACTCCTTCCCTGTCCCCATTCCAGAAGCCAGCCATTTCTGCCTTGGCCGCGTCCAGAGATTAAGGTAACATAAGATTAACAACTCCATTAGTGCAAATAAATTCAACCACTTCAGAAAGCAGTCTGGCATTATTTATTAAATCTAAATATATGCCTAACCCATAATCCTATAATCCACTGCTAGACATACTCAAACAACAAGTGCAGTATAAGGTATTCATAGTAGCTTTATTCATAATTAACTGGCATTTGGCAACTACGCCCATCAACACAAATGTCCATTATCAACTGAATGATCAAACAAATTGCAGCAGAGCTTCAAGATGCGGGGACGGTTGGAACGCCAGAGTGCACTGCAGCTCCCAACCCCTTCCCACGTACCACGCCCTACGCATCTCTTCCATCTGGCTGTCACTGAGTTAGGACACATCATTAATGACAAGCTGCCCTGACCAGTGTGGCTGAGTTGGCTGGGCATTGTCCTGCAAGGCAAAAGATCGCCAGTCCGATTCCCAGGTGGACACAGCCTGGGTTGCGGATTCTGTTCCCAGTTGGGACACGTGTGAGAGGCAAACAAACAGCTGATATATCTCTCTCATCAATGTTTCTCCCCCTCTTTCTCCCTCCTTTCCCCTCTCTCTAAAAATAAATGTTTAAAAAGTAATGAGACAAACTGACATTATGTGCCTCCTGATACTATGCACTGAGGACACAGCAACACTTATGATATATTCCTGACAATAATGTATAAACTACATCTAATGCGGAAAAAACACCAAGCCCTGACCAGTGTGGCTCAGCTGGGTGGCCAGCAGCCCAGAAAACGAAGGGTCACCAGTTCGATTCCCAGTCAGGGCACAAGCCTGGGCTGCAGGTTCATTCCCAAGTTGGGGTAGCTATGAAAAGGCAATCAATTGCTGTTTCTCTCACTTTGATTGTTCTCTCCCTCCCTTCCCTTCTAAAACGGGAAGGGGAGGGGGAAGAGGAAATAAAGATCAAATAAACTCAAATTGATAGACAAAATCAATTAACTGTACTCTCCAAAAAATAGATCATAAAAGAGCAAAAATGAGGAACCATCATCCCAGGTTAAGGGAGATGAAAAAGACAAAAAACTAAATGCAAGTACGGTTCTTAATTCCATCCTGAGCCAGTAAGAAGATATGCTATAAGATGCATTAAAGAGATAAGAATAATAATTTGAATAGGAATTATAGGTTAGATAATGTTTATGATTCTGAAATTTTTTATTTACATAAAGTGGTTTTAGAAAATAACACTGAATGAAAAACGTTAACAGAAAAAGGAGAATAAAGTCTGTAACGTTCTCATAAAGTTATATAAATTTAAAACTACACTTAAAAATTGCACAGATATTCAAGCAAATACAAGAAAATGTTAAAAATTTCTTGAGTCCACCATTTTTATTTATCTTTAAACTCTGCTTATAATAGTATGCTTTGCCATAGTCAATATTCTATGTAATAAAATATATCAATTTGGTACTATAAAAAAAGCTGGTGACCAAATTAAATAAAGGGCACAGAGAAAATCTTAATTTTTGCAACCCTTCTGTACATTTGAAATTACTTCATAATATATGTTTCATAAAACTGTAGTCTTTTCATACAATGAAAAAGTCGGCAATAAAAAAGAACCAACTGCTGATAACAGCGTCAATACTGCATGACTCTCACAGACATGATGGTTAGCAAAACATCGTGTTAGCCAGCCACCAAAGAACATATACTGGATGATCCCTTTTGTAAGGTCTTTGATAGGTAAAATAATCGATGAAGATGCCAGAAAATTGCTCTCCATATGGGACAACTGACTGGGAAACAGAAGAGGGACTTTTGGTGGTACTGGAAATGTTCACTATCTTGATCTAGATGGTCATTACAGAAATAAGAGACACATGTGCAACATGTGCAACTATTCGTTTTGAATTGGTGCACATACATACCATATTTTATACCTCAACTTTTGTTACTGTTTTTTAATCTCCTGGGAATAAATATAGTTATTAATCAAAAATCATAAACATGTTCTTCTTTTGATCCAGCAATGACATTTCTGATGTTTAAAATCTTCTTATTCTTTAGAGAAGGGAAGGAAGGGAGAAAGCGAGAGAGAGACACATAGATCAGGTGCCTCCCACACACCTCTAACCAGGGACCTGGCCCACAACCTAGGCATGTGCCCTGACCAGGGCTGTACAGGATGATGCTCCAACCAACTAAACTACATGGCCAGGGCCCTATTTATTTTTTAAGTATATTTCATTGATTATGCTGTTACAGTTATCCTAATTTTTTTCACTTTGCCCCCCTCCACCTGGTACCCCACTTCCCTCCAGCAATCCCACACACCTCAGTTCATGTCCACGGGATGTGCATTTAAGTTCTTCGGCTTTACCCTTTCCTATACTATTCTTAACATCCTTATTTGGTATATACCAATTATGCTTCTTTTTTTTTTCTATTAAGCTTCTTAATCCCTGCACCGTTTCCCCTATTCTCCCCCTTCCTCCCCTCAGCTGATAACCCTCCAAATGATCACCATACCTACGATTCTGTTCCTGTTCTGGCTGCTTGCTTGGTTCGTTTTTTATTTTTTAGATTCAGTTGTTGATAGTTGTGAATTTGTTGTCATTTTAATGTTCATAGTTTTGATCTTCTTTTTCTTAAATAAGTCCCTCTAACACTTCATGTAATAATGACTTGGTGATGATGAATTCCTTTAGCTTTACCTTGTCTGGGAAGCTTTTTATCTGCCCTTCCATTCTGAATAACTTTGATGGACAGAGCTGTAGGTCCTCGCTTTTCATCATTCTGAATACTTCTTGCCAGCCCTTCTTGCCCACAAAGTTTCTTCTGAGACATCAGCTGAGTCTTATGGGAACTCCTTTGTATATAACGTTCTGCTCTTCTCTTGCTGCTTTAAGATTTTCTTCTTTATCGTTAATCTTTGACATTTTACTTAAGATGTGTCTTGGTATGTTCCTCTTTGGATCTAAATTGTTTGGGATTCTCTGTGGTTCCTGGACTTGTATGTCTATTTCCTTCACCAAATAAGGGAAGTATTCTTTCATTATTTTTTCAAATAGGTTTTCAACCTCTTGCTCTTCCTCTACTCCCCCTGGAACCCCAATGAATCAGATGTTGCTATTTATTTTTTAGAGAAAGGGGAAGAGAGAGGGGAAGAGAAACATCGAACAGATGCCTCTTGCATGCCCCCAACGGGGTTGTACATGCCTGCAACCTAGGCATGTGCCCTGACCAGGAATCAAATTGGTGACCTTTTCAGTCCACAGGCCAGTGCTTCACCCACTGAGCTACACCAGCCAAGGCTCTGTCAACTTAAACCAACAAGAAAGAAAATGCAATCTATGGAGATGTCATTACAACACATTAATAACAGCAAACAACAAGCAAATAATAAGCAAATGCCAAGAAAGAGGAATATGAGAAAGTAAAGAAGAGGATATTGACCTTTTACATGACATACTTTGGTACAACTAGAAATAGAGATTATAAAGACTATTTAGCAACATGGATAAATATATAATGTTATAAAATAAATCCTACCTATGCTAAGATTATAACGATAAAAATGATATGCTGTGTAAAAGTACTAAAAGAAATAAAAAGTGAAACTGTCTGATTTGGTAAGTTGACACAATGATTATAATAATTTCAATTAATTATACCAAAACATAATATGTATTATAAATACTTCTGATTTAGAAACCAATGATTCCTCATTCAGCCATTACAAATCACTGTGAAAGTGGTATATGCTTAAATAAGATCCAATTTTATTCAAATGTTTTAAATCTGTTCTTAAAAGAGGAAGTTTATTAAATTTACTGAGGTGACATTGGTTAACAGGTTCATACCGGTTTCAGATGTACATTTCTATAACACAAGATCTGTATATTACAGAAAAATAGATCATTTCTATGTCATCTCCCCCCACCCCCAACTCTCTCTCTCTCTCTAAAATCAATCAATTAAAAGAAGGTCTAGCCGTGGGTTCAGTCCTCAATTGGGGTGTGTGTGGAAGGCAACCAATACATGTTTCTCTCACATCAATGTTTCCTCTTTCTCCCTCCCTCCCCTTTCAAATGAATAAAATAAAATACTTTTACAACCCCAACTTAAATGTCATAGAAAGACAAATATTCTTTTGAACATTAACTCAGTTTTAAGAAACAATTTTAAGGTACAAAAATGAAAGGAAACGTTTCTCCCATCCATTACAGCAGAAAGCACTTTTCCTTCTGCGCTTATCAGATCTAACAATACCAGCTCTCGCCTTTTTAAATATGCAAACATTATTGAATAATGTTTAAAAGATGATCTGTGAACATATTCACTTAACAGAATTTCATGAAGCAAAATCAGGCTTTAATTATTCACTTTGTTACTAAGCATTTAACCTAAGGAACTAACAAAGAACATTTTTTCCCCAGAAAATCATCAAAAGTCAAAAGAATTACCTAAGTATATCTACACAGTATGCATAAAACCTTGCAGCTTTGATCTCCAGTCAGGCAATCATACAAAAATCAACCAATGAATGCACAATAGAACAATAAATAGATCAACATTTCTCTCTCTTCTCCTACCCCTGTCAAAAATCAATAAATTAAAAAAAAAAAAAAAATTTACCTGGCTGGGGTGGCTCAGTGGATTGAGCACCAGCCTGCAAACCCAAGGGTCACTGGTTCGATTCCCAGCTAGGGCACATACCTGGGTCGCAAGCCAGGTCTCCAGCCAGGTCCTGGGTTAGAGGCAGGTGAGAGGCAACCAACCACACATTGATGCTTCTCTCCCTTCCTTCCTCCCTCCCTTCCCTTCTCTCTAAAAATAATGAAAAAAAAAAATCCTTTAAAAAAAATTAAAGGAATTTAAATGCCTAAATTTACAATGATATGATAAACCCTGCAACCCACCACAATCTAAAAAGCACTACCCAAGATATGAAACTAAGGTCAACTTTACTCCTAAGAGACCCATATCAAGAATAACCCAAATGTTCATCCACAGATAAATGGACAAGTACTGTTAATAGCCATATCTTGAAATATTCTTGGAAATTTTAAAAAAAAAAAAAAACCTAATTACTGATACATGCAGTAAGATGGATGAATCACTGACTAAAAGCCAAGAGCCAAAAAGCATCCATACAGAATTCCATTTATATGAAATTCTGCAATAGGCAAGATTAACCCATAGTCACAGAAAATACATCAGTGTTGGGAGAGGGAAAATGACTGCAAAAAAGCAGGAAGCAACTTCTGAAGGTGATGAAAACATTATGTGTCTTGATTGTGACAATGGTTACATAAGTATATACAATGTCAACATACATAAAAATGTGCATTTAGTACGAGTGTCCTAAAAATGAAACCATTTTACTATATTGTAAATTAACTTCAAAAAAGCTGATTTTAAAAATGACTAAGCTTACTAGAAGTAGAAAGCTCCCCTATCAAAACGCATGCATTCCATTTGTATTTCTTTTAAGATAAATCACAGTTCTTTAACTCCATTAAAATAGATGTCCAAGTTTGGGATAAAATGTACAACTGAGGAGCACTGACCAGAAGTGTGCTGCCTTATATAGTACCCATGAGCCATATATGACCATGTTAAGTTCAATTAAAAGTAATGAAAATTTAAAATTCAGTTGGTCAAAGGGAAGGCAGAACAGTAACTTTACAGTGGATAAACTAACAAAGACCAAAGTAAACTAAGTACAGGGTCAACATAACAATGATAAATCATGTTGACAGTATGTGCTCTTGATAAAGTACCTGAAAATGGCATTTAACCCCTTCCACCCCAAAGCTCATAGCCCCAGTCTTACCATGAGAAAAATCAAAGTCAAATAGAGAGGCAATCTACAAAAAACTTAACCAGTATGCCTCAAAACTGTCAAGACTGTTAAAAACAGGGAGGTCTGCCCTGGCTAGATAGCTTAGTTGGTTAGAGCGTGGTCCCAACATGCACGGGTGCGGGTTCAATCCCCAGTCAGAGCACAGAGAAGAATTAGCCAATAAATGCATAAACAAGTAGAACAACAAATCTCTCTCAATCAATCAATCTCTCTCAAAGCAATCCAATAAACAAAAAAAAAATGATGCCCTGGCAAAACGTCACAAATTGAATTCCCAGTCAGGGCACATGCCTGGGGTGCAGGTTCAGTCCCCAGTCAGGGTGTGCGCGAGAAGCAATTGATCGGTTTCTCTCTCACATCTATATTTCTCTCTCTTTCCCTCCCTCTGCCTCCCTTCTCCCCGACCCTCTAAAATCATTAAGCATGTATTCAGGGGAGATTTCTTTTATAATTTTTTAAAAAGTCTAAGAAAACTCACAACCAAGAGAAACGGGTGGATACCTAAATTTAATATGGTATCCTGGATGGCATCCTGGAACAGAAAAACACAGTAGACAATACTAAGGAAATCCAAATAAACTAGAGTTTAATTAATAACAATATATCAATAATGGCTCATTAATTACAATTAAGTGTACTTAATGAGGTAAGATGTTAATTGGGGAAAACTGACCCTAATATATACTGGAACTCTCTGTACTACTTTCTCAAATTCTCTGTAAATATAAAACTATTTCTAAAAATAAAGCCTACTGCCCTGGCTGGTGGCACAATGGAAAAGGGGCCGGCCTGCGAACCTAAAGGTCGCCATTTCGACTCCCCAGCCAGGGCACATAACCAGGTTGCAAGCCAGGTCTCCAGCCAGGTCTGTGGCTGGAGGCAGGTGAAAGGCAGCCATACATGGATGTTTCTCTCCTTCTCTGCCTCTCTCCCTTCCTCTCTCTCTGGAAATAATAAACAAAGTCTTTTAAAAGCATAAACAAACAAATAAATAAAATGCAGTTAGTCAGTGCTCAAGAGCCACCCGCGGCCGACAGCCAGTATTTGGCGACGCAGACCCGCCGATGGTTCCCACCGCAGCAGAAAGGTCTGCTGGAAACGGTGCTGGCTTGAGCAGACTACTGCATAACTGATCACAACTTATGAACGAATATACATTACCCAGCATTAAAAACACTGAAATTGAAAAATCTTTAATATTATTCCAGTTCCTGTTTCAAGCACTTATTTTTTACAACGTTTAAAAAAACTGTAACACACGCAAACGCAATAGTGAGAACGGCTCCATTCCCGAGCAGCAATTCTCTCTCAAAGCAAGATCTTCCAGCCCTCTGAATCGCCAAGGTCTCCATGATGTCAAAACGATTTTTATGATGATACTAAGTAGTAATTGCATCTTCCACTGTTGACACTGAACCCATCACCAAAGCAGTGATGAGCAGAGCAGCTGGCCCCTCGGCATCATTCAGATTAACGGCACCGAACTATACAAGCCGTTAGCTCTTGCACCCTACACCACCACAGCAGCTCTGAAAAAGGCCCCCTTTCCTGTCAGTCTTTACTGACAAAGCAGTAAAACTACTGATTTTTTCATGTTGACCCCCGTTTACACATCTTTTTTTTTTTAATATGGAACACTTCACGAATTTGTGTGTCATCCTTGCGCAAGGGCCATGCTAATTGTCTCTGTATCGCTCCAATTTTAGTATATGTGCTGCCGAAGCGGGCACTGTTTACACATCTTTTTCATATTCGATGTGATCAAACAGAAAATATGCATAAAGCATTTCTGCTGCAAACCATGGTCTCGAAGAAAGGTACTTAGGAGGCCGTCCTGAGTTGCAAACTCAACTAGCTGCTTTTTTTATTCATGGAACATCACCTGGACTTCAAAAAGGGCTGAAACACAAGTATGATTATCCAGACCTGCATACTTCGCAAACTTTATTTTAAAAAATGAACAAAGTGTGATTCAGTTGGTTGGAGCACCATCTTGTAAACCAAAGAACGGATCAATCACAGGTTCATTCCCCGTTGGGGGAACACGCATGGGTTGCAGGTTCCGTTCCTGGTCAGTGCGTGGTGAGAGACAATCAATCAATGTTTCTCTCTTACATCAACATTTCACTGCCTCTTTCTTTTCTCCCTTTCCCCTTTCTCTAAAATTAATAAACATGTCTTCGGTGAGGACAAAAAAAAAAAAAAACAACAAAACATATGAACAAAGTGAAACTGTCACTTCAAGGAAACCAATTGATAGAACTTGTTGCAAATTTAAAAATTTGAGCTTTTGAGCAAAACTTAAAATTTTGGGAACTTCTCTTCACCACCATGAGTTTAACAGATTTTCCAGTACTTATATTTTCCCAATAGTTGAAGGCTTTTTGATGGATGTTGAGATTAATAAATGATTATTTTTTCCATAATGTGAAAAATAAAATATTCATTAAGCATGCAAGACCAATGGTATAAAAAAGGTGCATTGATATAATTCAGATTTCACATTTCAACTAATCTTTAAAAACTACTTGTTGAATTTCAGTGTAGTATCAAAGAATATCTGCAATTATCTGAAAAAGCTCTTAAAATCCTCCTGCCTTGTCCAACTACACGCGTATCTTTGTGAGGGTAGTTTTCTTCATTTACAGTACTTCAACCAAAGTAATAAACAAACAACAGGCTGAACACAGAAGCAGGTAAGAGAATCTAGCTGCCTTCTATAAAGCAAAGCATAAAAGCAAGTCGCAAAAAAGTAAAACAATGACATTCTTCACACCAAACTTTTTAGAAATGCTAGAAAATGGGTATTTTTCCTCACAAAGGTATTTATGTCAACATGTAATAAAATTATTTTAAAGTAAATGAATATATCATTTTAAGTTACTCAATGTGATAAATATATACAGATACACTAAAAAACCAAAAGTTCTTTGGGGTTCTCTAACTTTTAAGAAGGGAAAAAGACCCTAAGATCAAAAAGCTGAGAACATCTACCTCAGCGAAAAGTGGAAAATTAACAAAAGATGGTGTGGTTCAGTGGGGTGAGTGCCAGCCTGTGAACCAAAGCCTGGCCGGTTTGATTCCCAGTCAGGGCACATGCCTGGGTTGCAGGCCAGATCCCCAGTTGGGGGCATATAAGAGGCAACCACACAGTGATGTTTCTCTTTCTCTCTCCCTTCCTCTCTCTTTAAAAATAAATAAATAAAATCTTTTCCAAAATTGTATATATTAACTCAGAACGAACATACAGTCCCTGGGAATACCAATGACAAGGAGCATGAAATACCAATGACAAGAGCACCATGATCCAAAGGTAACACTTTAAAAGTATCAAGGGTTTTAAAAATGTATCTTTCCCAAGGACAGAAAGACTTTCCACATTCTGAAATGTACTTACATATTTTTTAAGCGCCTCTGCCACTGGCTGACAGCCCCATGAACACAAAACCTTTTATGTTTTGCACCCCCATCACTAGCCCAACACCTGACACAAAGGTCGCATTCAAACACTTGTGGGATTGAAGACAAAAAGACTTACAAACAGAACCCACTGATGTCTCTATTCGAATTACACATATGGAATTTTACAATCAAAATTTACCTATTTCCACTACAGTAACAATCATATAGCTACCACTCACCAAGACCCTATTTACCCTGTGTCAGGCATGGTACTGAGCATTTTAGATTTTCAATTTCTACAGCCACCATGGCTCTACAAGTGAGGGAAAGAAGACTCCAAGTATTAACTTACTTACCTAAAGCTACTAGTAATAAACAACCCAAAACTAAACCCATATTTCCCTGTTTAAAGGGCTGCAAGCTTTTCCACTACATAGTGATTCTCAGTACTGCTTGTTTACCTTTTCTCCTCCATTTCCTTGCGATTTTCAGAGGAATTCATTTTGTGGAAATCCCTTTTTCTCCTTTTGACAATCTCCCCTTCTGTTACACTATTCTCCAACTTCTACCTTTGCATCACTTGATTAAGCAAGTGATACAGTAAGCCCTCTGGTTAGGGAAGGCTATGCATTCTCACAGCCCACTATTAGAAGCCTCATTAACTATGGTGGAGTAGTACCAAAGATTAAAGGTGAGTATCAGATTCCAGAACATGAATGAAGGCTCTCTGTCCCACTGATCTTGCAGGATGGCTTCCCTCCCAGTTGCTCAACTGGCCATGGCTTGAGCAGCACCCCTCAATTCCCTTGGGGTTAATCACGAGAGCCCCTGGTGGCCATGTCTTCCAGGACTGAGCCACGATCTACCATTTAGAAAGTACCAAGTCCTTGCCGGTCTCTACAACCATGGGGCCAATCCTGAGAAGACCAGAGCTCCCAAGACTTTCTCCAGGCCCAGGATACTTGAATAAAAGGAGCTTTGTCCCCAAAGAACATACTGGCCACAATGTCACTGTAAGAAGAAAAGCTACTACTATCATTCTCCCTACTGCTTCTGAACAATTTGTAAATGTTTCTCTTTTGTCCCCCTTTTGATGAAAGGACAAGAACAAAATTAGTAACTGTGAACTATTCCAGGGAAAATACAATGTCATAAACACTGCCATGTCATTTGATAATCTCACCACATGCCAATGTTTTCCAGAGGGATCTCCAGAGCCTGTGGCAGTCTTATATAGATTACGAGGAAATCTTTTTAAACCTCACAAAGTCCTGAGTAAGCCTTACCTCAACATCCAGATTAAAGACAACGTACAATATGAAAAAGGACCCTTCAACCTTAAAAATGAATTCAACTGCAATCGATTTACTAAAGAAATCTTGGCTGAGAAAAAGTAGCATAGGAAGACGCCTCTGTGGCCCGTGATTCAATACATCACTCTGTAATAGTTCTTTTACGAGTATTAGTAATTCCTATGCTGTGCATCAAAAATCTTGATGTACTATCGATCCCCAGCCAGGGCACATAACCAGGTTGCAAGCCAGGTCTCCAGCCAGATCCTTGGCTGGAGGCAGGTGAAAGGCAACCAGCACTCCCTTTCTGCCTCCCTCCCTGCCCTTCTTTCTAAAATAAAATGAATAAAATCCTTAAAAAAAAAAAAAATCTGGATTTACTAACATGACTTAAGTAATAAAAGTTACGTAAGCAATTAGATGTTACCAAGCACATACATATTACAAACAAAAATAGGACTTTAAAATATCCATTAAAGTTTGCTTCTGGATTGGGGGGGGGGGGGGGTGCTGGAAGGGTAAAAAAAAGTTTGCTTCTGGACCAGGCTGGAGTGGCTCAGTGGACTGAGAGCTGGCCGGGGAACCAGCAGGTCTCAGGTTCAATTCCTAGTCAGGGCATGTGTCTGGGTTGCGGGCAAGGTCCCCTTTTGGGGGCATGCCAAAAGCAACCACATTGATGTTCCTCTCCCTCTCTTTTTCCCTCCCTCTACTCTCTCTAAAAATAAATAATTTTTTTTTTTTTTTAATGTTTGCTTCTGTATTCCCTAACAATTATGGACTATAAAAACATGTTAATACAAAAGTTTATACTGCCTCACTGATCCTATGCCAACAGTGAAAAGTCCCTTCTACCACTCAAATAATGTGAATAGAGTCACTTACAGAACCCCACCCTTCAATTTCTCTATTGCTTCCTTATACCACATTGCTGAGTAACGTAGAAACTACCCAGAAATGAAAACTTGTAAAAGAAATCAATGAAAAATAAGTAACCATTGCATTTTCCCACTAAGCCTCTCATTTGCTTACATTCTTTCATGAACCCTTTGTCCCAGATGCTCATCTGAACCTCTAGCTCCCTTTTCCCGGCTCCAATCCAGAACTTCTGTTTTAAAACGTTGCTCTAGGAAATTCCAACAAAGCTGCCTGGTGAAAGTTACTAGCCTCCATTCACCAAAAGATATGCATATATTTTAACTCTTCAAGACACATAAATTTAAGCTGCTGTGCTATATACGGGAAATTAGTCTAGAAAAGGAAAAATGTTTAGAAGCTTCTATGATGATGGCTTCTCAACCCTTTGGCTAAGATCAAGTGTTAAAGCTCCTATGAGTCTGATGGATCTCTCATTAGAACAGCCAACATACCTTTCTCTGAGACCTGACCCCACTCTGAGGAGTGGAACCTTTCAATTAATTAACTTGCACTTCTGATCCCGCCCCATGGCTATACTAAAAGGACCAATGATGGAACTAAACCAAGTTAAACCAATCGAATTCTCCTTCCCAGGAACCTGAAATGTGGGCAAAATTATAACCAGTTAGCTAGTGGCACTAGAGCCTGAGTTCATGCGTGGCTCTAGGAATGAAGTGGCAATTCTCTTCCATGTGTCTGTTCAAGTGTAAAAGGCTAGACTGGGGAAAGACAGCTGATGCTGGATAAAACAGACGAGGACAGACTAGAGAGAAGGGGACAAGTGCTACCTGCACCACCTTGGTTGCCAAATGCTTCCCAATTTCTAGAGCATGTCCTTCCTGAAGCCAACTGCTCCTGGGTTATGGTACCTCCTGCTCCCTGCCCTCAAACCATTCCTCTTCCTGTCTCATGCATCAAAAAATCACTATGACAGCTTAAGACACAAATTTGTACCAGAATCAATGCAGAAAGTAAGGGTATGACTCTTCTTATGGCTCATAAGGGATCTGAGTAGTATCAGAGAAGTGGTTTATTCACTGTATTACCTCAGAAGAAATTAACAGGACACAAACCCAAAACCTCCAAAGCAAAACCATCTAGCTGCATAAACCCCCCTGAGCTCTGTACTTTCCTTCAACACTCACCTGTTCAAAAGTTCTGCTGGTTCACAGCAGGTGGTTTGAGCACTTTGTTCAGGCCTTTTTAACACTGTAAATAATAAAAGTGTTACAGTAAATGATCCAGCAATCTCTCAGGAAACTTTAAAAACATACTTTTTAAATCATGAATATGATTTACAGGCAATGCATTTCAAACCTGTTTAAAAAATCAGAATCACCTGATGTGCTTATAAACCAGATTCCCTGTCTTAACATCTAAAGAGCCTCTCTCAGTAGCTTTCAAGTGGGATTTAAAAATAAATATTTTTAACAAAAGTTCTACGTAATGCTGATGAAGCTGACAAATGAGCACCAGCTATAAGGCTTCAATAAAGTATTATTTGTAATTTTCATTCAAAACTGCATTACTGAGGTCCAGTAGTAACTTTTTAAACATATCTGCTAGAAAAACAACAGCCAGCAAGTACACCATGCAAATAATCAATGAGCCCCAAGTATGTCCACTGCCAAAGTGTCCAAGGAGCAAAGCTCCAGGTGTGCTTTCAGTTGCAAAATCACAAGCTTCGTTTAATGCTCTGTTGAGACAGTATCTTCAAAATCCACAAGATGGTGGTATTTCAAGTAACAAGGAGTGGAATGAACCACAACAGCTTCAAGTGGCTTCTTAGCTAAAATCAAATAATGTAATGCAATTCAAATTGTTGAAGAAAAATGGACACTTAACCTTCCCCTAAATTACCTGGATTAACACCAACACAGGCCGTAGAGTCAACCTAATGAGACTGGTCCCACAGTAATCTATAAGAAACAGAATAAAACAGAAAGTACTGAAAATTTACTCAGCTGGAACTAATGGAGAACTACAAGGGAAGTTGAGTCTTTCAAACCAGCACAAAGATCGTTTAGGTAGGCAAGGGTAAAAGGGCCAGTAATACTCTTTTCACCCAAAAAGGTTCTCCTGGATCGCAATCCCTATCAATAGTGTCAGTGCCCAGTGTGAAGGTCAACAAAAAGAGGACAGACATATGGAGTACTAAAATGCAGAGTCATGAGAACAAATGAGCTGGTATGACATCAAACACATTATAATTTGGAAAGTCACTTCGAAATTCAATAAAGGAGAAAAGAGAAAAAGGTGCTTTTTTAAAACCACTACCCTACAAAAAGAAAAGTCATGAAAACGTTCCCGAGTCACTCTCATCACTGTGTCCCCTGTGAGCCAAGGAGCTCTGCTCACACCTGGCGCTGTGGTCCCTACCTTGGCATGATGTTCAGGAAAGCCTGAGCTACTTATTTTCCACACGTGAAACCCATACATGCAACTCACAAACAAAAGTATTTCAAAACCAAAAAATTAAATTCCTAAGGTGAATGAAAATGAAAGACATTTATAATAGCTACATAGTAAGAATATAAAGTTGGAGAAACGCAGAAAAAAATATTTCCAACGAAAACGCCTACTGAATATCAAATTAATTGGAGAACTAACCTGAAAGGTAAAAGGGGAAGAATAAAAAAAACTAGCACAAGAAGTTCCACACATGTAAAATACTATAAAAGACATACAAACAAGTCAGTGGAAGAGTCTTTGAGTCATCTGAAAGTACACGCGACAACAGAAACCACTAAGGACAGGAGTGAACATGCTGATTTCAGCTTTCTTCCAGGTCATATCCCTTAGTGATCTGTCTGCACCTAAACTTCAAAAGAAATTCATTTCCTTACATCTTCCAATATTCTGGAGTATTGCAAAGATCCCCTTCTTAGAAAGCAATTTGTTTTGAAAGATCACATGAGGCAGTTTATCATCCACCTCATCTAAAAGCTTCCTGTAGAAGAAGGTATTTCATGATGACTTCCTCAAGGCTGCCCCGCGAGAATCCTGAATTTTTCCTGACCCATCAGGCTGGGCAAAGGGGTCAGGTGCAGCGAGGGGTGGGATCCAGTCCCTTTCCCAAGAGGCGCGGCGACCGGGAACCACCACCGAGCTGGGACCGCGTGGCCTGCAGCCTCACCTTTCCCACCCCGAGACCCGCTCCCACCGGCTCCGGCCTCCTGGCTCTGCCCTGGCCTCCGGGCTCGCTCTGCCCTGGCTTGCCCGGCCCGGGCGTCCCAGCCGGGAGCTGCAGGGGCGGCATCTCTACCTGGGGCAGCTCCTTCCTCAAACAGCAGCTCTTCCAGGAGACCTTCCCAGGGCGCTCTGCTTAAAATTAATTCCTCCTCCAACTCCCTATTATCCCATTTCCCCGTCTCATTTTCCCACATCACCGCACTATATTTTACCTCAGTATTTACGTATCTGTCTAGAAACGAGCTCCATGGAGATGGGAATTTTTGGTGTTTTGCTCCCAGCACCCAGCAAGAGTAGGTAGCAAACTCTCCATTTGTCACATAAATGAATGAATGAGTGAAGACACATGGTCCCTTCTCCCTCCTCGGTCTCAAAAATTTTAAATGCTTTGTCAAGTCTAGAAAAGCCGTGAAGCCCTTTCTTGTCTAGCGAGTCAACCATCACCAGCGCGTATCCCTCAGGGTCAAATGTCAACGGAAGACGGTGACATTTTCCCAGATCCCTGCCTCGTAATCTTAACTTTCCCTCCGGGTCCTGCACGATGCCGACATCGGATGTAACAGAGAAGCCACCTTCCGCCGGGCACTCGGAGCGCGGCCACACTAGCTGCCGAAACACGGGGAGACACGGGTGACAGAATGCAGTTATTCCAACCAAAACGGACCAAAGCCTGCGAGGCCAGAGCTGCCCAGAGGAGGACGGCAGTCAGCGCCCAGAACGCAGGACCGGAACACTGTTTTTGAATCTGAAAGTCTAGAAAGGACGCGGTCCGTCAGCCAAGCCTCTCACCCGGGCACCGGCAGGGCCACCCAAGCCCCCGCACCGCGGCGCGACCCGGGGTCAGACGCGCACCGCTCCGGGCCTGGCCCCTCCCTCAACCGCCGGCGAACTGAACGGCGAGACTCACCTTCCCCGCACGGCACTCGCGGTGCTCAAGTGCCGGGACTCCCAGGGAGAGGGGGGGGACTCAAATACAGGGGCCGGGAAACGCACAGCCACGGTACCGCTTCCCGAGCACTGTCCGACAACCTGCTCTTTCCCCCGCGGCCCGGTCCGCGGACTTGGGTTTCCGCCGCGGAACTGAAGTGTCCCGGGAGCTTCGCGGGAAACTGCTGACACCGGCACGCGAACGCCCGCGGGAGCCTGGTGGGACCGCGCGGGGCCCCCGGCCTCCGTCCCAGGTTCCGATCGCCGCTGCCCCGGGCTCTGGCCCGGTCCCTACCCAGCCCTCCGGCCACCAAGGGTCACCAGGGCAGAGGCTCGGCGAGGAAGGCGGGGGGCACCTCCCGGGGGCCAGGCGTGGGGGCGAGGGCCGGGGGAGCAGCTGTCCTGCCGCAGCAGCTGTGAGCCCGGCACCCCGAGGCTGGGCCGGCGGCCCGCCCCGCGGAGCAGGTAGCGGATGGCGAGACCTCCGGCCCTGAGCCAGCCGGCCTGGCACTGCCCACCCCGCCACCCCTTCCCTTCCTCCGCTCCCCACCGCGCTGCCAATGGGCCCCGGGGGAGGGGGCTCCCCGGCACCGAGGACCAGCCGCGCCCGGGCCCAGCGCGCCCCTCTCCGGGGAGGAGGCTCGCTCCGGCCCCGCACCTGACCTGTCCCCTCGCCTGACGCCCGAGCCAGCCGCGGCCGCTGCCCCGGCGGCCTGTGGGTGTCCATGCGGCGGGACCGGTCTGCCGGAGCGGCGGGCACGCGAGCGCGGGCGGCAGGCCCGGACTGCCCGGGGCAGCGGCGCAGTCAGGGCGCGGAGCGGAGCCGGTCAGGGGAGCAAGCCGGAGTCGCTGGTTACCTCGGTCCGGGACAGGAGTCTCTCAGAACCAAAGTCAGTCCTCAGCCTCAACAACACAAGATGGCCGACACGTCGCCACGCACGTCACGTGACAGCGCGCGCTCCGCCCCGCCTCCTGCTCCGCCCCCGCCCCGCCTCGCCTCCCTCCCGGCTCTTCCAGCCTCCCACGACATCCTTCCTCCCCGCGGCCTCCCGCCCCTCGTGCCGGGACACGCCCCTGCCGAGGTCCCGGATGTCGGGCTGGCGGCGGCGGCGGCGGGCGCGGCAGCGCGCAGGCGCCTGCGGGGCGGGGCGGGGCCGCGGCTTCCTGCCTGCCCTTGAGTTGAGTCGAGTCTCGCCCGCCGCCGCCCGCGGGCCGGGGCGCCTGTGACCCCCCACCCGGGGGGCCCGTGCAGTTCGCAGTTCACAAAGCGCTGCGTCGCTGACGAGCCGAATTTCCGAGCGAGAAGTTTTCCCACTCACCCAGCGTTTTTCCGCTCTCTTGCCGTCCTAGAGCAAATGGGGAAGCGCAAAGCCCGACGATCAGAGCAGTTTCCCCCTTACTAACGGCTCTGCCGGAACTGGGAATTCGTTCTCCAGCCCGAAAGGACTTGGGAGCAGCGACCCCCTCCTCCTGCTTCCGGGGCTGCGACCCTTTAGCCTGAAAACCTGTTTGGGGGGGGTCGTCGGGTCAAATACAGGACGCCCCGCAAAATGGGGGACATACATGGAAAAAGCGTTCGTTGTTTTTCTGAAATTCACATGGAACTGGGTGTCCTGTATTTTTAGTTCCTAAACCTGGCAACTCTACCTTTCTCAGGTCATCCCATTGTTTCCCAGTGGCTTCAGCTTCTCCCTTTTTTTAAGAGATCCTTTCCGTCATGTTTTAAAAATACTCAAATAGTTCTTCCATTTTAAAAGTTCATGTTAGCCCTGGCTGGTGGCTGAGTGGATAAGGCGCCGGCCTGCAAACCCAAAGGTCGCTGGTTCGATTCCCAGCCAGGGCACATAACCAGGTTGCAAGCCAGGTCTGTAGCTGGAGGCAGGTGACAAGCAACCATACATGGATGTTTCTCTCCCTTTCTTCCTGCCTCCCTGCCCCCTCTCTAAAAATAACAAAATCTTAAAAAAAAAAAAAAAGTGTTAACAATTGCAATTCCTACTCCTACCTCTCTGTTCCCTTTCAGAGCCAAACTACACACACACAGTCATTTATATGCACTTTCCCGATTCCCACACCTGGCAAACCACTATCAACTTCAATATGACTTCCATCCTGACCCATCCACCTATTGCTTTGCTCTCAGGACACTTCAGCCTATACAGGTTGATAACTGGAGTTTTTCAGTCCTCCTCTTGCCTCCCACATCTTTATTGTGATTGATTACTTCCTGAAATTCTTTCTTCCCTTGACCTTTATTCCTGTTCCTGCCCAAAGTGTGATTAACACACCACCAACATCAGCATCACCTGGAAGCTTGTTAGAAATGCAGAATCTCAAATAGACCTTTAACAATTCTCCTCCCCATTCTCTTTCCCCTGAACATAAAATCAGATATACCCATGGTTGAGAGTCTTCAAATATGTCATTGTTTTAGCTTTTGAACATGCTCTTCCCTCTTGTGACAATGCCATTCCTGACACCCCACTTCTTGCCTACCTGCTTACTGCTTGCTTGTCTTTAAAAGTCTAAGTTGTGTGCCTTTCAAAGTCTTATTTTTTAATTTTAGAGAGAAACATCAATTTAGTGTTCCACTTACTGACACAGCTTTGACATATCAAGACACTCTAACCAACTGATCCACCCAGCCGGCTTGAAGCCTTCTTTAATCCCCTTCTGTAGACAAAAGAACTTATTCCCTAAACTGTTATGTTGAAGGAAAAAAAGTAACACTAATACTTGCCATGTAATTCAGCACTTTATTAAGCACCTTGCTTGCGTTCTCCTGTAATCCCGGTGACAGCACTATGGAGCACTGAGAACGTCAGCCAGATTCTCCAAACCTCAGCCAGGACTTTCTGGCCCCGGCTGATGGATTGCAGAGCTCATGTCTAACCTGTGCCTGTAACCCTATCACAGATAGTAAAATTTAACATCTTTCATGTGCAGTTCTGCAACTTTTTAAAAAAATTATTTTCTTATTTTCAACCTCCGTGATCTATAACAAAACAAATCATAAAAACTATCTCGGAATAAAGTAAATGTATCATTTTACATAAATGCACCACATTCCCAAATGTTACTGTTTCCCCTGAGCCTGTGCAGATTAAGGGTTCCATATTTTGGCTGTGGGGGAATGGGGCGCAGGGGGTCCCACATGCATGCTCAGCTACTCTTCCCACTTTCTTTGTCACCAGACAGCCCCCTCTCTTTTTTATTAGCTGTTAACAGACATAGTAAAGCAGTACATGTTCATGATTTTGAAGATTTTATTTAGTTTCAGGGAGAGGGGAAGGGAGGGAGAAAGAGAGGAGAGGAGCATTGAAGTGCAAGAGAAACGTCTATCAATTGCCTCTTGCACACCCCCAACCAGGGACTGAACCAGCAACGCAGGCATGTGCCCTGACCAGGAATCAAACTAGAGACCTTTTGCTTTGTGATTCGATACCCAACCCACTGAGCCATACCAGTCAGGGCAGGCTTAAACTATTTTAGAATTCAAAACATACAAAGGAAAAAACTTAAATCCCCCCCCACACACACACCTAGCCAGGACCGTCAGACTCTGCGCCTCTCAGGTAACCTTCTGCTGACAGTTTCTTGTTTGATTTTCCCCAAAATGTTGTGTGCAGAAACAAGGAGGATGTGCTTCTTGATTCTCAGCACCCCCAAAGGCTGGGGACACAATGGGTGTCCCTAAATCCACTTGGTCACTGACCTCACACAGCTTAGTCTACAGAGCAGAGAGACATGGCTTCCTAGCCTCTCCTGCAACAAACAAAAACAAAGCCTCAGCATTGTTATGCGCATGGCTCTGCTCCTGGCCTTCTTCTAGGAAATGGTGCATCTTAAGAGTCCTCTGAGTTTCTTGCAGCAGCTGTCTAATGGAGTTCATTTACAGGGATGCCCCATCATGTATTTAATTGGTGCCCTGCTGATAGATGTCCTGGTTGTGGCCAGTGTTTTTGCCATCATAGACAACTCGGCCTGAGTAACCCTTTAAAAATACCCTTGTTCAAAATAAATAAATAAAAATAAAAATTTAAAAAGGCCCTGGCTGGTGGCTCAGTGGGTAGGCACCAGCCTACGAACCCAAAGGTCGCTGATTCAATTCCCAGCCAGGGCACAGAACCAGGTTGCAAGCCAGGTCTCCAGCCAGATCCGTAGCTGGAGGCAAGTGAAAGGCAACCATACATTGAATATTTCTCTCCCTCTCTGCCTCCCTCCCTTCCCCTCTCTCTAAAAATGATAAATAGCCCTGGCTGGTGGCTCAGTAGAGAAATGACAGCCTGTGAACCCAAGGGTCACTGGTTCGATTCCCAGCCAGGGCACATAACCAGGTTGCAAGCCAGGTCTCCAGCCTGGTCCACAGCTGGAAACAGGTGAAAGGCAACCACGCCTTGATATTCCTCTTCCTCTCTGCCTCCCTCCCTTCTCCTCGCTCTAAAAATAATAAACAACATCTCTTTTTAAAAATGATAAATAAAAATATTTTAAATAAATAAATAAATACACCCTTGTTCATGTCTCTATTTTCCTATAGGATAAGTAAATCCCCGGGTCAAAGCTCATGAGTATCTCCGCAGTGACCATCTGCCACTCTTGCATGACAGTGTTGCATGTGAAATACTTTTCATGTTGGGGAACATGAAACTGTTGGTGGGAGGCAGACCCTGCCTCTATTTACAGAAGACAAGTAGGTCAGATGCTACCCGCTGTCACTCCCAGCCAGCAGTCGGCCTGGCCTGGTCCACCGGCAGGGTGAGCGAGGAGAAATCTGAATGGGGACCAGGCCCCAGGTGTCAGGTCACAAGACCAGGCTGGGAGGGCTCAGCAATGCTAGTTGCTTGGGACATGGCAGGGGAGTAGGCTCGGAGCGAAAGGGGCCTCCAAACAACTGGGAAGCTGAGCAAGTGGGCACCTAGGCTTGGGGCCAAGGCAGCCGCCAGGTCTGAGCATTTCTGAGCCGCCTGGCTTGGCATTCCTGGCACGTGACTATAGTGTCAGGGCTCAGGAGGAAACAGAACTGAGGTAGTGGAAGGTGGAAGATACAGAGGACTAAATAGATGCCAAGCACGGAATCAGCCAGTTAATGATTGTTATCCCCATCAGACAGGTGAGGAAACGGAGGCTCAGTGACACCCGTTAGTAACTTTGTGTCTGACTCCCATTCCGATTACTTCACACAGCCTCCAGGGCAGAGGCGGACTGGTTTGTTTGTTTTCCCTACTGCCTGGGGGAAGGAAGGCAGTTGAGGAGTGGAATCAACCCTTTCCTGGTGAGGATGATGTCCCCACAATCTCTATTGTCCTCACTTTCAGAACTGTCCCCTCAGGCGAGACTCCCAGCTCAGGGTGCTTGGAAAGGTCCCTGGCTCAGGGGTAGTGGACCTCCCTTGCCCACCTCTGTCTGCTCCAACAAACCTGGGATGTCCTTGTGAAACCAACAGCCATGGAGTCCCTGCCACATGCCGGGCAGTGTACCTGTCCTACCGCAATGGTTAAGAGAGTTCCTGCCTGTCAAAGAGTTCACAGTCCAAGGAGGAGGAGGAAGTAGAGAAGGATGTTACATAATCCCAAAGGGATTACAACAGAGAAAATCTCAGGGTGAAATGGGGACCCCGAGAAGGGGCTCCTCACCTCCACTGGAAACATCAAGAAAGCTTCCAGCCCTGACACAAGTGACTCAGCTGGTTGGGTGTGGTCCCACCCAGTGAAAGGCTGCCAGTTCAACTCCAGGTCAGAGCATGTGCCCAGGTGGCAAATTCAGTCCCCACTCAGCACACACGTTTCTCTCTCACATCACTGTTTCCCTCCCTCTCTCCGCCTCCCTTCCCCTTTCTCTAAAATTAAAATTTTTAAAAAAGATTTTATTATTCTTAGAGAGAGGGGAAAGGAGGGAGGCAGAGAGGGAGAGAGACATCAATGTATGGTTGCCTTTCACCTGCCTCCAGCTACAGACCTGGCTGGGGACCTGGCTTGCAACCTGGTTATGTGCCCTGGCTGGGAATCAAACCAGTGACCTTTGGGTTCGCAGGCCAGCACCTTATCCACTGAGCCACCAGCCTGGGTTAAAATTAAAAAATGTTTTTAAATAAAAAAGAAACCTTCCTGAAAACAGTATGGAAATTCCTCTAAAAATTAAGAATAGAGCCACCATATGACCAGCAATCCCTTTTCTAGGTATCTACCCAAAGAAGTTGAAAACATTCATTTGTAAATATATATTATATATATGTATATATATATATACTTGTGTATATATATATATATATGTATATATATGTATATGTATATATATATCCCATGTCCATTGCAGTATTATTCACAATAGCCAAGACATGGAAACAACCCAAGTGTCTTTTGGCGGGTGATTGGGTAAAGATGTGGTCCAGATATGCAATGGAACACTACTTAGCCACAAGAAAGGACAAAATACTGCCATTTACAACAATATGGATGGACCTTGAGAGTATCATGCCAAGCAAAATATTTCAGATGGAAAAAGACAAGAACCATATGATTCCACTCATAGGTGGGTTATAAACCAGAACACTACAAACCAAACTCATTGACACTGACAACAGTATGGTGGTTACCAGAGAGGGAGAGGGGTGGGGGAAACCTGAAGAGGATAGAAGGGGTCACATATATGGTGGTGATGAAAGTAGACTAAACTCTGGGTGATGAGCTCACAATACAATATACAGATGATGTATAAATACTATGGAATTATACACCTGAAACTGACATAATCTTTTTTTTTAAGATTTTATTTATTATTTCCAGAGAGAGGGGAAGGGATAAAGGCAGAAAGGGAGAGAGATATCAATGCATGGTTGCCTTTCACCTGCCTCCAGCTACGGACCTGGCTGGAGACCTGGCTTGCAACCTAGTTATGTGCCCTGGCTGGGAATCGAACCAGTGACCTTTGGGTTCCCCGGCCGGCACCCTATTCATTGTGCCACCAGCCAGGGCCTAAAACTTATATAATCTTATTGACCAATGTCACCCCAATACGGTTCAATTTTTTAAAACTTCCTGAGGATAATCACTTAACTAAACCACAATGAGAAGTAGTTGGCCAGGGGAAGGGAAGGAGGGAGGAAATACCAGGCAGAGGAAACAGCACATGCAAAACCCTGGAGAGTTGGTACTTTCTAGGAACTGCTTTGTATTACCTCTGCCTGGACTGTACAGTTTGGAAGGAGAGAGAAAAGGAGGCGGGGCAAGAGATGGGGCAGGAAAGGTGAGCAGGGGCCAGATCCCAAAAATGGGCAGCCAAAAACCTGGAAGGAGGCGGTAAGAACAGTTTGCAGCTTATAAGGACTATTCTAGCCGCAGGGTGGACAATCAGGGCAAACGAGGGTGGGGAAACCAGACCCAGGAGAAAACCAGTGAGGGCCATGGCACGGGGATGGAGGATGAGGACTGTAGGTGACAGGCATGGAAGGGGCAACGTATGCCAGACTTCATGACCAAGACGGGGCCGAGAAGGCCTTTCCCTGCTCTTTGACATTACCTGGCCCAGTACTTGTCCTTTTAGTCTGAAGTCCTCTTGTGTTACATTTTCTATCATTCCAATCAAGAGTGTTTTAACTCTCACCTGGGCCTGGTTGTAGAGAGAAGCAAATAATGTTTGAATTACACTGTTGTCTCAACTCCTTCCTTCTTCTTTATTAATAGGCTTTATTTCTTTAAGCAGTGTTAGATTTATAGAAGAACTTAGCAGGAAGTACCGAGTTCCCATAAGCCTCTCTCCCCACTCCCCCTCCAGTTTTTTCTGTTATTAACATCCTGCATTAGTGTGGTACATTGTTACAATTGGTGTGCCCATATTATTATTAAATAAAATCCATGGTTAACATAAGGATTCACTTGGCGTTGTATACTCTGTGGCTTTTGGCAACTTTATAATGAATACATCTACCATGACAGTATCAGACATAGTTTCATTGCCTAAAAATTCTCTGTGTCATGTATTCACCCTGCCCCCAGCCCTGCAACCACTGACCTTTTATTGTTGTCATAGTTTCGCTTTTTCCAGAATGTCATGTAGTTAGAATCATAGATGCAATTTTCCCAGATTGGCTTCTTTCACTTACCAATGTGCATTTATGTTTTCTCCAACTCTTTTTGTGATTTGATGGATTACTTATCATTGAATAATAAAATGTTTTCAGCACTAAATTAATACTCCCTTGTGTGGATGTACCCAACTGAGAGGACCGCGGTTGCTTCCAAGTGTTGGCAACTATGACGAAAGCTGCCGATGAACGCTCATGGGCAGGTGTTGGTGTGAGCAGAGGTTCTCAGCTCACTTGGATAAACACCAATAAACACAATCACCAGATCATACAGCAAGTCTCTCAATTCCCTTTTCATGTCCACGGTCCCCGGTAGGGACGGTGGAGGGTGACCGGGCCCAGAGAAGTGCCTGAGAATTATACAGTATAGGTTTCGAGTTTGAGCAGAAACAGAAATGGTCCTTGCTGGGGAGCTAGAGGTGTTCACTTAGGACAGGAGCCCCCAAATACCCTGGAATTAGACATGGGAAGGAGGGGTCACTGACCCTCATCAGAGTTTCGCGGGCCTAGGAAGCAAGAGAAATTAAGCTACAGGTTTTACTTGCTGCTGAAAGAACCCTCCTTGAGGGGACAAGGAGCAGCAGCTGACAGACACCCCAGAACTCAGACACCCTGGAGTGCACACCAGCCCTCCAGTTACCACTTCTAACCTGACTTCAAGGACTCGGGGACCGCCAAGAGCCTGGGCTAGCTGTGGCCCCAAAAGAAGGCTATCAGTACCGTGACGTGATGACAAAGTCTATTTGCACAGTTCATTTTTTAAAAATCACTCTAAGGTAGAAATGCAGATGTTTTCTTTATTGTAAAGACAGCAGTTCCCACAGAGAATAAATACAATGTTAGGGATTATTTTTTAAAAAATACAACAAACCCCTGGCATTTGTTTCCAGTCCCAAGAACTCGCAACGTATAAAAATTTGTGCTGGAGGTAAGAACAGCTTCACCACCTTGCAACGGATGTGAGAAACTTTTTACGTAATGAGGATGGACATGACCTTTGGGATTTTAAAAGGCTCTAGATTTGTTACTTGGGCATGTCAGGGGTCTACTGTGATATAATCTGCATAGAGTCAGCGCTAACAGGAATTCTTCTACTCATTCATATTACTTCTTCGGATTCTTCTTCCACCGTCGCGGGTAAGCAGCACAGTATTTAGAGTAGGAAAAAGGCTGAAATGGGGAGACATGGATGATGGCGGATGAAGAGGGTGGATCTGGGGGGAATGCTAGGGGACAGCAGAAAGGGGGTAAGATGGAGAACTTATCTTTTCACTGTTTTGTGTCCTCTCTGTCGCATGCCACGCCCCCTGATGGAGAAGGGACCAGCCCGGTCCAACCCTGCCCACCTTAAACCTGCCCACCAGCTAGACGGGCGAAGGGGTACAATCAGGCTACGAAGGTGAACAGGGTACCTGGATGGAAGCAAAGAGCAGGACAGCGCATTCCCCAAGAAAATGGGCAATGGGAACCTCCCAGCCCCCCAAAACTGTCTCCTCTGAAGACCACCCAAGAAAGGAAAAGTATCTATACAATCCATTTCCACTCTTTGATGTGGAAGGCTGAAGGGGCAGGGAAAGGTGCATGTGGCCAAATGGAGAAGGGCCGAGGAAGCAGGGCGGGAGAGAGGCCAGGGGCTGGGCTCCCGAGGACGCCCACCTGGGGTGAGCGCGCCCCCTGCTGCCCTCGGAGGGTAAGGCGCTTGCTTGAGTGGGTGGGAGGGCGGGGCGCGGTTGCGGAGAGGGGTTAGCGGGGGTGAGGATGCCCGGCCAGCTCTCCTCCGGGAATCTGGGAGGAGAGCTGCGGACAGAGGTCAAGGTCGCCGGGCTATGTGCTGAAAGCGGCCTTGAGCTCCCGGAAGGCTGCCTGGCGGAGTCTCCTCTTCTCCTCCTCCCGCTTCCGCTCTTCTTGCTCGGCTTTCAGCTCCGCTTCAAACTTACTGGCAGAGGCCAAGGCTTGGACCTGCCGGGAAACAGCAGAAACCGCCGGCAGAGTGAGAGAGGGGAAGAGAAACCTGGAGACGGAGCCCCAGCCAACGCTCCTCCCGGGGTCTTCCCCGGAGTCTTCCACTTCGTCTGCCGGCGAGGGTCCGCCCTCCCACTGCGCTTCTCCAGGATTCGGCTCCGCACCCCGCACTTCTACTTACTCCTTTGCAAACGGTGCAACGGCGTCGTTTAGTTCCAGGGAAAACACAAACAAAATAACCTCCCTGCCGGGGTTTTGCCTGGGACGGCATCCACCGCGGGCGGCTAGGGGGGCTTCTGTACCGAGTGAGTTTCCCCCCGGCGCCTCGGGCTTTGTTCACGCCGAGTTTGTTACCCACGACAACGTGTAGTTGTCTCTAAACAGAGCGTTCGAAACTCACTTCCAAATATTCCACGCGTGCTGTTGATATTCGTGAATGGGATTTGGTGCCATTGCAACAATTATCTTCAATATACCAGAGCAGATAAATTCACCTTAAAAACTGACTTTTTTTCCCCTGTGTCTCATCACTCTGGGCAACTTTGCAAACATGGTGGGGGTGTACATCGTTGGGCGAAGGCTGCCACGCTGCTCTGCAAAGCAATTGTGCCCATTTGCACCCACCCGCACGGGGCGCAGGGTCTCCCTTCCCCACAGCACTGCCCATGATGCTTAGAGTTAAGCTGTTCCCTACTTGCCAATCTGATAGGCAAAAAAAAAAAAAAAATTGGCACCTTTTGTTTCCTCTTCAGGGAATTACCCATTTGTATCCTTGGCTCATTTTCTACTCATAGCTACTGTTTGACTTTACCTAATTTAGACATTAATCCCTTATTCTATTTGTCAGTTATTGTCTCCCAGTTTTTTTGTCTTTTAACTTCAAGGTAGCTAAAGCCATACAAATTTTCTTATATTTTGATGCAATCAAATTTTTTAGACATTGCCCTTCTGGTTTTTGTATTTTGTCATGTTAAAGAGGGTCTTCTAAACCCTGACGGTTTGAAACCCATTTTTCTGTGTTTTCAGCTAATGCTTCTTTTTAATCCTCGCCCCAGGGTGTATTTACTGATTTCCTTTTTTGTTTTTTTAAGATTTTTTTTTAAAATCATTATTATTAGAGAGAAGGGAAGGGAAAGAGACATCAATGTATGGTTGCCTTTCACCTGCCTCCAGCCACAGACCTGGCTGGAGACCTGACTTGCAACCTCATTAAGTGCCCTGGCTGGGAATTGAACCAGCTATGTTTGGGATCGCAGGCCAGCGCCTTATCCACTGTGCCACCAGGTCTCTTCCTTTTTTTTTTTTTTTTTTAAGAGAGAGAGGAAAGGGAGGGTGAGAAATAGGGAGAGAAGCATCGATGTGAGAGAGAAACATCAATTGGTTGCTTCTCATACTCGCCCAACCTGGACCAAACCTGAAACCCAGGCCTGTGCCCTGACCAGCGACCAAACCCAAGTCCTTCTATTCCATGGGACGCTGCCCAGCCAACTGAGCCACCAGCCAGGGCTTTCCTACTACTTTAATTGTTCTATTTACATTGCCAACTCTTGGAGTCACCTGCAACTTAGTTCAGTGAGGAAATAACTTCGTGAAGACCTTACTTCATTTTCCTAAGTAGGTAGCCAATTGTCTTAAAACCCATTATTTTCTACCAATTTAAAAATGATCTTTTTCATACACTGATTTCCCACGTGAAGACCTGCTTTATTATTTTTTTTCAAAGATTTTATTTATTATTTTTAGAGAGAGAGGGGTAGGGAAAGAGGGAGAGAAACATCAATGTATGGTTGCCTTTCGCCTGCCTCCAGCTATGGATCTGGCTGGAGACCTGTTTTTATTTTTATTGTTGTCTCTCCTGTTTTACTAACTGGTTTGTTTATTCCTGTACCCATACTACATGATTTAATATTACTGCTTTAAAGGATGCCTTGATATTTATAAGGAAAGTAAATATTCTTTTACCAGATTGAAGAAGAATATTGCCTTATTTTTAAAGTGTGCTATTACAAATGTTAAACTTCACCAAATGTCTCTGAGAGGTCTGACTGAAACGATCACATTTTTTTTATTTGACGTACCTATAACAGCAATATTTTAAATTATCCCTGAAGTCTCTACATAATTTTAAAAATATTTTATTATTTTCAGTAAGAGGGGAAGGGAGACAGGCACAGAAGGAGAGAAACATCACTATATAGTTGCCTTTCACCTGCCTCCGGGTATGAACCTGGCTGGAAACCTGGCTTGCAACCTGGTTATGTGCCCTGGCTGGGAATCGAACCAGCAAGCTTTGGGTTGCTGCAGGCCTGCGCCTATCCACTGAGCTACCAGCCAGGGCAATTGACATAAATTTTAAATGTTATTCTTGCATCCCATTTCTTAATGTTTTAAGATGCTCATAGCAATATTTATTAGCTAGAAAACACTTTCTGATCTATTATTTTTATTTGATTTTGTTATCAGAATCATAATGGCTTCTGAGAATAAATGTGGTATGTAATCTTTTGTAATGTCTTTGCAATTCATCATATTTTCAACTTATTGTCTTAAATTTGTAGAAAAGCATCCTCTTCATTAAGTCCTTTTATGATTTTAAATGAATGTATCATGATTGCTCATTATTTTCAACTACCTTGTTCCTGTCTCCATCATCTATCAATTTCTCTTGTCTCTCTATCACCAGCTGCTTCTTTGCTGGGTGCCTCATTGGTCATGTCTCTGGTCCACTTCTCCGCAGTCCTGTAGCTGAGATTTACCATTTCCTACAGCGCTATTTAGTCCTTCATATTTTCATTCCTTTACATTTTTTGTAGCCCAATGCAGATTCTCACAACTTGGTGGAAAATGATCATATCCTTTTCCTAAACCCTCTCTGCACTTCACAGGGGTCTGTTGCTGAAAACGGGTAACTCTGGAAGTATCACCAGGAAGTGTTCCGGTTGCTCTTTCTGAATCAGAGGGAAGGACAGGGAAATGGTCTTTTCCACATTCCCAGGGAATTTCTTAGGCACCTGAGCCTCTGCCCTGGCTTCCCAGCTTCTCACCTCTCCTGGCCCCGAGGGTCGTGCTGTTGGCTCCGCGAGTTCAAGTCCCCAGACGCCAGCCCAGGGCCTGCTCACCCTCAACCCTTCTCAACATCCGGCTGAAATTTCCACCCGCCAGGCCCCTTCTCTAGCCTTTGCCCCTCTCCTCCTTGCCTGCTCTTTCTGGATTGTGGCAACAAGCCCGAGTTGGAGTTTGCTATTTCTCCAGCCCCCCATGTGTGCCATGGTTGTAGAACCCCACATCCAAGGTTCGAGCTTCTATTCCCAGGTGCATGAGCCTCACCTGGGTTTTACTTCCAACTTCACATGGGCCCCTGGCCGATCTCTGCAGCACCACCTGCCACGGTACCTTGAACTCCCAGGACCCACACTTCTGCCCTGATGCATGCACCTCTCTGCCCACCGGCCAGGCCCCACCCTGGGATCAGGGATTTTGTCTGTTCCTGCTGGCAGGCTGAGAACACATTTTCTCTTCAGAAGTCTCACAAGGACCGGGTCTGGGTCCATTGGAAGGTGAAGAGTCCCAGTTTGGGCGGGGCCTCCATTAAGGTTTGGCCCCACTCTGATCTTTCCCCACCACCCTGGACCCTGGCGCTCCTAGTACCTCATCTCCCTTATGTAGGAAACAGAGAAATGCAGCCCTTCCTCTCTGGACCCCTCTCCCCCGTTTTTATCCCCCTTTCCCTGTACTTCAGTGTGGGCAGGGGTGCGAGGCGCAGGGCAGACCACGAACGTCACCAGGCCTGGGGATACGCTGGGGCTGGCCGGTACCAGCTTGCAAGCTGGGAGTTCTGTTTGCGGGAGTTTTCCAGGCTGGCTGTGAATTATACCCATTATTTAAAATAAAATCATATGAATTTACAATAAATTGTATCAAAAGCCAAAGTAATAAATACTTCTCCGTTATTTTACCACATTTCATTTTGAGCTGCGCTTTTGAGGTGATCCACAGGCGTTTTCCCAGGAAAGTGATGGGGAAATGTCAAAAGTGCAGATTAAAATGAAAAAAATGGGTAGCGTCTGTGGCCTTTATGCCATGGACAGCTCCCAAAACAATTGAGACAATGTTCTGCTAATATGTGAAAACTATCATCAAAGTCAGCAAAAAAGTTGCTCGCGCCATTGGACCTACAATTCTCTAGAACCTATGGAAGCTCCCCAGGCAAGTTGGTCCCCATGGTGCCCACTGAACCCCCTGCAGCGTCCTGAGCCCCATCCTGGAGGCATCCCAGGTGGACCTGGGTGGGGCCTGGGAGGCGGGCCTGCGGATAGTTGTGGTGGTCAGCAGGCCTGACGTCTAGGGGAAGCCAGAACTCCCCATCCAGTTGTGTCCAGTGTAGACAAGGCACAGCCTACAGACGCTCCTCACCCTCCGTGCCTTGGAGCCTTTGCTTCGGCTGTTCCCAGTTCCCACGGCAGGAACACCTTCCCTTCCTAGATTACAAGGCGAGTCCCCATTCATCTCTGAACATCTGTTGCAAACATCAGCTCCTTTATGGCCCTCTCCCAAATTCAAGGGGTGATTCCCTCCATTTGTCATCCATGCAAACGTTTATTGAGGGCCATTATGGGCCAGGCCCTGTAATTACACAGATAATACACCTCCTCAGCCTTTGAGTCTGGGTGGGGAGGCAGACGTATAAACATAACAAGTTCAAAAAACGTCATTGTTTTTCTTTTCATCTTTTCTCCTGGTTATAAAAATAACCACACACAATTATCAGGCGTGACAAAAATAGTTTAAAACTCCCTCAGACATAAGTATTACTAATACTTTGGCAGGTAATTATCCAAGGTGTATCTAATATTTACAAAATGGGGCTCCAAACAAACTGCTTTTTGCTTAATGCATTCTGGGCATCCGTCCATCCGCACGTGTGGCTGCGGGGTGCACAGATGTGCGGGTGCAACAGATGGAGTCAAGTCTGGTGACGGAAGTGTCCGTCAATTCCAATTTTTCGCCATTACCAACAGGGCTGCACGAAATCCCGGTCCCTGTGCCCCCGTGGCGGGAGTGAACGCTGAGCCTGGGCCTGACTTCCAGAGGTGACGGATGGGAAACGTTCGCTGCTACCCCAAAGCATTCTCCAAAGTCAGGTTACCCTGTACACTCACCAAAAGTGCCCAAGAATTCGTTGACCAAACAAACTGTCATGCCATGTCCACTCATAATAGAGGCACGCAGGGCAGGACAGACTTCCTCAACCAACAGAGCTGGGGAAAGCAGCCAAGCAGAGGTACCTCTCTAACATGGGTCTTAGCGAATGAGTTTTCTAGGAAGAGGCCTTTGAATGGGGCCCTCCAGGCAGAGGAAGCAACTGGGACCGCCCCAGCGTGGAGACGTGGCAGTATTTGAAGGAATGTGCACCAGGGGGGATGGGTCTGGGTAGGGGACCAGAACCCAGTTATAAAAGGCCTGAGTGCCCAGATGAGACATGTCCAGAGACTTCCTGCGGGTGACACAGCGCTGGGCACACAGCCTGCCGCATGGGGGCCAAGTGCCCTGCTGAGCTGGGTCTCAGGCCCAGGCCCCTGCCCACGGCATCGCGATCCATCTGCTCCGTTGACTCCGTCGGTGCAGAGGAAGGACCCATCCCACCAGAAGGAGCCCTTGCCGCCCCCACACCCCTTCCACCCCAGCTGACAGTTTGCTTTCCTCACTAGTCTTGGGCAGGGCAAGAGTTTTGCCTCCTGCACCCTTGTCCCTCCTGAGCTGAACGAGGAGCCAGCATGGCCGGGAGAGCTGGGCTGAGCCAATGTTAGGTCATGAAAAGGCCAAACCACCCCCAGGATTGGCCACACAAGGCTGCTGTGAAGGTGCAATGAGTGGTCAGCCCGCCCGGAGCTGGCAGGGGATGGCCGCAGGAATTCAGGCATCAGGAGTCCGTCACTTAGCTTGCACATTGGCACAAGGACGACGGGCTGTTTCTCCAAGCAGCGTCACAGAGAAGTGAGAAGAGTGCCACTCAGGGGCCCGAGCAGGTTGGAATGTGTCACGCAGGAGCCCTCCCTCTGAGCAGACTGCTGGAAAAAGCCAGAACCACACAAGGGGCTGGCTCCTGCGGAGTGGGGGCCCCCATGTGAGTACTGGAATGTGGAGCACTCAGGGTGGGCCGGGTGGTTGCTTAAAACTTTCTGTATATGGAGCCCATGGAACCCTCATGGCCATCCCTTGACCACCCCCCATTGTACAGGTGAGGCAATTGAGGGGCAGACAGGGAGCGGGAGGAGGCAGGCTTGGGGGGCTCCCCTGATCTTTCTCCCTGCAGGTGGGCTCTGCAGAAGTGCCCACGACAGCACCCAGCGAGGGTGGGCTCTGGATCAACGCCCAGTGGCTGCATGAACGTGTGAATCCTGCCCTGCAGATTCTGTCCCAACATCCAGCCACTGTCCCCTGGAGCAAATCTGGGGCAAAGCCACCAAGGCTCCCTCCTCTGACCCCATTATTCACGGGTTCATACACAGGCATGTAAGATGCAAACACGGAGGTCGCTGTCCACGTAACTCAGCTGTGACATGGGCTGGGGAGGGTTTCTCCAGGAGCGAGGGTCCATCTGGGCTCTGGTCGGGTGGCCCCGCTGGTTGGGGCGTTGTTCCGAACACAAAAACATTGCAGGTTCAATCCCTGCTTGGGAAGCTTACGGGAGGCAACCAATCAATGTTTCTCTCTTACATCAATGTTTTCTCTCTCTCTCTTTCTCTCTTTCCACCCTCTTCCCACGTCAAAATCAATAAATATAACGTTGGGTGAGAATTTTAAAAAAACACACATTAAAGAAAAGAGTTGATCCGGGAGTGTTGTGCCAGCAAACCCATTCGAATCTAAAACCAGGTCCGATGCATTTACCGTTTGGTTGTTTTCCTATCTGGTTTTGAATTTGCTGACTGACACTCAGACATGCCCTCAGTCCCTGACAACTACACCTAATCTTGTCCTAAGGGGTTAATGAGACAGTCACTCACTGGGATCTCCTGTCGGGCAAGGCGGAGGGAGCTGGCAATGGTCCCACACAGGAAGGAGCCACTTACCTTGGCTTCAAAGAAGTCCTTGGCACCTTTGACACCCTCCAGGGCCACATCGATCTCGGACAGCTTTGCCAAGGCCATCAGCCCACTTTCCTCCTGCAGCTCCCCCGCGGCGGCCTTGTGGAATATGAGCAGGAACTGCGGGGAGAGTGACATCACTGAGAGATTAGTGGCCGCCCCTGTGGCCCACGCGAGCATCATTATTGCCAGGCCTACGAGAAAAAGTGGGCATGTGTGCGTGTGCCTATTAGTTTTTAACTTGTCACACTGTCAAAAATGCAAACGTGCCCATTTTTCACAAGGCTGAAGGGGAGGGGCCCCCTGATATCTGATTGATGAGAGTGTCAACTTGGATTCAAATTCTTGGGAGGGCAAGTTGAAAATATTTACCAACCATGAAATGCTTTCACACTGCTGGGAACCTGTTCTTCCAAAAAAAAAAATCCACACAATCGCTTCAGAAGTATTATCTATGGAAGCAAAGCATTGGCAATGTTTTACTTCATAGCCGTGAAAGAAGAAGTCCAACAGACCTGTATACACTATTTTTTAAAATTAAATATTTCCGATGTTTTAAAGCATTCCTATTTTCCATTTGTGTCCCATTTTCCATGAGATTTTTTAGAAAACACTAAGAAAAGTAAACAATCTTTACGGATATGTTTCAAGCACTTGAACTCTCTGTCTCTCACCCTTTGCTTATGGTTACTTTTTTTTTTTTTTTTAAAGATTTTATTTCACCATTTTTAGAAAGAGGGGAAGGGAGAGAGGCAGAGAGGGAGAGAGACATCACTGTATGGTTGCTTTTCACCTGCCTCCAGCCACAGACCTGACCGGAGACCTGGCTTGCAACCTGATTATGTGCCCTGGCTGGGGAATCGAACCTGCGACCTTTGGGTTCACAGGCCGGCGCCTTAACCACTGTGCTACCAGCCAGGGATTTATGGTACTTTTTGATGTTGAAAAATTTTACATCAAATCCATCATTCTTATTTTTTCTCGCCAGGGTTACGCTTAGAAAAACCATCCTCACCACCAAGGTTATAGAAACAATTACCTATGTATTTGTCTACTGCTTTTCTGACTTCTTTTTTAACATGTCAATATTTAATCTCTGAAATTTATTCTGATCTGTCATATGACATTGATCATTAACCTTATTTTCCTTTAAATGGTTAGTTAGTAACCCCCACATCATTACTGGGTAACCCATCTTCTTCCTCCGGATTCAAACAGTGACCTGAATGAGTTAATCTTTAAAGCTAATATGTACCAAGGCCTGCACAGAATACATTTAAAAATGAATAAGTAGGCCAAGCTGAGAAGGTGGATCCCCCCCAGCTTTCTATGTTCAATTTTACGGCTTTTCCCTTCTGTTCTTTAAAGCATTTTTGCTACTTTATTTTTCAAAGAACAGCTATCCAACTTCTATAATTTATTTTTCCACTTGGAAAGAATATGGGAATATGGCTCATGCATTCCAACTCATTCCAGAAAGAGGCTTTTCCTGGTTTTTAGATGTAAAATACAGGGAAATTTCAGGGTTCAGGGTTTGGGTTTGTTTGTTTGTTTTCATAACCATCACCTCTAGGGAAACAGCTTCCCAAGAGAAAAGATCAGCAATTACCTAGAGCGGAGCGAGAGGTAAAACACCTTCAGCAAGGCCTCCGAATTCCACCCGGGGTATCTTTTACTGTCAGGACTCCATCTCTAGAGGGAAGTGTGCTTCATGAAGTCAACGTCTCAGCCTCTGCCACCACCTCCCCCAAAATCCTGGATAATAAAGCTTTCTTGTTCGGGGGATCTGACTCCCCTGCGGGCACTGCCAAGTGGGAAGTGAGGGAGAGAGAAGATGCTCAGGGACCAGGAGCAGCTCTGGGGTGCGGGGGCCCCTGGTTGGTGGGCAGCAGTGCCGCGTTCATCTGCCGGCGGCTTCCAACTCTCTCACCAGAGGCCGCAGGGACGCGGTTGGCTGCTGGCTGTCGGAGTCTTGGAAAACAGTCCGCATGCTTATGTTAAAGGTACCTACGATCCTGGCTTTATCAAATGCCGACTATCACGACACTTCAGTGGTTCATTTTCTACGTCTGAGAATCAAGTTCAAGGACAGGGCGGGGCACAAGTAAGTTGACCGGTGTGAGTCTGGGAAACAGTTTATTCTTGTATTACTTACTGTTATTATTTTCCATATGAATAACGGCACACCTACTTTTGCCCCCACCTTGTATGGAAGGAATGCGTTTAACTAGTGTTTAAAATAAGTCCCTCGAGGTTGGCTATGAAAAGTAAGGGCGAGCGAGGCTGTTGAGGAAGGTGAGGTCCCCGAGTGGCACACGGGACAGCTGCGGTTGAGCCTGACGCAGCACAGACGTCGCTGCTAAAACATGAGCCACGCGAGGACAGAAGGAGTGAAGTGTCCATCCCTCAGGACCCTACCTGTCCTTAAAGCGTTCAGTTACCCCAGTCCCACCCACCCAGCCACACCCACCGCTCTGCAAGGCAAACACAAAATCAGGTATCCCCCCCGACCGTGGCAGTGGTCCCTCCTCGTGGGCGGCCTCCCCCAGCCCCCAGCCTAGCACCAACCCCAGTGACCTCGAGGGGGGTCTCTCACATCCATAGTGGAGATGACAGCATTCCTCTGTGTTTATAGAATGGCTTCAAGCGTTCCTTCTGGGTCTATATCAAGGGAGGATCCAGGCCTGGCCTCCTGTGTTGATGGCCAGCTCAGCAGATGACCGGCAGGGACCCAGTCTTCACATCGGGGCCTGCCACCCCCGCTAGTTAAAGAAGGAAAACCACCCAACTCAACCTAAAAAGGCTCAGCCACCCATAAAGCATGCCAGCCAGCCTCATCGGGTTTTATTATAGTCACCAGCCCCTAAATGACAATTTCTCCAACTGCCCAGCCTTGTTTGTCTGCCTATTTCTAGCCCACCAAGACAGGGATGCCATGGGGAATTGAAAAGTGTCCTGGCCGTGACCGTGAACAAAGAGTGGGGGAGGGACAGAGAAGCAGAAAACAAAGACACAGCAACAACTGACAAAGCTAAAAGCCATTTCCAATACCAGCTACCATTAAGTGTTTCTGATAAATTCAGGAAATGTTTCATTTCATGGGCCTCACCTGAGATGCAAATACGTCCCCTGTATTAGTGAGAGCTCTTAGGTTGTGAGAAACAGAAACAAACAGTGTAAGCAAAAAGGAGGTAGCCATTAGACAAAAAGATGCCTCCAGCAAACTCAAGGTCAAAGCACCAGGACCTGGGAGAGGACTGGATGTGGGTGAGGAAATGCTCTCACGACATTTTCTCTCCAGCTCCCCTGTCTGGTTTACATGGTAGAAAATGGCCACCCCACACTGAGTTATTCTTCGAGGAACAGCCACCTGCAGAGCCAGCTGGCCTAGTTTCACCAGGGGTCCATCCTTGGTCAGGCGGCCAGCCCAGCACCTCGGAGCTGTACGCACCTTAGGGAGAGTTCAGTAGGAAGAGGGAAAGGGACCCACGGTTCCCAGATACACAGGCAACCGTTACCCAACCTGCGTGCAAAAGCGCTGCAAAGCACTGCATGGAGGGCCTTGGAGCAATTCTGCTTTGAGACAGAGGTAAGGGAATTAGTGGAGCGTCCAGGGAAAAGCGAGGTGGATGTTGAGGTTCTGTTGTTTGAACGAGGTGGGGAGTGCCTGGACTTGGGCTCTGCATTGCAGCGGAGCTGCGGAGACGCAACCGCCAGTTTTGGTCCATCTGTGCGATGTCTCCTACGTGTCTGTGCACACACACGCACCATAAATAAATGCAAATGTTCGTGTTTCACAGACGGTTCAGCCATCCCTTTCTTTTTTTTTTTTTTTTTTAAGATTTTATTATTATTATTTTTTAATATATTTTATTTATTATTTTTAGAGAGAGGGGAAGGGAGAGAGGCAGAGAGGGAGAGAGACATCCATGTGTGGTTGCCTTTCACCGGCCTCCAGCTATTGACCTGTCTGGAGACCTGGCTTGCAACCTGGTTATGTGCCCTGACTGGAGAATCGAACCAGCGACTTTTAGGTTCACAGGCCAGTGCCTTATCCATTGAGCCACCAGTCAGGGCATATTTATTATTTTTAGAGAGAGGGAAAGGGAGAGAGGCAGAGAGGGAGAAAGACTTCAGTGTATGGTTGCCTTTCACCTGCCTCCAGCTACAGAGCTGGCTGGAGACCTGGCTTGCAACCTGGTTATGTGCCCTGGCTGGGAATCGAACCAGCGACCTTTGGGTTTGCAGACCAGCGCCTTACCCACGGTGCCACCAGCCAGGGCCAGCCATCTCCTTTTGTCTAGACTTTTTACATTCCTGACCATTATTCTCTGTCATGAAACTCTGTGTTGCATCACCATGTTGAACGGTTCCACGCAGGCCACTTTCTAACACGCCCCTAATGTGCATGTGTTATTTTCATAGCTGAAAAAGACATGGCTTAAGAGAAAGCCCAATTTCCTTGCATGCTGGGGGAAGGTGGCAAGATAGTGCTGAACGGAGACCCGCCTCCTGTATCAACGAGCTTTACTTGGGTGTGACCTGCTTGGTAGAATTCATCCAAGGAGAAAGAAAGGGAGCATGTACTGAGAACCTACTTACTAAGGGCCAGGTTGTGAGAGAGGAACTGTACAAGCGAGCAATTTTGTCTGCATGGCAACCCCTGTCCCATGTAATGATGTTCAGGCTGGTAACCATGGTGCCCCAAGGCACATGACCTGGGCTTAGCCAATCACAGCCCCTGAATGCACGGACTGGTCCAGGAGGTGAGTGTGCACCCCTAGTAGGGTCCACGCGAGGCCTTCCTCTGGGACTGGGATGCACTCCCGGATTAGGGGACCCTCTGTTTGCTGAGATTGCTAACCCGGGGTATTGAACCTTGGAGCTGCTGTCAGCCATCGTGCAGGCCCCACGGCAACCCTGTACGTGGAAGGAGAAGATGAGGGGGACACAAAGGAAAAGCACAGTCAAGATGTCAAGACATGGCAAGAGAAAGACCCTGGATTTCTTGCACCTAAAGCATTTCTTCTTCTTCACCTCCCACGTATGTAAGCCAACAGCTATCTTATTTTTCTTATTTACATTAGTTGTCATTCTCTTTCCATCTCTTACGACCAAGGGTTCTGACACAGGCACAGAAAGAGAACTTGGTTCTCCCAGCAGTCCTGGGGAAACGCTAGTGGCTGCCTGCCCCTGCCCCCACCATTTTCAAACAGAAAAATTGAGGCCGAGAAGGAAAATACGTGCTGAGCTTCTGCAGTTGTGTGAGACCGAGACGGACGACAAGTCTCCCTCCACTGCACAAGCACAGCGTGGGGATGGCAGGTGAGTCTGCCCCCCCAATACAACTGCTAGAGCTAGGACTGCCCAGGGCTCTGAACTGATAAAAGACCAATGCCCACGCCGCTGAGCTCTGCAGGGGGCTGTAGACCCATCACAGGGTCCCTGCTGTTGCCCACCACCTGGGGGAAATGGCCAACCAGCAGCTACGAGAAGCTACCCAGGTGTCTGGGACACCGGGAGGAACCCATGTGGAGGGCCCTTGGGTACAACGCAGGGGAGGGAATGTGTTCGCTCCACTGGTGACTTGCACAGACCTCTCAACACTCACTCGATTTCTGTTCCCGAGATCACAGCTTCACCCAGAAGCTCCTTCCCTAGCACCGCCTCCAAAGCTTCACCAAGGCTGAAGCTTTTACCTTCTGCACCCCAGGGGTATGCAGGTTGGAAAGAGCCAGGGCTCAGCCCCAAGCACGCACGATCTGAAGGAACCAGACACCGGGGTGAGGGAGCCAGCGGGACAGCTGGGAAGGTGACCTTGGCACGTGACAACAGCAGGCCACGTGGCACAGAGGCTGCCACCCAAGCCGGGCCCTGAGCTGGGGCCTGATTTCAGGAAAATGCCTCTGAACTGAGAAGCCTGGACTAGATTACCCCGGTGGTAAGGGTCACGCCCACACAGGGGCTCCGTGACCGTCCGTCTCCACGTCTGCCAGTTTAGGAGAAGAAGAGACAGGAGAATCTGGAGGTGACCAGCGGGCAGTGAGAGGTGAGGCCAGTGTCATCACAGCTGGGCCGGGACCCGTGGCTGCCGGTCAGCTGCAGACACCCCAGGAAGAGCCTCCAAAGCCCTGGTTAACCTGGACAAAAGACCAGGGCTCAGCCAAAGCCTCGTCATTGGAAAACACGATACCAGCACTCCACTGTCTCTGTAAACACCAGGAAGAAGGGCAGTCCCCACTCCCAGCTCCTGAAGGACCAGCCGAGACGTGCCTGAGAACGGACCACAGCGGCTGGGCTAACGCCCTGAGCTTTCAGCCCAGAAGTTGTCCCCAAGTTCTTCTCGCAGCAGCCACACCGACCCACCTAGAGGCCTTGCAGTAAAACTCAGACGCGTGAGGGACGGCAGGCCCTTTCTTCTGGGGCTGCATCCTTACCACGGAAGAAACCACATGGCCCTGAGACTCTCCTCACAAAACAGAAATGGTCCGTTCAGCCCCTGGGGACCGGCGTGTGAGCCCATGGGTGTGCTTTCAGGAATATATCTGTACGTACAAAATTTTGCCTGCAATTTTGGGGTTCAAAGGCCAAAAGCCCATTCCTGGATCATTTGGGGGGAGGTGACCACAGGCACGGAGCAGGACCCTTTGTTTAACTGCTTCTCATTGTTTTTTTTACTATTTTTAAATGCCCACTATAAAAATGTAACATCTTAATATAGTAAAAGTATTTATAAAACCACCAAATCTTTGCACCCATGAGTATCTACTATGAATATTTTGGGGGCCATCCTTCCAGATTTCTCAGTACGTACACCTCTTCACCGAAATGAGATTCTCCCGCCCACACTGACTTTCGGTCTACTTGCTAGGCCTTTCCCCATGGCAGAACTCAGGGTCTAGCTCCTTCAATTAGTTTGAAAAGCAGAACTGTAGGTTAAATATCTAAACAGCCCTTAAAAGAAGCCACAGCCACCTGCACTCCAGGGACTGTAAATCTGAGGGCCACCTCAGGGCCACCCCCCCTCCGGGGGCTCTGGACTTAGGACGCACGTACCTCGCGAAAGCTGAGCTTGCCGTCAAAGTCCTCGTCCACCTCCTTGATCATGCTCTTCAGGCCCAGGTGGGTTTGGGGGGCCCCCAGCTTCTCCATCATCAGCTTCAGCTCCATCAGGTCGATGAAGCCGTCATGGCCAGCATCGTACCTGCAGGGTCACAGGAAGGACACCAATGAGGGACGGCACAGCCAGGGCAAAGGAACACTGGCTAAGCTCCCAACGGTGGTCTTTGGCCTCACTTACTGAAAAGCGACTCAACGACCCCCCCGCTTTGCAGCATCCTGATCACCACACCAGAAAGGACCCACCCCTCCTCCTCAAAACACCTTGGGCTCCGCATGCTAGGATTCCAGGGGGATCTTGTACTACGTGTCTGTTTCCATGTCTGAGCTCCGTAACTGGGCCGTGGTTTCTTGAGGATGAGAAATATTCCTGTTCACCTTTATTTCCCCCCATTTCGGTCAGCAAACATCAAAGGAGCCGCCTCCGGGGCCTGGGCCGCAGGAGAGCCACGGGAACACGCCCCACGCAACCACTGTGCCCACATGGAGCAATCGCAGAGCCCTCCTCACCCGTTGCCACCACCTCCTCCCACCTCCTGTTTCTGCTCCCTGCCCTTCACGAGGCTGTGGGTCAGGCCTGGGCCTTGCACTCTGGCTTCATGCTTTGCCCTCTGGCTCACTTGCCTAGTCTCCAGGTCTGAATGGTCACTTCTACGTGTGACAGTGGAGAGGGGTCCCAACTGGGCCCTCTTGGCCAAGTTTTAACCACAGAGCCAGCACGTGGCTGGCTGTCCCTGCAGCCCCCGGCCTCCCTCTGACACAGGGATCCAGCCCTACCCTCTACTCCTGAATGCCTGGGTCAGTCCAGTAGGGTCTCTCTCTCTCTCTCTCTCTCTCTCTCTCTCTCTCTCTTTATCTTTTCTTTCTAGAAGAGGAGAAGGGAGGGAGAAAGGGAAAGAGAAATATCAATGGTTTGCCTCTCCCATGTGCTCCAACTGAGGACCGGCCCACAACCCAGGCATGTGCCCTGAGCAGGAATCAAACCGGTGACCTTTTGGTTTGCAGAAGATGCCCAACCCACTGAGTCACACCAGTCACAGCCCAGTAGGGCTTTCTTTAGCCTCCTGTCCACTCCACCCCGCTTCTCTACACATGTGGGCTGTTACAGCATTTTCTCACAGACTCTGTGGCCTCCTTCCCTCAAATCCATGCTATTTTCTGCTGCCCAGAGTCCCCTGCTGCTCAGGTATGAACCCCTCACTTTAAAAAACAAATCTGTTTATAATCACCTAACGGTGGAAACAACCCTAGTGCCTGCTGACGTATGAATGGATAAACAAATTGTGATATAGCCATACAATGGGATACGGCATATTTGTATGCTAGAATATCATTTGCAATAAAAAGGACGGAAATTCTGATACAGGCGATGACATGGGTGAACCCCAACGACATTAGACTAAGGTTAAAATAGGCCAGACACAAGAGACACATATCGCACAATTCCGTTAATGGAGGCATCCTGACTTCATAGACAGAAAGCAGAACAGTGGTTACTAGGGAGTGGGGGGTGGAGGACGGGGAGCTACTGTTTAGTGAGCCCCAGTTTCAGTTTGGGACGAGGAAAAGGTTCCAGAGATGGAGGGTGGATGGACAGGGTTATACTAGAATGTGAGTGCGCACTTAATAATCAAGATGGTAACTGTGATGCCTATTTTACCATTTTTATTTTTTTTATTTTTATTTTTTAAATTTTATTTCATTATTTTTAGAGAGAGGGCAAAGGGAGAGAGGCAGAGAGGGAGAGAGACATCAATGTAGGGTTGCATTTCACCTGCCTCCAGCCACAGACCTGGCTGGAGACCTGGTTTGCAACCCGGTTATGAGCCCTGGCTGGGGAATCGAACCTGCGACCTTTGGGTTCGCAGGCCGGTATTTAACTTTTTAAAAGTGGTAGCCCTGGCTGGTAGCACAGTGGATAAGGCGCCGGCCTGTGAACCCAAAGGTCACAGGTTCGATTCCCCAGCCAGGGCACATAACCAGGTTGCAAACCACATTTCCAGCCAGGTCTGTGGCTGGAGGTAGGTGAAACGCAACCATACATTGATGTCTCTCTCTCCCTCTCTTCCTTCCCCTCTTTCTAAAAATAATGAAATAAAAATCTTAAAAAAAAAAAAAGTTAAATAAACAAATCCGGCATCTTCACGAGCTATCTCGCCCTTCCCCCAACCTAACGATCAAAGCCCACCACGCGGGGAACCCCACCACCACCAACAGGAAATATAGCCCATTAGCAGCAGAAACCCACCCCTGCGGGCTGGTGGCACTGAGGCTCCCTGGGTCGGGCTGCATGTGCTCTGCCACGTGCTCTGTTCCAGCCAGTGCGGGCGACTCCTGCTACTCCCCGACTGAGAACACCACCCCCGCACCCCTGACTCCTCAGTGGCCCCTCATGGCCTCTCCATGCCCCAGAGCCTGGGAGCTGCCCCCTTCCTCCTCTGACCTCCAATAGCACCCACTGTCTGTCTTCCTCTGGCATTGTCCGTCTGTCCCCTGGCGTTCAGCTGAAGGCTGACCCCATCTCCCACTGCAGGGCAATTCTAACCCACGCAGCAGCCACGTGTTCTCACTGGGCACCGCCTCCCTGCCTGGGAGACGCACAGTGCCAGGTGCTGGAGGGTGCAGATGAGACCCCTGGACCTGTTGGTGAGCTCCGAGGACCCCGAGGGACCAGACAGGTGTCCCAGGCCCGGAAACAAGCAGGTGCCTCTGGGTGCTGAGAAGGGAGTCACAGATTGGCCAGCCCAGGGTCTAGCGCTCCCAAGGGACGGCTTGTGAGCACTCAGAAAAAGGAATGACATTTGCTATGAGTTTGCTGAAATGCCTCAGGGATGGGCCTTATTGATTTGGCTTTTACTTCTGCTTAAAGTAACAGCTTTATTAAACTACAACATGCATATCCTAAAATTCATTCCTTTACTTTGACCAATGTCCTGGTTTTTAGCATAGTCACAAGATTGTGCAGCCATCCTCACTATTTAACCCAAACACATTTTCATCACCCCCAAAAGAAACCTGTACATTTACTTCCAAGTCTCCTCTCCTCCACCCCACCTCCTAACTACCACGACTTTGTTTTCTGTTTCCCTGTATTTGCATGTTCTGGGCATTTCACATAAATGGGATCGTACCATATGTGACCTTTTGGGTCTGGCTTCTTGCACTTAGCATGTTTTCAAGGCTCACCCATGTTGTATGTAGCGTGTAGCAATCAGTCCTTTATTCCATCTTATTTATTGCCAAATAATACCCTGTTGTATCAATATACTGTGTTTTGTTTATCCCGTCATCAGCTGGGAGACATTTGAGTTGTTTTCCCTTTTGGTTGTTACGCATAATGCTGCTCTAACACTCACGTACCAGTTTTTGCGTCAACATACATTTGCATTTCCTTCGGGTATATATCCAAGGGTGGCCGTGCAGGGTCACATGCTCACTTGCTTTTGAAACAAGACTGCCAAGCTGGTCCCACAGAAAATCATGGCTGACGGTTTACCTCTGCCAGGGCGAGCAAGGCCCCTATGTTAGGCTTCTGGGGGGGAAGATAAACAGGCTCAGATGCCTGGACAATTAATTAGGTGGCTTGGCTGTCCGTTGTAGGGCAACCTAGGAAGGGTTTCAACTATCAAATTTGCTGGTGACACTAGCTGGGGCTGAAGCCAGGCCCCAAAGATCTCAGCAAGCTGGTGATGTCCAGGGATGAAACAGAAGAGGAAGAACACAAGGTCCTCAACGTAGAGTCACCACGTTATCCAGCAAGTCCACTTCTGAGAACATACCCAGAAGCACTGAAAGCAGGCCTCCAACATGCGTGTAGCAGCATTAGTCTCAACAGTCAAAAGTGAGGACAACCCGGGTGCCCATCGATGGACAAAGGGGTAAACCCGATGTGGTATGTGCTTACAGTGGAAAATTATGCAGCTTTAAAGAGGACGAAAAGTCTGACATGTGCCACAACAGGGACAAACGCTGTATGATTCCACTTATGCGAGGTCCCTGAAACTGTCAAATTCCCAGAGGCAGAAGGTAGAACGGTGGTTGTGGAGGGGGGAATGGGGCATCGTTATTCCATTGTTACGTTAACAGAGATCCAGTTTTACAAGATGAAAAGTTACGGAGACGGGAGGTGGTGATAGTGCACAGTCATGTGTATGTACGCAGTACCACCGAGCTGTGCACTTCAAAATGGGTAAAATGTATGTCTCCTCAAATTTTTTTGAGGCATAATTCCAAAACCAGGTCCCCCAAGCCCACTTCTCGAGTACAGGTTTTGAGGGGCAGAGTTCAGTGGCATTGTGACATTTGGAGATTTGAGAGACCATAGTAAGTTGGGGAGCTGCCCCAAAACCCACAGGGTAAGATCACAACAGCCAGAGTGAAAAGCCCCGAATCCTGGACAAAGGGGGTCACAGTCCACCCCCAATAGTGTGCCCCCCTCCATGCGGACCCCATGCCTGGTCCGTGGGGAGCACCCAGGAAGGTGAATTGTCTCTAAGACCCCTGCCAGGATTCCGGTGGAAGGAGCCCAGGAAGCCGAGAGCTGCCCTCCGATTATGCGATTAAACTTCCCAGAACCATCCTAACGCGCGGCCAGCACAGGCCTGCGCACGGACAGCACAGAGGCCGCTTCAGCCAACACAGGGAGGAGCTTTCTGGCAAAAACAGGTGACTAGGAGGAGACCTGAGAAAGAAGAGTGCTTACAAATAGGCCGCAGGGACAGTCTCTGTTACAGGGAGTCCTAGTCAAAGTAAACAGGCCTCTTAGTGTGGAACTTTCCAGAGCCTTCCATGTGGTCATGTGTCCGAGCCTCACCAGCCTGGAACGGCACACAGACTTGCTGGACCACACGGTTCTGGGCGTCTGGGGAATTTCCACCCCAGGAGGTGCTCCTGGCAACGTGGTGTCCCAAGGAGAACACTTTGGGAAACGTGTCTCAGGACAATTCCAGAAGGGGCAGGCGGGGGAGCGACCAGGACAGCCACCCCCAGGTGGAGATGTTGAATGGCATGTCCTCTGTGCTCAGCCAGCGCACAGCGCACGGTCCAGCCAAGTTTGTGGAGGAGGAGACCGGACGATGACCGGGGCGTGTTCCGGCTGGGAGTCGCCAGGGACAGGTGCCCAGACAGCTTGGGTCTGAATGCAGAAGAAAGAAAGCAGGAAGGGAGCACCCACAAAGCTTAGGTGAAAAGACTGGGGAGGGCCCAGGATGAGGAGGTAAACTGGGGCGAGGATGGAGATAAGAAAAGGTCAGGGAACAAGGCAGGAATCTGTCCTCGCTGGGGGGACAGGAGACCAGGGTTCCGGTCACCTCACCTGGAGGGACGTGGCCGCCCCAGCACAAAGGGGCTGTGGATCGCAGGCCCCGTGCGGGGAGGGGCTTGGAAACCTTACTCCTGCATTTCTCATCTGGGTTCCTCATTGACAGATGCCCAGAGGTTGAGAAAACCTTTCTTCTAGGCCCTCCAGCCTGAAACACCCCCAGGCCAGTGACAGAAAGGGCCTCTACCAAGTCTGGGAGCAGGTTAAAGAGATTGCAATGTCTCACCGGGCAGGAAAGTCTGGTTGGACGACCTTTTCCTGCCTGGAAGCAGAAGCCCACCACCCAGGGGGCAGATCCCAAACAGAGGCAAGGGCCAACGCGGTAGCCCATTGGGGCCCTGTCACAGCTTGGGACAAGAACAGAAGGTGTGGACACAAAAGAGGGGACCTCTCCAAGGCCAAGAAAGACAGGGACAGCCGCCGCCTCCACTCCCAGCGGCTGAGTGAAGGCTCTTTCTCTGTTCCTGTTGCAAGCAGGGGCCATCTCTGTAAGTCCTGGCAGGACTACCAAGTGGCCACAGCAGTGCCACCTTCTCCCCTCCCGCAGAGCTGGGATTGATCATTCAAACCATCTGCAAGGGTTTGTCCACAGTCCTCCCTTCCGGGCCTGCGTTTGCAGGAGAGCCAGGAAACTCCCTCCTCCTCTATTTCACCTGCTCTCCTTTAAGCGTCTGAGAGGACAGCTGTGGGCCAAAGCACCTAATCCCTAAAACTAGCTGCTTTGCAGTTCACAGGGCATTGTCTCCAACACTGGTCCTTTTCATCTTTACAAGCCCTGTGAAGAATTAATAGCTGCCGGCACCTCTTGTTTTATTGAGAGCTTGCTGAGTGCCAGGCACTGACCTCACTCGCTCCAACAGTGCTGTGAAGTGGCGGTTAGTCACCCACTTGACAGACGTGACCACTGAGGTGGGCGGCAAAGCCAGTTCCTATGGATCAGAACGAACCTGGCACTTCCTAGCAGGAGCTGGGCATTCCGTGAGTGCAGGGGATGCACACAGGATCATCATGTGCCCCTCAACTTGGTGGGAGGCTGGGGGGCACAGGGTGTCCTGACCCTGCCAGTGAGCAGACTGGTACTGCGCCTGTGAGGTTTGCACCTCCTACGGCTCATCTCTGAAGCCGTTGGCAGAAGTGCCAGGAGTCTGGTTGCCGGGTCCGTAATGGGGTGGATTCTGATTGTGGTCTCAGAGCATCAGGCTTTGGGCGCCCAAAGGTGCAAAGTCACGCATCTGTGGCCAAGAGAGTACTGATGCCGCCATCTTACAAACATCTGGACAAAGTCTCCCCAGCCAGCCGTTCACATGACTTTCACCCCATTTAAACCCCCAACAGTCCTCTGAGGGATGCAGTACCATGTGGTTGACGAAGAAACGGGGCCTATCAAGGTCAACCAGCCCCAGGTCACGAGGCCTCAGTGAGGTCAGCAAGGAGGACCCCCCTCTGGACGCTCCAGCCTGCAGCCCAACTCTGAAGCGGGGAGGCACCGCAGGTTTTGGGGAAAGAAGACTCGACACCAGGTCCTTCCTTACACCGTGTGTCACGGTTGCCCCTCCAGCGACAGCTAACAAAGACAGAGACAGGTTGGCCAAAGCCAAGGCAGAGGGAAGCTTGCGGGGAAAGTCAGGTTGCTAAAAAGGTGAAGGCCTTTCTGAAGGCTGCAAGACTTTCTGCATTAGGGCCAGTCCCTGTGCCAGACGTGGCTGCAGGCCCCAAGCAGAGGTGCCCTGCCGGCCCAGCGGCGTGATCGATCATCTGTAATGTGCTCAGAGCCCGCCCCCTCCAGAAACTGCCGTGCGGAGGTCCCTCCAGACAAGGCCTCTGCGGGCCGCTGCTCTCCCACCAAATGTCTGGGCCTATGAGAAAGGCGGCTGCAACTGGATAGGTTTTCTTTATTCTAGAAAACCCTTTTGCTGTCTGCCCCCCTGAAAATGCTATCAGCTTCCATGAATTTGGAATCCAGCCCTGAGAAAAGGCAACAGCACCTAGAACAGCCTGACCAGGGAGGTCAGGCCATGCCGCACTCCCCAGCTGGCAGGGCACCTGCCAGGTACCTTCCCCGGGAGCCAGACAACACTTCCCAGCCCGGAGATGCGGGACCAGGCCCCAGAAGGGCCTACAAGGGGAAGGTACTCTGGGGGGGACCCACAGCCACAGCCCAGTATGGCCCCTGGGGCTGAACCCCGACAAGCCCCTCCTGAGGGGCTCACCCAGCCCGTCCTATGCAAGCCAGCCATGTCTGTTTCCAAGGGTTCGCTCTTTACCGACCGGGGCCCTCACTGGCCGGTGGGGTGGGGTGACGGGGGACAGGTTGAGGTCTCTGAACACAGGTCCCCCAGCTGTATGTGCCCATGACCTGGGGAAGCCTCTGCCCAGCCTGGCCAGAGGGGCCCAGGTGGTGCCTCATCCTCATGCCACCAAAGGTGCACTGGCCAGAGGACGAGTGCCTGCCCGGAACTGTCCCCCCTCTCCCATGAATCACTTCTCTCTCCGCTTCCACCGGCAGAGCCCCTGGGTTTTCTTGGTTTTCAAAGCACCAGAATAGCCTCGCCTTAAAGGAAGAAAGAAGCCGCCAGCCTTTGTCTGCCAGTGGCTCAGCCCCCAGAAACTCCCCAGGGATCCCCCAGAGGGGCTCTCCGGAGGATGGCAGTGCCCCAGAAAATGCCTCAGCATTGGGGGGTTCGCCCACACCTCAGACCCCACCAAGCGCATCGGAACACCCCTGTTTTTCTTTAGAATGGCCTGTAGGGAAATCCGGCGGTTCCCACAGGCAGGCGCTGGCTGCTGCGAGTGTGGTCCCCAGGCTGGGTCAGCAGAACCGTTAGACACGCAGCGTCTCAGGCCCGGTCCCAGCCCTGCTGAACCAGAACCAGCATTTGTGCAAGATTCCCTGTGCTGCCCCGGCTCTTCCAAACAAGAGGGGGCACTCCGCCAGACGGCCCCCAGAGCAGGTGGCCTTCCCCGGGGTCCTCCCCCTTCTTCCTGTGAGTGTCCCTGACTGACGTGAGCCTCAGGACTCCCCAAGGTCATGGGTCTGCCCTTCCTCCTCCAGACTCCCCTGGCGGCCCATTCTCTGAGTTCCCAGCTTCCTGGCCTTTGTGCGGGTCCCCACTGTCAGATCATCTGCCCTCCTCCTTCCCTCCCTGCCTGCTGCAGGCTGGGAATCCAGATGTCCTAGCGCCTTAGCCTTAGCGTTCTGCAGGCCGAGGAAGGGCCCGGGGGACTCAGAGGAGTGAAGTACAAAAGCTTGAGCCCAAAGTCTTTGATTTCCAATCAGGCTACTCAGATGAACTCCATTCACTCTCCCACTCACCACCTGCTCTGGGCACTGGAGGCCTCTCCCAGCAGAAGGGAAACACAAAGGCAGGTCCCAGCGGGGAGGCAGAGGTACAAAGAGACAGCTGAGTTGTGATAAGGCCGGAACTTGGGCAGAGATGGAGTGGAAGGAGGTGGCGGGGACAGAGGAGCAAAGTGCGGAGGGGAAGCCACCACCGTGTCACCGTGTCACCTGTCCAGCCCAGAGGTGTGGGATGTCCCAGGGGAATCACAGGGCCAGCTCCCACAAAGCATGCTGGGAGAGTGGTATCGGCTTAAAGGCAATAGGGACAACCCCCGAGAAGAGAGGTGACATCGGATAGCTATTTCGATGAAAGCTCAGCTCAGAGTGCAGGGTGGGTTTTCCTGGGGGGTGGGGGTGAACAGACTAAAGCAGAGAGCCCTGGTGGGGTGCACACATAGTCCTAGCCACGGAGAGACAGGGGGGCAATGGCGAGGTGGGGGTGGCCCTGTTCTGCGACAGCCAGAGCTGTGGGGGCTCACTTCCAGCCAATTCCTTCCTTATCTGGTAAAAGGCCAACCTCCTGGCAGGAGGCCATGGAGTCTGGGTCCCGTCCCCACCCTAAACTGCAGCGCCCCGGCGTTCCGCACACCAGGGAAATCTGCCCCAGGTGCCTGCCAGGGAGTTCCCCTACCAGGGACTGCCACGTGGCGTCGGGACAGGCAGCAAGGGGGCAGAGCACAGGACTACCCCAAGCTCCCCCCACCTCATGCTCCAAAACTGGAGACAGGGAGACCTCCATGAGGGAGCCCTTAGCTCCACACCAGTCCTCCCACTGATGCCGGCAATGCAGAGAGCAAACAAAGCAACCCAGTCCCCTTGGCCATCCCCAGAGAGCATGCCAGTGACCAGTGACGTTGCGGTAACAGGTCAGTGGTGCAAGGGGTTTCAGCCGCAATGAACCCTCTGACCGCTGATGGGGGTGAAGCGTCCTTCTCAGGAGAGCAACCCTAACAGTGAGTTCCTTCCCCCGGGCCCAGAGGGGCTCCCCAGGAAGGCGGAAGACAGCAGTCGGCTGGGAGAGTGCTGCTGGGGTCAGACTCCCCTGGTTTAAAGCCCTGCTGACGGAAGGTGCTGTGTGTCCTTGGACGAGTTACTCAAACTCTCTGGGCTTCCCGTGCCTCCTGTGTCCAGTTGTTGCCCAAATTAAAGGAAGGCAGATAAATTCTCAGCTTATCAACGAGGGCTCACTTTTTTAGTTTTGGTTGATATTATCTCATTAAGAAAAACCCCCAGCCCTGGCCAGTAGGGCTCAGTTGATTGGAGCTTTGTCCTGTGCACCTGGAGGTTTCAGGTACGATGCCCCACCTGGGCACATGCCTAGATTGCAGGTTCGATCCCCGGTCAGGGCATGTTTAGGGGGACGGCTAATCAACGTTCTCTCTTGCATCACTGTCTCCCTCCCTGCCCCCCTCCCCCGGTTCCTCTTGCTCTGCAGTCAATAAGCATGTTTTAGAAAAAGAGATGCCCCCTTGATCCTTTGGAAATCAGGGCACTTGTGCTGGGTTTGGGCAGTGTAGACAACTGGAGACTCACTTTGGGAACAGGAAGGGGGTGCGTGGATCCGGGGACCCTGAGTCCTCCATGATCCGTCCAGGAGAAGGGGCTGAGGCGGTGGGGACACGGATAGGATAGGTCCCACGGAAGCCTATCCGAGCAGATGCTGATTGGGAAGGGGTGCAAAGGGCCCTTCGGATCAGGGCAAGGGCCAGTGCTTTGGGGCGAATTGCAGTGATGGTGTGCCTCCTGTCAGCTCCCAACTCTCCCCACAGGAGTCCTGAGGGGCCAGACGCCAGGTAGGGGTGGTCTTGGAAACTTCACTCTGGGATTCCCAGGAGCCCTATGAGTCTCGGGGGACAGGGGCCCCTGAGCAACCTGAGGTCAGGCTTGGGGCAGCCCTGGCAGGGCCCCACCCTTCCCTGATCCCCAAGACCAGGAGGAGTCTTGGGGGGAACCGGTGCTGGGGGAGGCCAGCCACAGGGCCAGCAGGAGTGGATCATGGGGGACGAGGTTATCCCTCCAGACGGGAAGGGAGAGCACCTGGGCTGCCCCCTCTGGCCCACAGAGTCTGGATCTCTACCCCACAACCCCCACTTCCCTGCCAGCAGGTCCTTTTCCCGGGTCCCTGCTCTGGGCCGGTGCCACCTGAAGCCCAGCAGCCCTGCCTGCTGGGGGCTGCAGGCCTCCTGCTCTCTCAGGGGGAAGAACATGGGACTGGACCTGCAGTGACCTAATTAAGGCTGTGACTGCACACTGAGTAGTCACGCGATCTTGGGGACAACCTGAGAAGGTGGTCACTTGCCTTTTTCCACATCTCACTTACAGGCGTGTGCCCGGGTGGCATGTGGTCAGTGTCACTAGAAGGAACTGTGCTATTCCAAACTGAGAGCTCCCGTTTCCCTTACCGCCGGGGAGCTGTGGGCTCCCCTCGGGCACTGATAGGGCACCCCTGAAGCTCCAGAGGCAGAGTGCAGACCCCTGGCAGAGGTCAAGGCACCCCTCCCCGACCCATGGCCTTGGGGTGAAGGGAGGACTAGGGGAAGAAGTTAGCCACACAACCTCGAAGACTCACCCTGCTTTCCCAGGGCAAACTCTAGGGATGAGGGGGGAGCCTCACAGAAACTGACCATAATGGACAGATAGCACAATTAAAGGTCATCACGAGGAGGCTGGACCTTGTCCCATAGGCAATATACTGGGAGCTACCAAACTCTGTATGTTGTCCCCACCCCACACAGGCTTCTGAAGAGGAAAGCAAGGCATGACCTGGGCTCTGGCGGCTGCCTCAGCATGTAGGACTAGGAGGGGGACAGTTCAGGAAGCAGCTGCCCAGGCCTGGGTGGAGGGTCCGCTGAGGCTGGAGGTCAGGCAGCCTGCAGACGGACGCAGCCGTAGTGGGCAGGGCGGGGGGCAAGGACCGCTGAGATTTGGAGCCTGACAAGCTGGAGGGTGGAATGACATCAATGAAAAGAAGTTCATCGGCCCAGGGGGCAAGAACACAAGCCACTTGGGTTCAAGACACACCACTTACATACACCATGTGTGACCTTGTGCAAGTTACCTAGCTCCTCTATGCCTCGGTTTCCGCATCTGTAAAATGGGAGCAGGGGGTGGCAACAGTGTCCACCTCGTAGTAATTCTGATGTGGACGTGCTAAGAACAGAGCCTGCACACAGCAGGTGCTCTCGAAGTGGCTGTGAGGTGGTGTCTGGGTGCTCAATAAAGCTGGCCATTGTAGGGCGCGGTGGGGGGAGGGGGGCATGAGTCATTCAGAGAGGGGCAGAGACCCTGTCATCAGAGCCAAGCTCAGCAGGGCCAGGCAGGATGGGGGGCCAGCCCCAGGTAAACCCTGAAGCTCACCCTCCTCGTTCCCACAAACCTGAGCCAAGTTGGCCGAGGGCAGAAGGTCTGTCGCCCACCCCCCAGCAGCCTTGCAGGGCAAGACACCAGGCAACCACACCACCCACCAGAGGGGTGTCATCCCTTGGGAGTCAGACCCCCGTGAGGCAGGAAGGGGTCCGATGCTCCCTGCCCTGTCCCCACTCCTCCGAGGCTCCCCACAGCCTGGAACCAGGAGCTGGCCCAGGGGAGCTGCTGGCAACAGCCACCCAGTCCGCCCTCCAAATCAAAGGAGGCACCCTCAGCCAGCCAGCACAGGGGGTGACGGGAAGGAAATGACACCAGACCAGACACCCTGCCTGCCCACGGCTGTTCGAAGGCCTCCATGCCAGAGAAGGGCCCTAGCAACAGACCAGGTGGCCACCGAAACAAGTGGGAGCCTTCAATGTGTGTGACTACGGCTGGCGCCCCCCATGCTCCCCACCTCCCCGCCTGCCCCTCTTCTGAAAGGAGAAACTCGCCCTGACCGGTGGGGGCGCTGAAACCCGAAGGCTGTGGTTCTACTCCCGGCTGGGGCAGGCAACCAATCCACATTTCTCTCTCACGTTGATGTTTCTCACTCTCTCCATTGCTCCTTCTCAAATCAATATACGTATCCTCGGGTGAGGGTTTAATAATAGAGATAAATATATAGATACAGATATGGACACAGTTATAGATACTGGCCTCGCAAACTTTTAATTATATTGACATCGGCTCGCTACTTTGGGGATAGAATATGTATACGGTGTGTGTGTGTGTGTGTGTGTGTGTGTGTGTATTTAAAAGGAGGAACTCGAGGCCTGTGATTCATGGTGATTCAGGGAGTGAAGGAGGTTGGGGAGAGAGGCCTGGGAGAAGGGAGGGTGTCAGCAAAGAGGTCCCGAGGACGGAGCAGGCGAGGGGTGAAACCAGGGAACCTGCCTGGGGAAGCCCACTGGCCTGCCAAACGCAGAGGCAACGGTGGAGGCGGGTTCGGTCATACCAGGCTCTCCAGGTGGAAGGACTGATTACTCTGGACAAAAGTCACTGTGCTGAGAATTAGCCAAGGGAACGTTTGACACGGGCAGACAACCTCCACCTCCAATGCCCACACAGAGCTGCCCGCTGCCGGGACCTGCAAGCGGGGCCAGAAGAGAAATCGCAGGGGCCTCCATGAAAAGGACGGAAGTGAGTATCCTGAGCAAGACCTCGGCGCTCAGGCATCCAGGAGCCCCCCAGAAGGAAGGGGTTCCTCACCCCCTGTCTCTGGAATCCAAGCCTGCGTCTAAAGCCCCTCCCGTGCACACAGAAGCACAGAGGGACAGGAGAGAGCCACCGTACACTCTCAGGAAAGACCCCCAAAGGGCCCCTCCCCTTCCTCAATGACAGAACTCCCGTTTGCGCCAGATACTGGCCTCCCAGCAAGGGGAACCAGTCGGGGTCCGACCATGGTCATCACCTTCTTCCGGGTGGTCGCTGGCCTGGGTGGGCCCATGACCAGTGCTGGCTATGGGGCTGACCTGGAGGAACACCTGGGGAAGCTCTCTCCTGCCTCTGATTTTTAGGACTGGGTGTGGCTTGGAGAACCTCTCCATCCTGCTGCCAGGCCCACCCCCAGCGAAGCCAACAGAGAGCGTGGTAGACAGTAGGGGAGCCCAAGCAGCCCCCAGGCTCAAGGCCCTCCTTGTCCTCTGGATCCCCTGGTACGTGAGGCGGGACATTTCTCTACCGCTCAGCACGTTCAGGGCAGGGTTCTTCGTCCCTGGAGCCGGACTTCCTGCCTCACCCAGGCGGGATGGCATGAGGGCCTCATCCCTCCCGCTGGGGACGGCGCCTAACCTGCGGCGGAGATCCCTCTGGAGCGAAACAGCACGAGGCTTCCATCTGGGAGTCATACATAAACACTTTTACTATTTACAAGAAAATGAAACTGTTTGCCTAAATGGGAAAGAAAAGGTGTTTTCTTTCAACTGCGAGATGCCAATCTGTTTCTCTCCAAATCACTGGGTCTCAACTTGGTCTGGGGAAACAACTCTTGAACCCGTTGGAGATTTCAGAGGGTCCGAAAGAGGTGAGGTGAGGGTCTCCTGCTCTAACCGAGGGGCTCAGGGAGGGGACACCCAAGGCCAAGGTCTCTGTGCCACCAAGGTTTCCTGGCTCCAACACACCCTGGACCACCTCTTAGAGGGAGTAGCACCAAGCAGCCCTCCCGAGGGTGCAGAACGTCACACTGGAACCCCAGCTTTTGCCTCTTCTCCCCAACAGGACAGGAGGTCGGTCCAGTGAGAGAAGCCCCAGGCCACTGGCTGGAAGTGAGGAAGGGGAGGAGGAGACCCCATGGACTCGCACGGCCCCAGATTCAGGAGACTCTGAAGCCATTGAGAGAACACGGCAGCACACCACAGCCCGCAAGCCGCACGTGGCTTCACCAGAGTGACTGGGACAGGGCCATGCGGCTCGTGCAGGCCCTGTCTCTGGCTGCTGTCCATCGCCATGGCAGAGCTGAGTGGGGGCAACAGAGACCCAACAAGGCCAAACAGGCTTATCAGCGTGCCCACAGCTGGCCTAGAAGGAACCTTGAAGGTCACACAGCCCACCTCTCAGCCTCCCGGCAGGCTTCACCTGCCACGCACTGCAAACCTCTCGCTCCACGAAGTCAGACCACCCACTTTCTGATGCAGCTCCAGAGAAAGGGGCTTGCCACCTCTGAGCCAATTCTTCTCATTTTTCAATAGCTCCAGCCACGACAAAGCTCTTTTTCTCTCCACTGAACCAATGCTGGGGCTTCTTTGCACGGCGGGCGCCCTCATCGTCCACCTCTGCCCCCTGAGGTCACACAGCCCACCAGCTTCCAGCCCTGAGTCCCGCCCCCTCCGGCTCCAGGGCCATGGATCCATCCCGGGCCTGAATTCCTTTCCCGTCCTGGCTGTGTCCAGAAATACCAGCACCTGCTGGACGCAGCGGCCTGAAGTCACAGTCTCCCCAGCACCCTCACAGGGTCTGCTAAGGTACACGGGTGTCTTGTACGTGGGCGGCGGGTGGCTTTTCTGGGACTTGCTTCCCTCCCTGGCAAGCAGCATCCTGTTAAATCCCAGTCACGGGTAAGAGTTCGTTGAGCTTCTCAAGGGCAGAAGCCCCTCTGGGATACCCTGAACCAGCCCTCAAGGGCAGAAGCCCCTCTGGGACACCCTGAACCACCCCTCAAGGGCAGAAGCCCCTCTGGGACACCCTGAACCACCCCTCAAGGGCAGAAGCCCCTCTGGGACACCCTGAACCACCCCAGCCCTTGGCAGATGCTTAGCTGAACGAACGAATGAACGGACGAACGAATGAATGCCTGACTAGCTCAAAGAAAGTGGGCGAGAAGGAGACTCATCATCATCCTTACGGTAACCGCAGGAGGGTGAGTGGTGCTGGCCTTGGAAGCACAAAGTGGGGCGACCAGGGAAGGGGTCACAGAAGGTCATGCAGCCTTGGAGCTGAGTCACTAAGGGGCACCAGGTCCATGTCTTGGCAGGTCACGGAGCACGGATCAGGTTCCATCCAGCAGGATGCCGTGGTCCGAGCTCCAGCCAGTCACACGTCCCAGGACGCGGGCCTCCCAGGGAGCGTCTAGGATTTGGGACCAACGGTGCCCTTGATCAGCATCAACACTCAAGGGCACAGAAGCAGGAAGAGGCTAGAGAGGCGTTTTCCAGGAGGACTGCAGAAGGCAGTGAAGGCCGAGCTCTGGGAGCATGTGACAGGGGATGCGGGCGAGCGCACAGATGTCAGCACGCGGTTGCACATGGGAGATCATGTGAGGGTGCACGCACCGTGAACATTCCTGAAACAGCTGACAGCAGGCCTGGGCAGAGCTAGGAGGGCTTGCTGGGCTCCTAACCTCAGCCTCTCCTCCGAGTCACACCCGCCTGGCCGGCACCGGCTCGGATTCATCTGGCCAGTCTTCAGGGACCCGCTGGCACGGCCACGCCCGGAACCCGAGTATGATGCGGGGGTGGGGGGTACAGCAGACCCTCCCAAATGGACAAGGTCTGTCTGTTTCCCAGTTAGCCTGTGGGGGGAAACCACAGGCCTCAGAATAGAAATAGTTAAGAGTCCCCTGGCCCTACAGCCTTGAAACCAGGCACGTGTTCACTGGTCGACTAAGCGTTCAAGGAAAAAGGGGGAAGGGTTTTTTTGTTGATGTTGGGTAAGGCTTTAATAACTCACTCCATTTCAAATTCCCGTCACTCCATCTCCCAAAACGAGATGGCTCTGTGAGAAGAAGGGCGGAGAAGGTGAGGGACAGCCATGAGGAGGGAGAAAACTCCAGCGAAGATAAAGGCGCCAGGCCCGTGAACCTGCTGAGCAACTCCCGTATCTCGCTCACCACATGCTGGTAGATAAAAACCGAGCAGCGCGCTGACGAGTGGGGCTAAGGAAGTTCCCGCTCATGCGGGTCTTTCTGCCAGAGACTGAGCCAGGCTGGGTGCTGCTGGATGCCCCCCAGGAATTCAGACAGGCCCTGGTCCCCCTTCCTCCAGAAGAGTCCAAACCCAGCCCAGGTGCAGGACTTTCAGACCTCAGGGATCCCCATGGCCTGCAGCTCCGGGAGGGTCAGAAGTTCTTGTTCTCTAAGGGAGGAAAAAGCACTCAAGTTCCATGTACTTGTGTCTCATTTCCCATCTTTAAAGTCAATTCACTTTGAAGCTGCTGATAATGGGCGGACGCCTCCCCTCCACCCCAAGCAAGTGCAACCCCCTTAAGAAAACTCCTTTCACATCTTCAGTAAACTTCTGCACCCCCTTCCTCCTATGAGGGCGGAGAAAAAGAAACCAGGAGGGGGGAAGGGGCGGGGGGAGGGGGAGAAGAGAGATGAGAAGTGAAGAATTCCAGGACAACCTCCTCTTTTCGGGGTTCAACGGTGACGTGGCAATTGGGTGTTGGCAGGGTGTCCGTGACATCACCATTTTGGACTCTTAATAAAAAGACAGCTTTCCCATAGCCAATTGTGCCTCTTCCCACCCTCTCTGCGGGGAATTGAAACACAAGCTTTTAAAACGCTGCAGACACATCACAGCCACACTTACAGATGTTGTGTTGGGTCCTGCCCTTAAGTGGCTGCCCTCATTCCCTCCCCCCTTGAAAGAGGCCCCTGGATAAGCTCCGGGGTAATTGAAATTTCCTGTCTAACCTTGACCACGCAGCCAGCTCGCATTACACTCCTGGACACGCACCCGAGAGTCAGTTTCTTCAGGCCTTCTCAGTCTTCATTGAAAATCAGGCCACTATTCTGTTGGCACAGACTATCCAGTAACACACTTGGAAACGGAGAGGGAACCTTCCCTGGCTGGGCTGATGCCGCCTCTGGCTTCCCACACTCATTAGAAAATTCTTTCTTTTACAACTCACCCTTGAGGAGCCAGGATACAAAGACATATGCCCCCACCCCACCCCACCCCAAGAACCCAGCCTGCTCACAGGCCAGGAAAGATCCAGTTTTTCTGTTTCAATCTTGAAAATGTAAGAAATCCCCAGGCAAAATGCTTTTCAATACAAGAAGTCACATTTAAGAGATCAAAGCATGTTTTGCAGTATCTGCATGAATCTGTCTAGCCCCAAACAAAAGAATGAGCATGCTCTGTACCGGTCAAGTCAGGTTCCAAGCAAACTCCAAGGCGACATCAGAATCTGGATCTAGACACTGATTCAAAGTGGAATTCTTGCTGAGAGTAATTGCACTGCTGGCACCGGGGGCGGGGGGCGGGGGGCTCCGTTGCTTTTCTAGTTAGATGGTGACTCCATTCGAACTAGGACTGGACTTTGGTGGGGGATGGTGGGCTCCTGCTGGCTTCGTCTAGGTCTCTGACATTCCTAACTCGTTCGGATAACCTAAACTGGGTAAGAGTCTGACTTTCCTAAATCTGAGGGCCGCCTTGGAAGGGCCAGGAGGTGGAGAGGACAGTCACGAGCACCATGGTCTAGGCATCTCTGCTCACTCAGCGATGGGTTGAACAGGGTCCCCCCAAATTCATGGCCATCCAGAACCTCTGAATGTGACCTCATTTGAAAATGCAGCATTTGCTGATATAATCAATTAAGATGAAGTCACACTGGATTGGGGTGGGCCTGAAATCCAATGACTAGTGTCCTCATAAGAAGGCCATGTGGAGACACACAGAGACAGGGAGGATACCATGCGACTATCAAGGCAGAGCCCCAACATAGCTGGGGTCACTAGGTCAGAGCAGCACCCGCTGCCACCCGCTGGGGTCCCTGATTTCCTGCCACCTCGAGGCCTCTGTGAGCAGCCAGCCAGCTCTGGGACCAGCTCTGCCTCATCCTGGGGGGCTGCCTGCACCCTGCTGCCCTTGTCCAGCCTGGGGCAGGCTGTGGGCCCCCTCCCACCTGGGAAGGCTGCTATGGGGCATAGCATTTGGGGATTTGCAGCCTGCTAGGTCGGGGCCCTTTCATAAGATAAAGGTCACGTCTATCAACCAGTCACTCCCATGTTCCGGGCACCGAGGGTGGATGAACACTAAAGCCAGAGGTGTCCAAGTGACAGGATCTCCCCGCCAAAGGAGCTCCTGCAGCTGCCTCCCAGGTATGGGAAACTGGGAAAAACACTTGCAGGGAAAACCAATGAGTTCAATTAAAGGACACTGAGTTTTTGGAAGATCAGGGCTATGGGCCAAGAAATCCCTGTTTTCACAGGGGCTGGGCGGGGAGGGTTCTGGACATGGACAGAAGAAAGGTCGTTGGCTTCAGAAAAAAGACACTAGGCACGGCTGGCATCATCTGAGCACCTAGATCCAGCCATACCTGACACCAGATGCCTGGCTACTGTGGGGACGCCCTTGGTTACTCTTAGGCAGACAACTAACAAGTAATCCCCTCCAAGGCTTTTCTGCAGGAAAAAAGTAGCAATAGTAATAAAAACAAATAACGAGATGCAAATCATCGCAAAGCAACCTAAAGAAGGTCCCCAGATGCCTTTCCTGAATCCAGCTGGACTGGGGGACCTGCTGGCCTTCCCATGAAAGGCGCAACCCCAAACAAACCAAAGGGACTCAACAATCCACCCACCGACTGTTCTTCCACCTCAGTCGCAGGCATTCTCTTGCCCCAACTCAGCTTTCTTTAATTGTCCCAACGAGCCCCACCCGGTGTCAAAGGCAGAGAACAAAGTCTGGAAGCCAGGGACTGGGAGATGGGGGTGTCAGGCAAGCCCAGGAGGCACGGTGGCCTCCTCCGGGCGCCAGTGTCTGCTGACCTCCCAGCAAAGGCGGGCCTGGACAGCAGCCCAGCCTCAGGCAGGGGCTGAGGCTCCGGCCACACAGCGCCCTTAAATAGAACCTCCACACAGAGGGCAAACATTCCAAGCGCTTTTTAAAACGCCCCAAGCATGACCTGGCCAGCAGCCTTTCCTCCCCCAGGCATTTTTCTGGTCTTGGCCATATTCTGGAAATAATATTAATAGTTGGGTGAGGGGCGTCCGGTGTGCAAAATAACATCTGGCCTTAAAAGGCAGGAAAAGTTATTGCTCCCTCTCTTCAAATGAGGAAACTGAGGCCTGGGAGCTCCCAGGCTGCAAGGCCAACTAGGGGGTGGGGGGGCTCTCTACACTGACTGCCCCGCCTGGTAGGGCCTACACAGCAGGGCACGAGTGAGCCCCCAAGGGGCCACTGGCTGCCAGCTGCCGTTAGCTCCCACCGAAGCCAACAGACGAGGCGACGCCCCCCTCCCCCTCCCGGGCTCCCGGGACGCGCGGGCTCCAGGAACCTCCTGATCTGCGAAGAGTTTAACCAACTCCCAGGTCTTAGCCTTTAGCCTGTCGGTCCTTCAGACCCCGCGCGGCAGCCAAAGGCAACTTTCCCCTTTTATTTTAAAAAATAAAGGACGGCGGGGCTAGTTTCTCCCCAGGGAGATAAATGCCGGCAGGTGAGGCTCAGCGCGTCTCCGTTTCCTAGAAGTTGTGCTCTGAGCAAATCTCGGAACCAGCGGGCGGAGGGGGCGGGACCCGTGGTCGCTGCCCGGGAGCCCGGGAGCCCGGGAGCCCGGGAGCCCAGAAGCCGGGACTCGGGTCCGGCTGCCCCGTGGGAAATGCTGAGCTGGGCCTGCGGGTCCTGCCCTAGGTGCCTCCAGCCCCGTCGGGTCCCCACCGCGCCGGCACGGACTGGGACGCGCAGGACGGGAAGCGCTGAGTCCGATGCCAGGGGCACCCGCGAGACTCCCGCACTATCCCACCCTGTTCCCCCAGAGCGGGGCCCGGGGCTGCCGGCCAGAGACACCGACCCGCCGCCCCCTCCCTTCTCACCCCCCAGGTTCCCGGGCGCAGAGCCCTCGGGGGCGCACGGCGCAGGGCGGCGCTCACAGTTTGAACTTGCTCTCCAGGTCCTTGATGAGGCGGCGGCTGAACTCCGGGAACTCGGTGTAGGGGTTGAAGACCCTGCAGCGGCGGGGCCGCGCCGCGCCCTCGTTGATGTCCAGCCGCCGGCTCAGCTGGGCGCTCAGCTCGGCGTCGGCGCTGGCGGCGGGCGCCCGGGCGGGCAGCTCCGGCTCCGGCACCGGCTCCCTCTCCGGGGCGGCGCGGGACGCGGGCTCCGGGGCGCCCTGCTGCGCTTGCCCCCGCTGCAGTCTCTGCTGCAGCTTGCGCGCCAGTTGCTCGCTGGCCATAGCGGCGGATCCGGGGCGCGGGGATGCGGGGACGCGGGGCGGGCGCGGGGACCTGGCGAGCGGCGCGCTCCTCACCGGCTCGAGGTTGTGCGACGCTCTGCCGGGCGGCGGGACGGGCGGTTGGGTGGAACCCGGGCGAGCGGCGGGGGAGGGCGGGGCGGAGCCGAGGCTTTAAGGAGGCGCCAGCGCTAGGGGACCGCCCGCCTCGCCCGAGGCCGCAGGTGTCCGCGTGTCTCGGACTCCGCCCCGCTCGCCCCTCCCCGGGCTCCGGAGGTCCCACCAACCCTGACCTTGCGGCCCGCGCCCGCTCTGGGGGGCAAGCAGCGGCGGGAAAGTTTCACGACCGTTTGGGCGGTTCCTTTCTTGTCCCCCAGGAACGCCCCGACTGGAGGCGCTCGCGGCCCAGACAGCCTGGGGGTGGGGGGAGCCCAGCGCCCCCTCTAGTCCGGGTGGCGCCCGCGGGTTCCGAGGTTTGAGCGCGGGGGTCTCCCGCAGGGAGCGCGGGGAGGGCGGGGGAGCTGTTTCCAGACGCGCACGGAAAAGGAATGTTTGCAAAACACACTGAGAATATTAAAAACAAATAAGCAAACATAAAAAAAAGGGCCGGAAAAAAGAAACAGGGCCGGGACGACACTCGTAGCTGTCCTGGAAGTAAGAGACACCAGCTCAGCTTCAGAGGCTCCGGCTTTTTCTGTGAAACACGCAGAAGGAAAAGAAAAAGGAAGTGTTCAAGTAAAGACGTAATTCAGCTCTTTGAACCAGACGGTACAAACAAGTACAGTCGTCATTCTCCCTAAGGAAGGCTGATGCGGGCGGCTGTTCCATCAACCCACAGCGGAGAAAGGTCCTGTAAACACAGACCTGCTCCTGCCTCGACGCGACGCTCCGGCCGCCCCAGGGCTGGGGCTGCAGGCGCCGGGCTGCGGAGCCCCGGAGCCCCAGGCCCGCGCCCGCCGTGGGCATGTCCGCAGGACTCGGACACAGCCCTGCAGGGATGTGAGCATCTGTAAGGGGCCAATGGGGCGCCGGTTATTTTCCTAAAGGTATTAGTGAAAATATTAAGGTTGGAGGTAAAGGCATCAAATACGATCTTTTTCAACATCCCTCATGAACAATGTGATTTGACAGGTCAGCGGCAAGGACAAGCCTCAGTGGGGCAGGGACACGGAAACAATGCCCATCAGGCAGTGAGGGTGTGGGACAGGGGACCAGGCTCAGAGCATGATCCACACAGCAGTTCTTTCCCATGTTATCAGCACCCACCTGGCTTTCCTCCAACTCCTCCCCTATAGATGCTTCCAGAGGGTGCTCAGTTATTTCTTCCTTTTCTCAAGGGACATCTTCTTGAGGGCAAGTATCAGGTCTTTTATTTTACTTTATTTTTGGTTTTCTGATGGGAAAGCCCTGCATGGGGTTTCGCACCTTGCTCTTTTAGCAGGTGGAAGGGAGGCAAGCCTCACACCTCCTTACTGCCCTAGGGCCTCCTGGCCTGGCCAGAAGAAAATAACCCCATTCCCTTTTCTTCCCACCCTTGGGAGTCCTTCCTCCGAGCGCTAAGCCCGTCAATGCTTGGTTCCACCCGCTGAGTCGGTTTCATTCTCTCCCACCCTTCCTGCGTGGAAGGGCAGGTCTCTCCCGCCTGGAAGGGCAATACTGGTGACACTTGAAGAACACAAGTTTGAACTGCACTTACTCAGGGATCTGTTTCCAATAAATGCAGTCCATGTATTTCCCCTTGTGATTTTCTTTTCTTTTTTAAAGATTTTATTATTTTTAGAGAGAGGGGAAGGGAGAGAGGCAGAGAGGGAGAGAGACATCAATGTATGGTTGCCTTTCACCTGCCTCCAGCCACAGACCTGACTGGAGACCTGGCTTGCAACCTGGTTATGTGCCCTGGCTGGGAATTGAACCAGCGACCTTTGGGTTCGCAGGCTGGCGCCTTATCCACTGAGCCACCAGCCAGGGCCCGTTGTGATTTTCTTAATAACATTTTCTTTTCTCCAGCTTACATTACTATAAAAATATATAGTGTATAATATATGTAACACAAACTATGTGTAAATCAACTGTTTATGTTATCAGTAAAGCTTCTGGTCAAAAGTAAGTTTTGGGAAGCCAAAAGTTATACACGGATTTTCAACTGTGAAGGGGTTGGCACCCCTAACCCTCCCACCCCCTGCCTAATTCAAGGTCAATTTTAGTTGGCAGTCAGTGCTTTTATCTTTAGGGGCCTCACCCACTGAGCATCCGCCTTTCATTCACTCACCAGGCAGGAGGAATTGGCCGGAAAGAGTGCTATCCGACAGAACTAGAAAGTGCAATTTCACTTGTCATTTTGTATTTTAAATACTCTAGTAGTCACATTTTAAGAAGTAAAAGAAAGAAAGGCAGGTGAAATTCGTTTTACTATATTTTCTTTAACCCATGACCTGCCAAATATTGTCATTTTGACATGCAATCACTATAAAAATATTCATGAGATATTTCACCTTAACTTATTTCACACAAGTCCTCACCATCGGGGTTCATTTTACACTGACAGCTCATCGCAATTCGGACGAGTCTTATTCTTATTTGCAGCTCTCAATAGTCACATGTGGCTGGTGACTGTCCCCTTGGATAGCCTGACTACGGGGCAAATCAGAGTGGTCACTGCTCCCTCACTCTGACCCTCAGTTACATTTGAGGTTCTGCTGCAGAGAAGTCCCTATCTGGCCTCGTCTCTGGCCTCTGCTCTTTCGGGTCTGAACCATCCCCCTCATCCATCACACACACACACACACACACAACGTATAGGGATTCACCCAAATCTGACCCAGTAAACCTGGTGAGAAAACCCAGGTCTAGGGCCACCTGTGCCACTGGTCCCAGTTCCCAGGCACCTGCTGGTGGGAGCAGGCCTTGAGAAGCTTGGGGATATTATACTTCATTGAACCCCCCACATTCCCTGACAGTCTTTACATAAAGCACAGGACAAGATAACCTTTGAGGCTCTAATCATAATAAACTATTCTTGTCTTCTCTTTGGACAGAACCAGGAGCCTTCTGTCATGGGGGCAGAGGTGGAGGAGAAAAGGAGGGGTATAAATCCTGGCTCCGTCACTTAGCTGCTGTGTGACTTTGAATAAATTCCTTAACCTCTCTGAACTGCCGTTTCCTTCTACACAACAGAGGTGATACCACCCACAGGATGTACAAAGATGTGCTGATCGCTGATGCCATGTAAAGCACCTTGGCTGGGGGTGCTGAGTCGCCTCCTGCTATAGGCACAGTGCAGGTGGAAGCTGAGACCGGGGTTACAGCAAATGAGTTCTAGCCACAGCACATGCTCTGTGCCCTCCAGCTTTCCTCTTGGCACTGGCTAAGACAGTTTTCTTTGGTGGGGGGTACCTTGTAGCTTCCTGCTGTGCAGATGAGCTGCTCAACCCTTTGGGATTTCAAAAGCTTGCACAGGTCAGTCAGTGTGGTGCGGAAACCTGGGTATCACATCGCTGTCACACCAGTGACTTCATTTGGACTTTAAGAAAACCTGGCTCCTATACCCACTCCAACCGGGGGGCAACCTAGGGCTTCACTCCTACTCAAGCCCCACCCTTAAACTTGGACCTGGGGTTCTCTCCACATTCCTGAAGGTTCTGCTGGTGCTTGAATTGGGGTTTAGACAAAGGACCAGTGAGCTGGTCTTGAGGCAAGCAAGGATGGTTTGCGTCTTCCAGAATCTTTTCTGTAACGAACCTATTTACAGCTTCATTTTTTTAAAATATTTTATTTATTATTTTTAGAGAGTGGGGAAGGGAGAGAGGCAGAGAGAGAGAGAGACAGAAACCAATGTATGGTTGCCTTTTTCACCCGCCTCCAGCTATAGACCTGGCTGGAGACCTGGTTTGCAACCTCATTATGTGCCCTGGCTGGGGAATCGAACCAGCGACTTTTGGGTTCGCAGGCCGGCACCTTATCCACTGAGCCACCAGCCAGGGCTATATTTACAGCTTCATTTTAAGAGTGGTCCATGCCAAGGAAAAATAGTAAAAGATTTCATGGGTTAATGGAAAGACGTATCTTCAACAAATGCAAAAAGAAGAAGAAGAAGAAAAGAGAAAGTATCTAGAATCTTGCGCGGAGCTCCTGCAAAGCAGTAAGAATAACAAAAGCGCACTGATGAAAATCGGGCAGCGGGTCTGAGCACCACTGTAACCTACCTAACGAGCGGGTGGAAGGACTTTGGGGTGGCATTAACTACTCCCCCACCGTCTTGTTCCCATTGTAAGCAGAGCCGGTCCCAGGCCAAATTCTGCAGAAGGGAATGTAAGCTATTACCCAGTCCTCCCAGCAAGCAGATGTGTAGCAGCCGTGACGACCGGCTATGCAAGCTTGGTGGTCTCAGATCCTTATATGAGAGGATCCGGGGACTGATGTCCTTGCCTTATTTACAATCAGCATCAAACAGAGAGAAGTCCTCCCAAGTCCACGGTTGAAAACTCGTCCAATGAAGCCTTAGGGGCAGGTTACAGCTTTGCTAGATTCCATGTCCTGTGCACTGTGGGTGGGGATTGATGTTAAACAATTTTAGGCAACTCACACATCTTGAGTAACGGTACTTGTATTTCCATCAACGGGAGCCTATGTTTACCATTCATCATCTTAATAAGTCAATAAGCCGTTATACTCACTTGTGTTTTCTGAAAAATAAAAGTCTGACATCACGATGCGAGGTAGCACTCCAGCTTCAGTGACTGAGCAAGGGAAGGGGCAACAGAAACGTGTATTAACCCCATCTGGAGTGAGACCCCCTGACGTCACATTAACTGATACTCCTGGACTGTGTATTTCTTTAAAGTTATGGTAGGATTCACAAAACAGATAAGCGACCATTTCTAAAATGCATCATTCAGCAGCATTTAGTGCATTCACTGTGACGCCACCATCAGCTCTCTCGTGTCAAAGCGTTTTCATCATTGCAGAAGACACCTGAAGCCATGAAGTCACCCCCTTTCCGCCTTCCTCCCATACCACCACCACTGCGTCTGAAAGAAACCGGACTTCATCCACTTTGAATAACGTTGTTGAGGTTCACCCACGTTGCAGCATGTGTCAGTACTGTGTTCCCTTTTATGGCTGACTAGTATTCCATTATACGGATAGACCATGACTTGTTGATCCTTCCCATTCTTGGTGGACATTCGGATCGACTCCACCTTTCAGTTGTGGATAGTGCTGTAACGGAACGCAGGTCCAGCTGCCCGCCACTACAGTCAATACTCAGGAGGGAGGTGCTGAGGTAGAGGAAAGTGGTTTCTTTTCAGGCGTTGGTGACCTGGAAGATGGGGAGATTCATGTCTCAAAGTCCATCTCCTGGAAAAATGGGGGACTCACATCTTAAACCCCATCACCTGGGAAAAGGGGGGACTCACATCTTAAACCCCATCACCTGGGAAAAGGGGGGATTCATGTCTCAAAGCCCATCTCCCCCTCTCAACGCAGGCAGAAGTTTTATAAGGGAGGGGAGGGGAACAGACAAAGAGGTCAAGGGACGGGGTGGGAAGTTCCCCACTGCAGACCAGCGCAGTCCATTCCGATCAGGCAGGTGACAGTCCCCGTGCGCCTTCCTGGTTTAGTCATCCTGCCTTCACCTGGCTCCATGGGTGCAGGTCATCCACCCTCTGGAAGCTGGGAGGGATCTGTACCTTTTTTTTTTTTTTTTAAGATTTTATTTCATTATTTTTAGAAAGAGGGGAAGGGAGGAGGCAGAGAGGGAGAGAGACATCATGTATGGTTGCGTTTCACCTGCCTCCAGCCACAGACCTGATTGGAGACCTGGTTTGCAACCTGGTTATGTGCCCTGGCTGGGAATTGAACCTGCGACCTTTGGGTGGATCTGTACCTTTTGAAGGTAGTTCCTAGTTTTCTCGTACAAACATGCTGTTTAGGTACAAGCTACATATCAGTCAGAGTCTGCACTTAACGGAATAAGGTAAGAAGAATGGTGGGGCAGGTTCCGGTCCTCCGTTTTGCACTGTTACAGCGCAGCTATGAACGTGCATAGACACGCGTCTGTCTCTGCGTGGACCCTGGCTTTCATTTCTCTTGGGTACACGCCTAGGGGCGGAATTGCTGGGTCTGCCGTCCGCTGTGTTTGCCTGTTTCGCGGGGCTGCCAGGCTGTCTCCCCCACAGTGGCTGCACCGAGGGCCCCCGCCAGCAGGGCAGGAGGGCTTCCCGGCCTCGGGCTGCGTGCTCCTCCTGTTGAGCCACGCGCAGCCGCCTCCACAACACTGCGCTCGCTGCCGGCACCCAAGCTACACGCAGTTCACGGGAGAGGCCACCTGCGTGGCCCTCACTGGAAAAGATGCTCTCCCGCACCGAAGGGGAAAGGCCGTGCACATCGCAGCCCCGGTGAAAGGCCACTTCCTAGTCAGCGGTCCGGAGACACAGAACGATTGGTAAGGATTCGCACAGCCCGTTACTCCGGACGTACCTTTTTAAAAGTTCACTGACGTTTAAGGAGAGGGGAAGAGAGGGACAGAAACATCGATGTGTGAGAGGAACATCGATCAGTTGCCTCCAACACGCACCCCAGCCGGGAACTGGGCCGCAACCCAGGCCTGTACCCTGGCCGGGAACGGAACTGCTGACCTCTGACTTGACGGACGATGCTCAACCCACGGAGCCATGCTGGTCAGGGGCAGACACATCTTAGAGAAATTCACACAAGTTCGGGGCTGTGAGCCCACGGCGGCATGTTTACACGTGTATGTAACTACCGACGGAGGTCAGCACACGCTACCTCCAAGTACAGCCCCTTGGAACACTGGATATTTTCTGCGGAAGGAAGTGAAGAACCAGCGGGTGCAGGGGACTTCCTGACCTCCCCCCCGAAACAGGTCCTAGAACCCTCGTGTGAGAGGCGCCCTCTCTGCGCCCGGAGGAAAGGAGCTTCCTTACGTCCGGGACAGCTGGACACCGAGAGGAACCTGCATGGACAGCCTCACTGTCGCTCAGTTTACTACACTGAGCTCACTCCCCCTTTCTCCCTACCGCATTCGCCCCAGTTCTCCAACTTTTCATCACACCCGGCAGCAAAACGTCCAAGTCTTCATGTCCTTGTGAGGCTCCCTTGTCACGTAAAACGTACGAGAAAGGCGTATGCTTTCCTCCTCAATCCAACTTTTCTTACGCAGCCCAGCTGGGCATCTAGAAGAGGAGAGGAAAAAGCCATTTTTCCTCCTCTACATCATATTGCTGTTGGAGGAACAACATGGAAACAACCTCAATGAATACATGACAAACATGTGCGTCTATCTGAACAACTCGCAAAAGCAGTGTGGGGTTGACTGGTGTGGCTCCGTGGGTCGCGCATCGTTGGTTTGATATCAGGGGGGAGGGTGGAGGGAAGCGGCTGGTAGGAGGCCCGTGCTGCTGGTACCTGGTTGCTGAGCTGGTTGGTAGGTGCCGGTTTCATCAAGCTCTACCCTCACGGTTTGTGCTCTTTGCTGGATTATGTGTGTGGTGTTTTTAAAACATGACCACAAGGGATCTGACGCCCCTCCTCCTACTTGGGGGCCCAAGGCGACTGGAACCTTCTAGTACGGAAAGTCTTTATCACAAAGGTATTACGTGTATCACGGGGGGCAGACAGCCCCCTCCCTCCCAAGATGCCTCTGTGGGTGGGGGTGCAAACCTGGAAAACTCACCAGGCTTTAGGGCTTTGCCCTGAATCACAAGGGCTTCCTTCATCTCAGAACAGACCCCCCTGCCTAGGATGCTTGTGGGGCGCCTGAAGGCCCAGTGGGCCAGGGGAGGGGAGGAACCTGGAGGCAGGTGGCCACCCAGTTCCCCAGAGGCCTCAGCAGCTGGGCTCCGGGGCCTCTGCCTCCTGGGTGCGACTCGGGCTTGCTGGCTGGGCCCTGCGAGCAGCAGGTAGACTCATCGGGACTTGAAAACAACCAAAGAAGATGGAATTCAGGGGCACTTGACCTTCCTCCTGCCCTGGACTCTGCTGGCCTCCTCCCCTGTGGACTCTCTTAGAATGTTTTCCAATGTAAAAAGCAACACATGTAGGAGTGCAAAGGAAACCAATCATGATGAAATACCACGATCAAAATTGTTTTGCGAACGTGTGCTCTACGGTGCTTCATGGCTAACACACGAGCAGCAGGCCTCATGATGTCGGTAGGTTGGACATGGAATAATGTCAGTGGTGGCGGAAGATGCCTGCCACACCACACCTGCCGCGGCACACAAAATCCCGCTAGGCTGCCTGCGTCCACCTTGAAAGACATGCTGGTCTTCAGGGGGATTTGGAAAGATGAAGGTGGAATTCCTTCATTCAAGGTTACAGACCCAATTGATACCTACTGCCCACAGTCGCCTTGGGGGCCCCGGGACCCCGGGCGGAGACCCTGGCTCGAAGGGAAAGGAGACTGCAGCTCTCACTCTGGGGGGTGGGGGTGGAGATGCAGCAGGAGGGTCCTGCAAATCCCACCCGCACTGGGCTCATCCCCGGCCCTGCGATTCCTGAGAGCCACCTAGGCAGAACTCCAGGTCCAGAAGCCAGCCTCCCCAACTCCCGTGGTCCGCCCCCCGCAGCCCCCGTGGGGCGCCCAGAACAGACGGCTGAGTCGGGAGGGGAGGAGGGAGAGCGTGGGCCGCCTCTCCCGACCCCCCAGGTGGGTCCGTGATGGACTCCCCAACTCCCCGCCCTCCCCGGATTGCAGGAAGCTACAGGATCTTCCAAGATTTTAGTTACCCGGTCTCTTCTGCAAAGACAACTCCAGGACAGGTTTAAATCTAAGAGGATTTTAAAACTCTCTGTGCAGGGAATTTAAAGCTGGAAGTGCCCCCTAGTGGCGACAGTGAGACAGTACCGCGTCCCTACCTGACTTAGAACCAACCTGGATGGTGAAATAATTGAAATTTGCTTCTACAATAGAATGTAAATGAATGCCTCCAAAATAGCAACAGTAGTAGTAGTAATAGTGATCGTAATAATGCGATGTATGTGTTAATTAACTATTGGGGAATCTTTTCGCAGTGCATACATACATCAAATCTCCAAGAGTTATAGTTGGAGTGTTTTATAATTTTAAATGTCAGTTATACCTCAATGAGGGCGGAGAAGTTTTTGAAATACAAAAATTGACTGGTTAACTGGTCAAAATTATAGACTTTGAAGGTTGAAAGGGGTTTTAAAGAGCACCTACTGAAACCATCCTCTTTATGTCTGGGGACAGGCTCTCTCACCAATAAAGACGGTGCTGTCATCGTTACAGATTTCAACCTGAACACAGCGTAAGAAAAGCCTCTAGTAGGAAAGAATCATCAAAAGGAAGCCAGACGGGAGCTCCAATATTTTACCTGAATCAAGTGTGCTTTCCTGAAGCCTCCCTAGGGCTGAACCCTGCCAGTTCCACCTCACCAGAAGTTTGGAGCGCCCTCTCCTGGCAACCACGGATTCAAAGATCAACCAATATTATGCCCAGGGCATTTGCTCATGTGTTCATTCATTCATTCATTCATTCAGCAAGTGCTTACGGATGACACTGTGTGCCAGGCACTGTGCCTCATGCTGGAGATTCAAGGAACACACCCGACCCCAGTACTTGGGCTCAGAGCATTCGTGGGGGAGATAGATATTAATAAAATATTAACATAAATTAACACCAACTCTAATAAATGTCCAGGATGAAAAAACAGGGCAGTTAGAATATTACAGGGGACTTGACCTAGGCAGTCAAGGAAGGCTCCTTGTAGGAGGTGACATTGCTCCTGAAATGGAAGTTTGGAATTAACCAAAATGTCAGGCAGTGGGGCCTAGTGCATAGAAGGTGAAATCTTTATCTAGGCAAAGATGCCAGGGACCCTATGCAGATTTCTGGAACTCTTTATCTGCTTCTCCTGCCTCCTCTGGCCAGTCAGATCCCTCTGTCTTGGCTGCCCCACACTCTGCTCTGTGAAATTGCAGGCTCTACATGGGTGAGTGTCAGCTCTTGGTGCCCAGTCTGGATTTCACTTCAGGCAGAAGGCCTGGGACAGAGTAGTACTCACCTGATTTTCTTCCCTTTTCTCCTGTTCTGTCTGTTTCCCAGCACCAGTGGGCTTTTCATCCACTTGTCTGGTTTCTGGCAGGAACGTGTGGAAGGGTCAGCTGATGCTCTGGACAGGAAGCAGAAGATTCTATTCTTGACAAGAGCAGCCTGCTCAGTTCTGTAATTGTTTTTAACCTTGTAAAGTTAAAAGGTTGCTCCAAAAGGTCACCTGTTGGATTCCCAGTCAGAGCACACGCCCTGGCCAGGTGCTCAGTGGGTTGGGGCATCACCCCGTATAACCCCGGTCACAGGACATACCTAGGTTGCGGTCGAGTCCCAGGTAGGGGCACACATGGGAAGCAACCAATCAATATTTCTCTCTTCCTCTCTAAAATCAATAAACACCTGGCTGGTAACACAATGGATAAGGTGCCAGCCTGCAAACCCAAAGGTCGTAGGTTCAATTCCCCAGCCAGGGCACATAACCAGGTTGCAAGCCAGGTCTCCAGTCAAGTCTGTGGCTGGAGGCAGGTGAAAAACAACCATACATTGATGTCTCTCTCCCTCTCTGCCTCTCTCCCTTCCCCTCTTTCTAAAAATAATGAAATAAAAATCTTTTTAAAAAATAAATAAATAAAATTTAAAAAATAAAATAAAATAAAATAAAATAAGGTTAAAATGCTAACAGCTTTAAAGTTACAGAAAAGTTGCCACAACAGGACAAAGATCTCTTACGTATCATCCGGTGGGAGGTGCTGTTGCGGTTTCCCCACTTGTCCCAGGGGTGTCACGTGGGGTGAAGGTTCCCATTCAGGCTCACACACTGCGCCCTGTTGCCTGGTCTCTCCTGTCACTTTCCATCTGAATCAGCCCCCAGTCTCTCTTTGACTTTCAGGACTTCAACACTTTGGAAGAGCATAGGCCAGTCATCTGGTAGCATGTTCCTCCACCTAGGTTTGCCCAATATTTCCTCATGACTAGAACCACAAATGCTGTGCTAATATAATATTGTAGTCAACGGTAATTGAAAACATTTTTAATTATTTTGGAAAAAGACAAATGCGGCTCTCTCCCTTGCAACCAGATATCTCTGTCCCATGACTGATGGTGGCACCTTCCTCCTCTAGATGAGGACGGTCAGTGCCAGGTCTGGGCGCTGCACTTAGAGACCATGTGAAATCCCGCCCCTCGCGCCTTGTCACCCACTCATTTTAGCATGTCTTCCTGCTGGAATGGAATCCATTCTGACTATGGTGTCTGCCAAACGGTGATGTCCTAGTGCCACCGCTCTTGCAGCTGTTAGCTGGTCTTCCGCGAGAAGTAACTTCGCATTCTCACGTCCCTTCACTCTTTTACATCAGCACGGGCACAGAGTTCTCATTTGCTGGATTATCGTCTGTTACTATCACTCGTTATTTTGATGCTCCAATTGTCCCAGGCGTGGCTGCTGCTAGCTCCTTTAAGTTAGCTTTTCTGTATTTTTAAAAGATGTCCTGACGTTTTGGGGGGGCACTTCCTAACTCTCCGGCACTAGGTAATGTTCCGGGTTCATCCACGTCGCCTTTTCTCCATTTGTTCAAGGACTCTGGCTCCCTCTAGTGGAGTGCGGTGTCCGGTAGCCAGGACCTGGATGGTGGGTGTGGTCATTGTCACAGGTGTGTCCTCAGGCCTCTCCAGGGGATGTAGCTGGGAAATGTGTGTATATACGCACACAGGCACCCACAGGCACAGTCCCAGGTTTACATTGGCGGATGTCCCCTGGCCAGGTCGTAGCTTCTTTCCGACCATGGGAAACCAGGCCCCTCAACACCTGTGCTTCTTTGCTCATTGTTCCCGCCACCACTGCCCTCCCGCCTGTTCCCGGATGCTGCCCCTTCTCATGCGGGCCCCCCAGTATTCGGGGCAGCTTCCCCCATGCTAACTCCCCCAACCCCAAACCGACGACGCCCCATGGGCATGCCTTGTGGATTTTTGGCAAAAGAAGAAAGGATGACAATATTTAATATTTAATAAAAGGAAAGAAGAGGATGAGATTATTTATTTATCTTTTTGGTATATTTTGACTATGCTGTTAGTCCGTTCATTCCTCTCCTGTCAACAAGTGGCGGAGGATGAACGGGAGGCCCAGGGCGAGCCCTGGACCATGAGCTCCTTTGCGGACCTGCTGAGTTTGGGGTGACGGTGGAATCTCGTGTCTAGAGGGCGGGAAGAGAAGACCAGGGCCTGTACCCCGTCGCAGGGGACACACGTATAGCCCAAGCCCTGCCTGTCCCCTCTCCGCAGCCTCCCGTCTCTGGGGCCACGGGGTAAAGCGTTCCTGGGGTCCCACGGGCTCAGACTGGCTCTCCTGCTCCTTCGTCTCAAGGGGGACAAGATGTAGCAAAGCCGAGCTGCCGCCAGATGGCGCTGCGGAGCGTCACCCGCGCCAAGATCGCCCCCCTGGGCGCCCACGTTTGCCAGTTAAGACGTCGTTCCTCGATGCCCACGTCTCAGGCCATGCGCTGTGCTCTTCCGGACCTGAGTTCACCTGATGATAACGGAGCCTCACAGGGTAGGAAATCATGACTTGCCAGGTGAGGGTCCAAGGCTCAGAGTGGTCTAGTGACTTGCCTGAGGTCACACAGCGGGCAGGCAGCAGAGCTGGTCTGACCCCAAAGCCAGTGCCCTCGCCACCGCCCTGCACTGCTTGCTCCCAGGTTTTCAGCTTCCGTGTTGAAGGTGTTTTTCTAGATACTGAGGAGTCACAGACAGAAAAGCCATGATCCCTGTGAGGGAGCGAGGATGGGGAACACTGGGGTCCACAGTCTTGACATCTTATTCCTTAATTTTTAACACCCTGCCAAGATCGGAGGGTCCTGCAGCGGTACTGTTGGGGTGTCTGACTCCACCCCAGCTAAGGAAGAAAATAGAGCAGGAGACAAAGGGGACAGTGAGACACCTGGGGAGCAGGGGCAGGCCCTGAAGGGAGGGGTCTGCTGAGGAGGGAGTGCCTGGTGCATCTCCATCTCTTCCTAGGCTCTGCACTTACCAGATGTCCAATCTGATGAATTGCTTTCTTCTCTGGAGCCTCAGCTTCCTAATCTGTACAGTGGGATGGCAATAATCTGGCTACCACCACTTGCAAGAGTAGAAGGAGATTATGTATCAAAGGTACAAGTCCGAATTGGTGTCAGTGTTGGGAAGCAGGTGTCCTGGGCATGAGGGAAAGGACAGCTGTGAGGAGCATGTCCAAGAAAACCAAGCAGCCCAAAGGGGTGCCAGGTTTGGAGTCCAGCATGTGACAAAGGAGGGGGCTTTCTCTGTCCTAGAAGACAGAGAGGGGTGACTCTACAGCAGACCTGTGGAGTAGAGGATGACAGTGACATTTTAAGTCTGGTGGGTAGGTGGGGAGAGGAAACACGAGCCTGGCCACCCCAGGGGACACCTGAGATGCTGTCGGTGGTAGGAGCAGCAGGGATGAGACAGGCACAGGGCGGGGAGGACTGGGCTCATGGTTGCGGGAGGTGACAGACAAGTTGGGACAGAGAACAGGGGCCATAAAGCCCCCCCCGAGAAAAGTATTTCTGAGACCACGAAGAGTGCAGAAGGGTCCAGGGGTTTGGAGGTTGTTTCTGCAACTCCCCGCGAGTCTAAAATTATTTCTAAATAGAATCTGAAAACAACCATTTTAGGTTTACAGGAAAATTCGAGTTCAGAGAATCTCCTCCTTCCCCTCCCCAATTTCTTTTATTTATTTATTTATGAGATTTTATTTAATATTTTTAGAGAGACAGGAGGGGAGAGAAGCAGAGAGGGAGAGAAGCATCCCTGTATGGTTGTCTTTCACCTGCCTCCAGCTACAGACCTGGCTGGAGACCTGGCTGGCAACCTGGTTATGTGCCCTGACTGGGAATCGAACCAGCAACCTTAGGGTTCCCAGGCTGGCACCTTATCCCCTGTGCCTCCAGCCAGGGCCCCCCAATTTCTTTATTGTTAACATCGCATTCAGTCCAGCTCATTTGCTACAACTGAGAAGCCCACATTATTATTAACTAACACCTGCAGTTTACATTAGGGCTCACTCTTGCTGTCTGTGGGTTTCGGCAGGTGTACAATGACATGTGTCCACCAGTAAGTGCTGCACAGGGCGAGTCACTGCCCTGAACATCCTCTGTGCCACCTGTTCGCCTTCCAGCCGCACCCCCAGCCACCACCGACCTTTTCCCTATTGGCATCATTTTGATTTTTCCAGAATGCCATGTAGTTGGAGTCACACAATGTGCAGCCTTTCAGATTGGCTTCTTCCATTTAGTCATATGCATTCAAGTTTTCTCCACACCTTTTTATGTCTTGAGAGCCTGCTCACTCTTCATGGTTGGCTAACATCTCATTGGAGGAAGGCGCCGTAGTTCACCTATCAAAGAGCTCATTTAAAATCAGGAAAAAGCCCTGGCTGGTGGCACAGTGGTTAAGGAGCTGACCTGCGAACCCGAAGGTCGCTGGTTCGATTCTCAGCCAGGGCACATAACCAGGTTGCAAGCCAGGTCTCCAGCCAGGTCCGTAGCTGGAGGCAGGTGAAAGGCAACCATACATTGATGCTTCTCTCCCTCTCTGCCTCTCTCCCTTCCCCTCTCTCTAAAAATAATAATAAATAAAATCTTAAAAAAAAATTAAAGACCTAAATGTAAGACTCAAAACCATTTAAAAAATAATAAAATAATAATAAATAAAGTAAAATAAAATCAGGAAAAAGGCCCTAGCTGGCGGCACAGTGGATAAGGTGCCAGCCCACGAACACAAATGTCTCTCTCCCTTTCCCTCTCTCTAGAAATGGTAAAGAAAATCTTTCAAATGTTTTTTTAAATAATAACTATACAAATACAATCAGGAAAACACCCTCCCTTAGAAAGGGGGATAAAGCGTATCTGGGGGGGAAGGGAGCGGTGTGGAGGAGGTAAGGGGAGACTTGAGCAGGATGGGGCACTGCCAGTGGGGAGGCGGCAGGGGAGGGAGACGGGCCTCAGGAGGCAGGTGGCCACAGCGGGCGCTTATTTGGAGCCCTGGGCCTCTGGGTCCCGGGAGAGAAGGCGGAGGCATGACAGGTGCAGGCGCGGTTGCCATCGCATGTCCCTTCGTGTTGACCTGTGTCTTGAGGAATTTCCTGTCTGGCTTATGGTGGGTTTCAAAGCACCCACCACCCTTCCTGGCAGCTGCCAGGCGTCAACCAGGGGCTCTGAGCCAGGCATTTAGCACCGTCTCAGCCAGACTGGCAGGCTGCCGGTTGCCATGGGGGCCAGGGCATCACTCACCAGCCCCCAACAGCTGAGAGCCTGTCTGACAGCACCGTACCCCATGGCTGGGGAGCTTCGGAAGGCGAGGAGGTTGTTCTTCTAACCTCAGTTCTGAGACCCTTAGATCCCAGGGCGGAATGGGGCCTGAAAGACCATCTGATCTACCCTTCATGTGCCTCTGGGATCTCCATGGTCAGTCCCCCAACAGGTGGCCTTCCTGGAGAATGGCATTTAGACATTAAGATCTGGGTGCAGGTGGGCTCTTTGCCCCTGGGTGCCATTGCTTCTAGTCAGTCTCAGAGGAGAGAGCTAGGGTATGTGTGTGTTAAAAAAAAAGAATAGGAATGGGTGGGTGGGGAGGGGGACAGAGGGGAGCAAAAAAGGGGATGGATGTAATACAACAACAATAAAATTAAAAAAAAAAGAATAGGCATATATATATGTATATATACACATATGTACATATATATACATACATACATACATACAAACATACATAGAGGGCTTGGGGAGGGTACAGGTGGAGGCCAAGGCCAGGACAGACCTCTGGCTTCTGCTCATGAGAGTCAGCCGTCCCTGTTGGTCACAGGAGGAAGGCCTAATGGCCTGGGGACAGCTGATGGCACCACCTGCCTTCTTGAGCCCAAGATTGTCCATTCACTTTCCTGACTGAGTGCAGCAGGTAAAGGCAGGAGGAGAGAAATACCAAACCATGGCCATCTGGGAGACCAGAGGACAGCTCAAAGGAAAGAAAAGCCTGGATTAGACCCCTGCCCTGTGGTAGATCATAGAAGTAGATGTGTGCCCTGGGTGTGGCCTGGCATCCCGTCCCGTGATGCTTTCGCCAGCATGCACTCACCGATGGGATACCGAGTTCATCTGCACGGTGTCCCCACTGACTGCTTTTAACCAAGAAACTCATTCCATAGCAAATGGCACGAGGCCCTGGACCTGTGATCGCCCCACACTGCGCCCCTACACACAGAGAAGCCGGGTAGCACAGTCCACAGAGGACAGTCTCCTGCAAGGGCAGCTGACAGTCTGCAGTGGCTGTTTCGCGTGGTCTCCCTCCTGCTGGCGTGAGGCCTTGGTGTGCAAAGGATGAATGCTTCTAGGGGGCAGAACAGTGGCTTCATTGGATCGCAAATTCAGTCTCACCAGGCCCTTTGGGGCTCTTCCAGGCACTGAACCAACACGGAGCCAACAGGGAGAATACGGGGGATATTCTACTAACTGGGGCACAATTGCAAGGGGAAACCTGGGCACCGGTTCTCACAATGAGGGTGCGAGGACCTGGCTGGAACCCAGAGGATCCTGTGGAAATAGCGCAGATGAGTGGAAAACTCTAATGAATAAAGGCTTGGGCCAGCCATGCCAAACAAAGAATCCTGCCCAGCTGCAGTCCCAGCTGGGGGCACAGGCGACACAGCTGGGCAGGGGACAACACCACAGTTAGGAAATAGCAAGTCCAGCCTCATGCGTTACAGGCTCTACCTACCTTCCCTTGACAGATTCGGCAGCTTCCCCCAGAGTTGCTACTCCCACAGTGTTCTTTCCTCCTATTCTGTGCAAGGTTTGTTGGAAGCTAACTTGGCCCTTTCATCTTTAGGTATCATTCTGTGATTCTACATTCTAGTTGGAAGAGGCCGGGAATGAATTAGAGGCATCCACAGATGGCTGAGCTTTGCACATCCTCAAGTTTGGGGATAGGAGAGGACAGGGTACCATCAATTCTATCGTGGGCAGAAGCTGAGTTGCTTTTGTGACACTCTTCCAGTTCAGGTACATGTGTGAAGATGTGTATGGAGGCCAAGTGGCTCAAGGGGAGAGCTGTACAATTACTAAGCTCTTTCCTCTCAGCCTCATCTGTTCTGGGGGTGCTGGGCACGGGACTCGGCACGCAGCCTGCACCGACGGCTGGCCCATGGAAGCCTGGGTGCTGGAGGGAGAAAGGCTGCCCTCCCCTCTCCGCCCCACAGCAGGGGTGTGTTCCCAGAGCTGCACCCACCGCCGCCACGCCCACAGCCGGTCTCACCTCGCAGACAGACACCCGCACCTGGGGGTGGGGGGTTTGGGGGGCGCATTCCACCCCAGGCAGCCGCTCCCTCCCGGAGTTGCTATCTCCTTGATTTTGTAGTGTCTTCTCTTGGCCTGAAGTTACTGAGTCCACTGTCCTATTGTACTCTACAAGTAACTTGCAAGCTTTCTGCCTCCTCTTCGGACCAGGACGGATGCGGGAAGGAAAACGCCCATCTGCTGAAGGAGCCTCAAGGCTGCGTTGTTCCACAATGCGGAGTCTCGGCTCTGCCTCTCCCAAGGGCCCTGGGCATCGGGGGGCCCCCATGCCGCCTCTTGGTCAACCCGGCAGGCCGAGGCTTGGGGGGATTTCTTACTTCACAATCTAATTCGCGGAACTACCTTCCATTCCGATATTCCTTACTCCGAGTTGAGAAGGGTGAACAGCTGAGCGTGGGCAATGACGACTGCCCATGAAGGTCGTTTTGATAACGACCTTCTGTCCACAACGTTGGCATCGTCTGGACTATCCCGCACACGTCGGGGGCGCACTGGAGGCCCGCGCCCTGCGGGGCAGCATTAGCAGCAACGATGCCCACAGCCCCGTCCCCCTGGATCGGAGAGTCCGCAGCCCGGGTCTTGCTGATACGTTCCGTTCATTTCTGAGCAGACAAGGGCTCTGAAAGTGCAACACCGGGTCCCTCCTGTCAGGGCCTCCGCTTCTCCGCTGGCAGGTGCCTGGAAGTTCCTTCCTGGAGCATCACGAACCAGAAGCTTCTCTTGGGTGGGAAGTTATCGCCTCTGCCAATGTCACAGGGACAGTGCAGACGCACGGGAATGGAAGGACAGAGCGAGAGCAGCACTGGAGCGGGGCAGGGCCCAGCAGGGGGGTTGTGGGTGAAGAGCCCGCCTGTGTGCGGTGGGAAGTGGCCCCCAACTCCCAGCAGCAATACCCCAGGGGTCAGGGGCACCTTGTCTCCTTGCCTCGGGGACAGGCACTGCCCTGGCCACACCGTCCGGTCTCAGCCCCGAGGTCTCCGGCACACAAGTGGGAGGCCCATCGAGCTGGCTGGGAGAACGGGGGTCGGGGGGAAGGGACGTGTCACGCTCCCACCTAACGCTGCTGGCAGAGCTCCGGAGCCCCTGTGGGTAAGATGTGGCCCACGGGGGAAACGGGCTCTGCCCAGGGTAGGTCGGCCTATTCTGGATGGGAAAAGTCCTCTCAAACACGGCAAGGACAACGAGGAAGGGCCAACACCATCAGCTCCAGAAACACAGGAGTAAAACATCTGAACAAATGAGACCAAAGAAGAAAAGGAAGAAAAAGCTACATGAACACAGACACTACACCTCGGCCCTGGGCGTGACAGTGCCCCCCTGCGTGAGCACAGTGGGCACACGCGTGCACACGCACAGCCCAGCAGACGCCCACGGGAGGGCCGCCCGGAACGCCTGCTCTCCCTGGAGCCTCCACGGCCAAGGCGGGCGTGGGCCCAAGTGAAGGGAGGCCCTCCCGGAGTCTCAACAGACCCGGCCGCAGCTCTGCTCCCCGCTGGCCCACCCGAGCCCCTCCCAACCGCTGGCACGAGAATTTATTCTCCATATTGGGGTTCAAACCACTGCTAGGCCTCTTTACCCGACCCAACCTTTCCTATAATGGAAGCCCTCCCCCTGGCCCCTGGCCGCCTCTGCTCAGGACACCCACCCACAGGCAGCCGCCACCTGAGGGTGTCGCAGGTGGCAAGCAGGAGACTAACAAACGCAGTGAGGAAATGCCTGCCTCCCTCGCAGTCTGACCAGGTGCCTGAGGCCCCTGGTCCGCAAGGACAGATTTCAGGAGGGACCTGAATTTAAGGTACTTCGATCTCTGCTCACTAGAGCCTAGAAAGACAGGGCTCCCTAGAGGTCGGGGCAGGACCGGTCCTGCCCTGGGTCCCTCCGAGCCAGGCCGCCCCGGCTGCCGCATGGCCGCAGGGGCCTGCCGGAGGCTTCTACGGGCATCTGGGTCAGCACACGTGGGCCACAGAGCCACCAGGTGATGAGGACTGACTGCAGGTCTCCACCCACCGCAGGCAGGCACAGCCACGCAAGGAATGCCATCCATCACGGTGACCTTTTCTTCAGATGTCCCAATTTCAGGGTCACAGAATGTGCCACAGCACAGGTTTGAACCTGGCCATGACCAGCCTCCGCTCCCGCTCAGTGAGGGGCAGGTGAGAACCCCACCCACAGGCTGGACACACGGGCCCCTGCTCTGGGGAAACGGGCTATTTCAGACGCTGCCCTCAGTTCCCAACCTTGCGCTGGGGACCTTGACTGCTGTCTCGCTCCGGACCCAGCGGGCCCTGCTCCAGAATTCAGAGTCCCACCTCCAAGGCGGGTCAGGGAAAGCAGCGGCCTCTGGGTTACAGTTCTCAGTGTGGCCATGCCTGAAGGGGAGAGTCCCACCCCTGGGGGACACTGGAGGGCGTAGGGCAGGAGGCCACACACAGCCGGCAACACAGGGTCAGAAGGCGGGGGGCTGGGGAAGAGGGAGCGAAATAAACAAAACGTCCCAATAATTTAATGGCAAAGCTGGAAGACAGCATTTACAGCTATCCCGGGACTCTCCAACAAAGTGTCTCCTGGACGCACAGATGCTGGCGACACTGCGAGCTCTCAGCTGACAGCTCTGGCTCGTACCTGTGGCCGCACGCCCCGGTCCAGCAGAGAGGGGTTCAGCACCGGGCCCGAAAGGCGCCAGGCAGCGCACAGCACAACCAAAGGCTGGACACCCCCACAGAAACCACCGAGGACAAAGTGTGTCTATCGCAAGGTCACGGTCGCCATCCTCCCGCTTTTTAAAGTCAGCGATGCTGGAGGGTGTCCAGCGGAGTCCGTCCTCCAGGAGTGAGTGCAAAGGGGCGCAGGCCGCTGGGGACATCCCTTGCGTGAGCAGAGGAAGGACCAGCTGGAGACCTCCCATCCATTTCGGACACACACACATACAGAAAAGGATTATTGCCAGCTGTGTACGTTCACAATGTGATTTTTGTATTTCGAAAGCTTGAATTGTCCCTGCAAGAAAAAAGGGAGAAAACAGAGCATTCAGTACACAGGTCACCTACAGATAACACAGACACACAGGGGAGACCTGAACTATGCAGTGGGGTCCCTGTGCCCGGGACGAAGTCCAGGACCTCCCTCCCTCCCTTACCCCACCAAAGCCAGCACAGCAACCAGCTCCCAAGCCCCTTCAAACACTGAGACCCGACTGTCTGCAACAGCAAAACATTAGAAACCACCCCCAGCGCCTATCAACAACGGACTAGTGGAGCATTAAGGTAACGGCACGTTCATACAGTGGGACGCTGCGTACATGGTTTAGAAAACACAAAGGAGCTCCCTGCTACCGAGGAGATTCCCCCAGAGAAACTGGTGAGCTGAGGTGCAGAACAGCGTGTGCGCATAGTAGGCCGCCTTTTGTGCAGGGGGGCTAGTGAGGTCAGAGTCCATGTTTGCTTGCACACGCATGAAGAAACTCTGTAAGGCGCCACAGGAAACCAGCACAAGAAACCAGTGTCCGGGACGGGGAGGGGACACAGGAGAGAAGCGGAGTGTGGGGGAGCCCTCTCTCTGTCTTACATGCACACGCACACGCACACACACACACATTTTAAAAACAGATGACTGCATTACACTCAAAAAGATCAACCAACCCGTCAACCAAACAACCCTCAGTTTAAAATTCACAACAACTTAAAAGGGATATTCCAAGAGGTGGACTCTGGGTGCCCTTCACTTTAGAAGCTCCAGGTCCTGAAGGAGACGTGTGGGGGGAACAGGCTGTAGGACGGGCCTTGCGGGTTGCCTTCCACCGGGTGCAGGCAGCCTGGCCACCCACCGGGACCCCCTCCTGTTCCCACTGGAGTCCAACGACACCTCAAGAAGTTCACACCGCCATCTGAACCTCGCAGCCTGGGGGCTGGAAGGGGTTTAAAGGTCACCTCATCTACTGCTCTGGCCCGGTGCTTAAGCCTTAAGTTTGTCTGAAATTCTGAAACCGAAGTTTTCATTAACCTGATTTTGAAGCCATTATTTCCTTTTAATTGTAATGGACCATTCTTGAAACTTAGGCTTTCATGGACCTATCCGACTGGGCATAGGGCCACGGGGCCAGATGAACGGATACGTTCAGCCCAGCCAGACGGCGGTGTGTCCTCCGCCCCGGTGGCAGGCTGGCGGTGACCAACAGCACCCCCGACCAAGACAGGGCTGCAGGGTGTGAGACACGGGCGGGTGGGCGGCCTCTGCCCGCTGCTGTTTTCTTGTAACCGGCACACACGGCCATGGAGCCCACCTGCTCATGGCTACTGAGCATTTTAAGGATTTTCGTCTAAGGAGGTGAAGGCCGAACACAAAGAGAACTTAACAGGATGAGCATCTTTTTTAAAAGGCCTTTCAAAAGGACAGACCTCTCTGGGGTGCCACCCGGTAGCTAGCAAAGGGTAAGGAACGTATCTGATCCTAAGGCAAGCAGAGCATGCGGAACTGGCGCGTGTCCCCAGGACAGAGGACACCACTAATGACAAAGCAGCTAGGAAGGAGCGGTTTGCTCTGTTCCACCTCTTCCCTTTCGATGCCGCCTCTCTCCCTACTGACCAGCTGGATCACAAAAGTCAATCGGCAGGGACGTGGGTGCAGGAGGAAGCAGACCGTGGGAGATGGGTCCACTCCGGAGTGAGAGACGGCAGAGCAGGGCTCAGCCCTGGCTGCAGGGCAGTGACATCAGGAGAGGATTTTCACCACAGGCCGGCTGTCATTGTCGGGAAGATTCCTGCCCTGCGCTGGGGTGGGGCCAGGAACAAAGGGCTTCCATGGCAGGTAAACTGGATTCTCGTTATTTCTAGGTGGTAGATCTCAGAGTCGGAAACCCTGGGAAACCACAATCACCCTCAGGCTTGTCTGTTGAGTGGGAAGGGGGGAAGGGCGCAGGAGCCAGGACAATCAGCTGTTCTTCCAGTTTGAGATCAAGGAAAAGAGTGGCGGAGGGTGACGGCCTCCTGATAAGGACAGGCTGGTGGCAGCTGGTTCAGCCTCTCTAAAAAGAAAAAGTGGGCTGAGAACAGCCTGGTGCCAGATTTAGTCTGAGGAATGTGTTCCCCTCAGACGAGCTGGGAACCGACCCTCGTCACACCCCTCACCTAGGCTGCTGTGCGCAGGGAGGATGCAGACAGAAATGGCCCCAGCCACAGGTGGCTTTTTTTTTTTTTTTTTTTTTTAATAAAAAGATGGGCTTCTGTTCTTTTGAAAGCAAACTAAAATTTAGAAAATCTGGAGCGAACTCCCGAATGCGCGCCCCTCCAGCCACCCAGCAATGCTGGGACGGTGCGCCGGCAGGAAGGCTTTATGTCACAGGGCCCCACGATGCTAGGGGGGCGGTCTCTCCTGGACGACCCTTGTCCTGGGACCCTGCTGGGACTCAAACAGCAGAGTCCCTTCAAAAATCGGCCCCTAACTCTGCGCTGCCAGGTGCCTGGGGAAAGTGCTGCCCGACACGGAAACGCCGTTCCCATCTGCTCTGCCTCAAAATGACCACCTCCCGTCCTGCAGACACAGGGGCAAGAGTGCGCTACGGCCCAGGGGACTCTGGAGGGCGGGCGGCGCAGACGCAGGGTGGTCGGTCCTTCTGCAGGAAGCCGCCCGTCTGTACAGAAGAAACCTGCCCGCCCCCGAGCACAGCCATGGGCGGCCCACGGGCTCAAGTCTCCAGCTCCTCTGGGAAACTGCAGACCTGGGAGGTGCAGGGGGCCAATTTCAACGCCTCACCTCCCACGGAGCTTCACTCCCCGCAACACGGAGGGTGCCCCGCAGGCCAGCCCAGACCGAGAAGCCTCCCAGCAGCTGGGGCTCCCAGAGGCCGAGCGGGGCAGTGCCCACGGATGGTGGGGGTCGAAGGAGACAGTCCCACAGTCCCAGCAGGTAGATGCACCAGGTAGCAGATAAGCTGAGGAAAAGCACTTGTGGTTCAATGAGAACTATTTAAACGGTTTTTATTTCTTCAGAGACCATGACCCACTTGGACGCGCGGCAGAACATCAGGGGCGGCTGACACGGCCGCCCGGACAAGACCGGCTGTGTGCAGCGTCTAACCTGCAGGGTCCGGGCGGTGTGTCGAATGTGACGCAGGCCTTTCCAGGTCTGACAAGACAGTGGGGTGGGCTGTGTTCTGTTCGGTCTAACTCTCCTCTCGGCTTCCCAAGCCGCGTGTCAAGGAGCAGACGTGCCGCTTCTGCCCATAAAAAGGACGGGGGGCAACACAGAGTCTAGCTACATGCTCAGACAGGACTTTCCAAAGTAATTCTGGTCTTTTTTCTGGGAAATTTAGTGTTAACTGAGGGGGGAGGGAATAAGTTTTAAGTTTTCTTCCATTCTTTTCCTATTTCATTTTAAAACTTTTTTCACGGAACCTAAGATGCTATTAATGCTATTGACTTTTAAAGGTATCATCGTTTTATGCACTTTAAGAATATTGCCAATTAAACTACGACAAAAATCTTTCTTATCGCATTCACTATAAGCATTCTAATTTTAGGGGTATTAAAAGCAAAGGAAGAAGGGAATCTTAGATATAATTAAATATGGTAATATGATTAAGACAATTCCTTTACAAACATAGGCCTCTGGAAATTTACTTCAAATACCTAGCAGCCTGCAATCAATGTAATCGCACAGCTAGTGTGGTTTTCATCCTTCCTGGTGTATTAGCAACCATCTCAGAATTCCATGTTGACTGCATATAACAGAGAAGCCTTTTATTATTTTTTAAAAAATTTTATTCATTATTTTCAGAGAAAAGGGGAGAGAGAGAGGCAGAGAGGCAGAGAGACATCCGTATATGGTTGCCTTTCACCTGCCTTCAGCTACGGACCTGGCTGGAGACCTGGCTTGCAACCTGGTTATGTGCCCTGGCTGGGAATCGAACCAGCGACCTTTGGGTTCACAGGCTGGTGCCTATCCACTGCCACCAGCCAGGGACAAAAGAGAAGCCTTTTAAATGTTAATATAATAGTATCCTCACGTAGCCTGGGCTGGCATGGCTCAGTTGGAGCACTGTCCTGTATGTACCCCAAAAGGTTGCGGGTTGGAGTCCCGGTCAGGGCACACGCCTGGGCTACTGGTTTGCCCCCATCAGGGTGCATGTAGGAGGCCACTAATCGCCATCTCTCTCACCTTGATGTTTCTCTCGCTCTCTTTCTCTAAAATCAATACACATTGTTCAAAATGTTTACAAATGGAATTTACAATAGGGGATTAACTAGTAAAGGGGCACGTGCAGCAGTGAGTGCAGGAACTCAGGAGCTGTTGCTTTGACCACACAGCCCGCAGAGCCCTGGCCTCTGGCTTCTGCGCCTGGGTCAGCCTCGCCTCCAGCTCATCAGAGAGGAACGTCTTTTTCTTGAAAAAGTCCATTTCCTCCCCGAGAAGGTGGATTCCTGAAGCAGCTAACACATCCCGTTCCACTCTTAAAAATTCCCTATTTCTCAGGAAGGGTGGGGAATAGGGCGGGTCACATCCAGGAAAAGGAGGGCTCACAGGTCAGGCACATGCAGATACTGTCCTTCCATCCATCGCTCTCATCCAGAGGTAAAATGCACCCCATGTCCCCTGCTGAAGCAGCAGGCAGGAACCTGGCACCCCCTTCACTGAAATACTCAAGTCCTTTCAGCAAATGCTTCAGCCAACCTGGTGGCGATACCCCAGGGCCTCTCCCTGCCCAGACCCAGCTGTCTAAAGCGGAGCCCTGCACCCGCCCCAGGCCATTCACTGCCCAGACCTCAGTTCTGTCCCTGGTTCCTCACAACTGACAACCACCACCAGCCAACAAGAAACACACCTTTCACCCACCCACGTCAGACGGAGGACACTGCCTGACAGCTTAAAAATGGCCACATCTGGGCTCAACCCGAAGGATTTGTGGCACATTTATAATCATGAAATGCTGGCGTCGGAAGAGGTCAGAGATGTGGTCAGACATGTTATTCCATGGAACCTCCCTTCCCAAATGGGGAAACGGGGTGTAGCGAGGTCAGGGTTCAGCGGGAAACATGCGACCAGGAAGCCGGGAGTCCAGCAGGTGTGACTGAGACTGCGGCCACCAGCCAGAGGGGCTGGCGCTGACAGTCCCAGCAAAAGCAAGGCTGGGGGCCATGGGGACAGCAAAGCCCTTGGGAAGAGGGGTCCTAAGGCTGAGGGGCATGTCACAAGGTTACAGAGAAGAGACAAGGCCCTACCCTGAGTGTGAGAGACAGAGGGGAGCGCCGATCAGCGGCCGCTGCTGTTCACCAGGCCATGAAACTCCTCCCAGGCCCTGGCAAACCAGAGACAAAAACACAACAGCACATTCAGATCAAAAGGTTTTTAACAAAGGAAGAGCAGACACATAACCCCCTTTCAGATACCCTCTAGGTCCAGTGCAGCTGCCAGACAGGGGAAGCACAGCAGGGAGGTTTCCCACCTGGATGTCCCCAGGTTGGCAGGCCTATCAGGGACACTTGGCACTGGTCCTGGTGAACTCTGGCCTCTCCCGCTGCTCCCTCCGGGCCTCTGGGCCAGTCCTCCCACAGGTCTGCCAGGGAGGCCAACGCAGCCAGGGCCAGGCTCGGTGCCCCAGGCGACGCCTCCCACTCAAGGGGGCGAAGGGCAGTACGGGGTGGGGAAGTGTGGCAGAACCACAGAAAGGGCCTTTCTGCACCCGCCCCTCCTTGAGGGTCAAGGCAGCTGTCCAACAGCATTATAACATCTTGAGGTGCCAGGGGGAAACTAGGTTGCTTTCTGTTTGCACATTGCCAACCTTCTAACCTCAGACCCCAAATCTGAACCAGGTTGTTTCTGAATATACCCATGTAATGGTCTTAAAATTGAAGCTGTGTAGGTCACAGCAGTTCAAAACGTCCAGGGAACAATGCCCGTGACAACCTCCACGCTGATGAACTCAGCGCAGAACCTGGGGTCAGGGAGGGCTGAGAACTTGACTAGGGGCCGCCTCCCGGGCGGGGGATCCCCAGAGGACAGTCCTTGGTGGCAGCCGGCCGGGCACAGGGGACACCAGCGTCCCTGTGCGTCCGAGGCCCTGACACATTTCAAGCTTTCTCAAAACTCCTGCCTTTCACCCTGGCTGCTGTTCTGCCCCATTAGGGACAGAATGTCTGCTGTTCCCTGGCAATTATATATATATAATATATCTATGTAATGGGTCATTGGGACTTCTCAATCTCAAATTCCTTTTCGTCAATTATTCCATCCTTTGTTTAAAGGGGTGACCATCCCTAGGGTGTCAACATACTGTGTCACTATAGGTTAGATTATGGCCACTAAAATGCACTTTCTTACCAGGACTTCTACAGATAGCTTTTCTTCTTTTTTTAAATAGGGAGGGAGGGAGGGACGGGGCAGAGACAGCACAACTCCACTGTCCAGGCAACTCCAACGTGCGTCTCATCAGTTCCCTCTTCTGAACAGCAGCACTTACACGTCAACACCTCACGAGGCGGGCGTGCAGCTAATGGTTTCTTCAGCCAGCATCGCCAACGCTACGGATATGCACTGACTGAACTGAAGAGGAATGTCAGCTCGCCAAATGAGCGTGCCGCTGTCAGTTCACAACTGGTTTCCACCGCGAGACATCCGTCCCATCGCCCACTCTGGCGACAGCTGTGCAGCGATGAGCTCTGCGGCCCCGCGTGGCGGCAGAAGGCAACTCCACTCTTCACTCCCAGTTAAGACTTAAGGGCCAAGCAGGATCCAAGGCTGGGGCAATGACCCAGGACACCCTTCTCTCATTGTAACAGCAACTTAAATGTCCGTAAGAAACGACATGGTTGTGTTGACGCTTCATCTCATTTATCCTTTTGTTTCCAGAAAGGCCTGTCCTACTCCACACAGAGCAGTTCTGTGCCAAGAACCTTCAGACATACGGAGTTCAGAGATCCCCGCCAACCCATTCCGGCATTATTGTCCTCCCCCTTTCTCCAGAAGTATCATCCTTGTGTTAAACCTCAACATAAAGAATCTAGGTAATTTCTTCACATGGACTCAGTGGAAATAAAATAATTGCTCATAATAATTGGTAGACTCACCCTCATGCTTGGCTAAGAGCAAGTCAACTACCTAAAGCTAGGTAGGTCAGTCTTGCTTTTTTCCACCCAGCATCCCAGGCATATTAGGTAATGTTAACACTTGTTTCTCCTAGCTGGTGGCACAGTGGATAAGGTGCCAGCCTGTGAACCCAAAGGTCACTGGTTCAATTCCCAGCCAGGGCACATAGCCAGGTTGCAAGCCAGGTCTCCAGCCAGGTCTGTGGCTGGAGGCAGGTGAAAGGCAACCACACAGTGATGTCTCTCTCCCTCTCTGCCTCCCTTCCCCTCTCTTTAAAAATAATAAATAAAATCTTTATTAAAAAACTTCCTTCTTTTAAAGGCAAAAAAAGAACAACTTAAGAGTCATATGAATGAAGCCTCTAAAAAACAATTACCATGATTAACATAGGTCAGGGGGAATTCTGAACAAATTCAAATGACAAAGGTAACGGAGTAAAAAGAAAATTAAAAAAAAAAAAAAAAAAAAAAAAGGTAACGGAGTCTTTGAAAGGCCACTCGTTTTGGCTCACTTACCAGCAAGCAAACTCGGAGCAGAGACCTCACTGCGGCGTAACTCTCACCTTGCCCCACCGACCCCCGCCCAAAGCTCAGTCACAGCCAGGCCCTCGGCTGGCCTTCAGTTGTCCCGGACAAGCTCAGCCTCCTTCTAGCCTGGGCTCTTTACTCTGAACACAGGAGGGAGCACATTTCATGAGCCAGGCCAGCAATTCCACTGGCGTGGCCCAGCACCACCGGGCTATGATTTTACCATGACAGAACCTTGCTTACCAAATTCAATGTTTTAAGTACAATGAAATCTAGACAAGATCAAGGACATTCCCCACGACTTGACCCATTTCTCCTCTAGAATAAAGAAATAAAGAGAAAGCACCTACTCTCAACTTCGTCTGCTGAGGGGTCTGGTGAGTCTTCCCAACCTGTGGCCCTGAGTGACGCTGACCTGTCCTCCCCGCTTCCACTGCAGCCAGATGCACAAAGGGCAATGGGGCTTTTCTAGCGCTACCACAAAGGCAGTGCTGCTTTTTAAGGTTGTGCACCCCGTTTTATCCTGGTTCTGGGCTGCAAGTCTGTCTGTGCTAGGAGGCTTCTCAAACGGAGGGCACAGTAAGTCACTGGATGCACACAAGGCCCCAAACCTAGAAAACCTCAGCCACGATCGGCCTGGTTAAAAGACGCCATGCACCTGGGCAAGCACTCGGGCTAGAAGCACCCCCCTGTCCACGGGACCTGCTCACCCTGTGAGGCCGCTGTCAGCACCACAAGGCGGGAGGCAGCGGGGGGCGGCCCCTCTGCAGCAGGGCAGCCTGGGTGTTGCTTTCAGCAGTGCCCGCCTCTCGGCTCTCCCAGGGCACAAGCGCAGCAGGGAAAGGCTGCAAGCAGTATGACAGGGCCGGTGGCAGAGCCAGACAGTTGAAAAAAGGATATCGGAAATTGGATGGACATGTAGCAAGGTGGAGGTACAGTTAACTGAGAAATCTAGGCCACTCCTGAAAAGGTCCCCTCACCATTTCCAGAAGGCTTTTTCCCTCTATCTCCCTTAAAATCTCAAGTCCCAGCAGTGGCCATCCCTGGCTCAACGCCACCCGTGTTGAGAGCCACGAGGCGGGCACAGAGTAGACAGTTCTGATGCCTGCTCACACGTGGCAGGACCAGAAGGGTTTCAAGGTCAGTTCGGTGCTTTCTGATCAACCCTGACTCAGGAAGGTGAAAGTGATATAACACGCATCCCCTGGACCTGTTACATGAGCTGAAATTAAGGTCAACACATGTCCTGTTAAGTGGGAGGCAGGAGGAAAAGGCCATTGGAGGCAATTCTTTGACACATGCTGCAACAGAGAACAGGCACTTCCACGTACTGACACATGTCCCATTTCCTAGGCGCTCCAACCACTTTTGTGTATGCAACGTACAAAGCAGCAATGACACACACTCCAAAGGCGGAGCCCAGCGTGCTGCTCCCGACTGTGTTCTGTGGACCCCAGGCTACTCGGAGATGGGTGGTCCATCAGGATGGTACAAGCCTGGGGTGCCGCTGCCAAGGGCACAGTCACTTTGGAAACCTTCACATTCCACCCACAGCCACCTTCACAGATGCTATTAGGCAACCTGACCCAGGGTCTGTCACCGTGTTTGTTTTTGACTCTGGTGGTAGCTCCCGAGAAAGCCTAAGGGACCACGAGGCTTGATGCGACCGCACACACAGGCCAGGGCCCGCAGGCCACACAAGCCAAGACACAAAGCGAGGGAGGGGCCGGCACGTGCTACCTTAAGGAGCAAAGTCTCAGAGGACAGAGGTGCCGCCCCAGCCCAGCTCCCAGGCACAGTAACCTGGGAGAAAGGAAGGGCCAGGCCCCGGAGACCCTGCCAGCGGAGCTAGCTCAAAGAGGAGGGTGGCCTGGCTCTGCAGGGAAGCGCACAGGAGGGGCCGGCAGGGAGCTCGCGGCCCGGGCAGCTCTGGAGTGAGGAAACCCGGTCAGCACCAAGCAGAGAAGCTATGTTCAGACAGACACACACAGATGGAAGCAGGACTGTACCTCCAAGCAAGAGATTTCTTTGAAGAAAAGGCAAAGTCAGCGAAGCAAAGGCCAAGGTTCCCCCTTTCCGACTTTAACGACCTTCCAGTTGAATTTAACGTCAGAAATCACTCTGTTCTTGTTAATCAGCGTGGCTAGATGGAAACTAAAATTCAAGTACCAGAACATGGGGTCTCGTGTGGAGTTAGATGTCACCTCATTGTGTCAGACCTCAGCGGAAGTGGACCAGAACACCTCGGGGCACTGTGCAACGACTGGCTTATGGAAATGAGGCTGCATTCCCCGGATGGCCCTCCACGGAGAAGTCTGCGCCATTCCTTACTGTGGTGACAGTCAGTCTGAAAGGCCACTTCTTTGATGCGCCAGAAAGAGCAAGAGCATGAGACAAGCTAGTTTAGCACCATTTATTAAGTGATCTCAGCTGTTGTTGTAGCTGCTGCATGTCAGCCTGTTCTTAAAACATAAAATGCTCTTCCAGTTCCTCTTGTCCAGGACAGAAGGATCTTCCAGGTAGCAGAACAAGAGCCTCCGGTGACGCCAGCTTCAATGACGGTGCCATCCAGACAGGGAGAGGGTCATGGCCCATTCAACCGCGGCTTCCAGAGGTTTTGAAAAAGGAGCCTTGGGGGGCCCAGCCTGCCTGGCATTCTAGTGGAAGTGCAAAAGGTCGGCACATTGGGAGAGGAAAGAGAAGGAGACGCAAGGGAAAGGAGCATCTGGGTGTCAGGAGGGCTTTCTGCCGCTGCAGGGCTGGAGGGCTAGGCAGACCTCTGGGAAAAGCAGCGAGCAAGACTAAGGCACAAAAGACTAAAGCTCACAGGCTCTCCTAGACTCTGTATGGACCTGAACCCAGTTCTACAAGTCAGAAAAGAACTGCCTCAGGGCATGAGACAGGGAAAACAGTAGAGAGGCGAGAGATGCAAAACACCTCTTTCCCTTGATTATCCAGGTGAAAAGCTTGCTTTCTTGGGTTGGGGATGGGGGTGGTTAGGGGCTCAGGACTGGGAGAGTCCCAGAAAAAGCAAGTGTGGATCTCTCCAGCCTGCACTGAGTCTGGCTGGAGGGCAGAAACTATTTCTACCCTCAGAACAAAGAGCCGGAAGCGAGGAGTCGCACCCAGCCACTTGACTACGGACCAGCTCCTCCGGCAGCGTCCCCACTAAAGATGGGCCCGGGGCTAGTTTTAACCGACTCCTCCCCCAGCGTGATCTGTGCATGCAAAGGTGCCCAAATGGTCTGTCGGATGAACACCATCAGTGGGCTCATTGCTAGTCTTTAATCATAACATGACGACGATGATGTTCCGTCTAACGGTGATGATGAGAGCAATGCTAACACTCGGCCCTGCACGGGAAGCCTCCTTCTGAGGACCTCCATGACAAAGGTGCAGTGAGCTCCCCACAACCATGGGAGGTCGAGTCCTGTTACCCCCGTGCAGACAGGGAAGCTGAAGCCGAGTGGCGGGGACTTGCCACAGGCACAGACTGATGCTGCAGTCAACAGGGAGGTGAGCCTACAGTGCTGACTCCTCGCGGGCTAGCTCCCATCACTTCTGAGAAAAACTAACAGGCAATCCCCACAACTTCTTCCTCACAGCCCCGCTGTAGTGAAGACTCACTCACTGAGGAGCAACCCTGCCTGGTGGCCTCCTGTGTGGACACCCAGCCCCACTTCCCGAGGTGCTGGGCAGAGGACACAGCACAGCTCATCTCCCTGCTGGCGATCACACCTCTCTGGGATTCTACTCCCACAAGCACACTATTCTGCTTCCTCTAGGATTACAACTGTGCAGGCAAGGAATTGGTCACATTCCCGATAAGATGTTAATTTCCAGGACAGAGAAACAGACAGAAGCTAACAGGTAAAAAAGACATGCAAAAGTGGGGGCAGGAGCAGACAGGGGGGACCTCCTTGTTCAGTGAAGTTACCTTGGAAAACAGCAGGAAAAGGAAGAGCCCTTTGTCTTTCCGTTGAGGGCGGTTAGCCAGCGAAAGACAAGCCAGCCTGTGTGAGGAAAGCCAGCCCCGCTGCAGCTGGGGCTCCGCAGTGGGACGCTCTGCTGCAGAGACATGTGTGCAGGGAGCCTCAGCAGCCAAGAGCCGCTACACGGGCCAGAAGCACTAGAGGGGAGGACTGTCTGTCCCTTCTCCGTAAGTCAGTCTCCTGTGCGACCATATTCCTCTGGACCCAACTAAGAACCTATTTCTGCTAAGCTTAGGGCTATGTGCCCCCAACCCCCCCCAACACGTACTTGATGCTGTCGGTGTGGGTTTTGTACTCCATAATCGTGTTGGGAGGCAGATTAAGCACTCGCCGAAGTGTGTCCCGGATTCGGGCTGTGGTGGCTTGGTCGCTGGCAGTCTTATTCCATATTGAAATAATGTCCTCCTACAGGGGGCAGAGGGACCCATCAGAGCCAACCGGAGGCAGGGGAGCGGAAAGGCACCCCGGGAAACCCACAGGGAGGCTTACCTGAAACCGGACAGAGACCACAGCCCCGCAGATCTCCTCCCCAACCATGAACTGTTCCCCCAACATGGCCAGGATGAGGTTCTCCCAGCAGCGGGACGCCAAGCCCTTCCGAAGTCGGATAATCCACTTGCCACCATTTTTGTTTGCATCATCCTGTAAAAAGACAAAGCAATCAAGTTAAATATGACTTTATAGCTTCTTTCCTTTGTTGTGATCCTAAGAGGTCTTATCACTATCCAATTATTCAACTTTTTTTTTTAAAGATCTTATTTATTATTTTCAGAGAGAGGGGAAGGGAGAGAGGCAGAGAGGAAGAGAAATATCAATGTATGGTTGCCTTTCACCTGCCTCCAGCTACAGACCTGGCTGGAGACCTGGCTTGCAACCTGGCTACGAGCCTTGGCTGGGAATTGAACCAACAACCTTTGGGTTTGAAAGCTGGTGCCTATCCACTGTACCACCAGCCAGGATTAATTATTCAATTTTATAGGAAAAATGGTGGTAAGAGTGCGAGGAGACATAAAAGAAAGAAAAACAAGGTGCGGATCCTTATACAAAGCATTACAAAAATGGCTCAACAGACCCTTTAAAAACAATCCTTTCTGAAACTATTTTAGGAACTGAAACGATGTTAAGATATCAAACAGTTTATTCCTCACTTCATTTGCTAAGAGTTTACCAAGTGTCACCATGTCACAAGTACACAGACAGGAAGCCAGTCTCCCCCAGACTCAGTCTAGGCAACAGGCCAGAACATGAACTTCAGCAGTGCAGTCTGCCAAGTGCTGCTGCATCAGACACGCTCAGGGAGTTCAAGAGCAGCAGCATTCTAGCTGGGCCTCTGAGGACCCGGGAGGTATCCGGCCTGAGCTCGTGGTGGGCCTGCAGACGCTGGAGGAAGCACGTCTGGGCAGACTGAGTGGGACCAGAGGGCAAAGGAAGGTCCAGCAGCCCCAAAGGGAAGATTCAGAGAGGATGGGAGATGAGGCTTGAAAGGTACACTAGCTACAAGAGCATGTGGGAAATGGGGAGCTGTATGACATTTTTAATGGCGGGAGGGTGAGAGGGGGCAGTAGTGCGATCACATCTGTCTTCTAGAAAAGACCATGGCATCAGAATAGAGATGGATTTCGGCAAAAAGATCAGAGAGCTCAGCTCTGGGTCTCCAGTTATTGCTTGGAGGTTTATTTTTTACCCACTTTAATCATAAGTATATGATGGAAATACAATGCAATTCTATGAGAAAATGGATAAAAAAAAAAATCCTTTAATGTCATTATTATACCCTTTCAGTGTTGAGACGATCTTTCAGATCACCCAGCAACAACCTCCTCCAACCCCCCCAGACCCTCAGACAGGTGATGGCACCATGTTCTTTCCTGGAGGTCCAGGTCTAAGGAGGTGCCAAACAATAATGCACTTTTGATAGAAGACTTTAAAATACTTTTAACCTTGGCAAGACTAAAAAACAAAACAAAAACCCAAAAACAAACAACTTGCTCAGAAAAGCAGTCTGAGGCTTTAGCCCTCACCTCCCACATGGGTTTAATTCCTTCTTTGAAGAGATGGAAGTCGCTGTGGCCTGTCAGGTCCCCGGGACGTACCATGTGGCTGTAAAACCTCCAGAATTGCTCCACCTGTGAAGAGAAGGCCCCAGAGTGCTCAGGATGTGACTTTTCTCTCTTTCTGAATGAATGCAAGACTCACCTAAGAGAAAAGCATAAACATGGAAGACACACATTTCAGGCTATACTTCTGAAGGACACATTTTCATATGGAGGGCCATGTGGGAGAAAAAGCACGTTAGATAAAAGCTTATGGGGTTAGCTGGATAAGAGAAAGATGTAATGCTATTGATATAAGAACAATCTTTCTGGGCGGGAAATGCCAGCCTCAACCAGGAGCCTCTGTGGCGAAGCTGGTCCACCAGCATGCACCCTCCCTCCCGCACGGGCGTAGGAGAACCAAGATCTGCTATGGGAACCTTGTTCTACCCAATGGAAACCCTTTGGTCCCAGGTATATTAAGAGCCACATAGCCTCAGTCTGAATGATCAGACTTTACTCAAATACAGCATTAGCTACAATGAAGTGTGTTTCAGCTCCGTCTAGTTCCTGAGCATGGCCACAGGATCAACCACGGGCACTATGCCACACCACCGGGCCTTTGCTGAGGCCAGGACAGTACAAAACCAAGTAGGATCCAGCCTCTCATACTTAGGGTATAAGTCCCTCCTTTTCATTTCAATTCCAGTTGACATTCGATGCTGTTCTGTGTTGGCCTCAGGTGTACAGCATAGTGGTCAGACAATCACATACTTTACAGAGTGGTCCCTTGATATTTTTCAAGTGCCCACCTGGCACCAGACATAATACAACGTTAATGACTATATTCCCTTTGCTGTACTTGACATCCCCACAATGTCTGGTAATTGCCAATTTATATGTCTCAATCCCTTCACCTCTCTCACCCAGCCACCTGCCAGCCCTGCCCGGTAACCATCCACCTGCACTGTAAGGCCCCTTCACTAGAACATCTGTGTTGCTCCTTGCCCATCCTTCCTGGTCCCTTGGGGGACACAGACGCGCCCTCTATCCAGTGTGCGCTCACTTATGCTGCCGTGCTAGTCCCACTCCGCTCAGCGGTGCCCTGAGAGGAGTGATGGTGTTACGATTCCTGTGACTCAGAGAACACCCCCTAAGTGCTGGCCAGTGAAGAGGCTCCCTTCAGAAGGAAAGAGAATGCGTGGAACAGCCTGGAGAGAAACAGCTAGGATCCACCAATGCACTGCTCAGGAGCTCTAAACGCACACACAGGAAAACGCCAGCCCAGGGCAGCTGACCACACAGATTCAGGCCATGTTTCAAGGTCTGGATGGCAAAGGAGGAGGAGACCTTACGCTGGGCAATGGAAGGCCCTTCAGTTCGCAGATCGGGATGGAGGCAGTCCCTCATGCTGTAAGAAGTCAGGGGCGAAGGCCATTTGCAGGACTTAATGCAGTCTGTCCCAGCAACTGCTGTGTTTAACTGTTTAATAAGATCATCCGGCATGGGAGTGGTCACACTCTAGTGACCTAGAGCTAGACATGTTTTTCCACCTGAACAGAGTGGAAAGGAATGAAGTACCCCCAGTAGAAAGTGGCTCACTGTGAATGAGGAATTGGAGGGTTGTGGAAGAAGGCGCACAAACCATCCCCGATGCCTCGGTCAAGCACTCGTTTGTGAATGATCTGCTCTTCTCCATTCGTATAGCCAGACTACAATCTCAGTCACAACCTCGCATCCAAGCCAGGAGAGACGAAGCAAGCAGCCCAAGAAACATCATTAAACTGTGAAAGACATTTTCCCCTTCTCTTTAGGGAATTGTGGTTTCTGAAACTCTTAACTGAAACAAAAAGTAAGTATTCAGACTCAGCATATGGGGTGCAGAAAAGACCCCAGAACAACCGTACTCGTTGTATAGTTGAGAACATGGTGTTAGAACCTGCGCCCACAGTCAAGCCCCAGAAATGAGCCTGGACCCCAAGACCAATGCTCCTTCAGTCACCTGATTTCAACAACTTTTACATGATGTTAAATACTAGGATTAAGGGCCAATGAGAAGTATGGCTTTGAAATTAATAATAGGTTTCACAAGGTTATTACTTCTCTGTGAGAACTGTAATAGTGTGCGGCATCTCTTAATGCCTGGAATTACATGGGTGGCTTGAACTGCCACCCACCCAGTGAGCACTGACGAAGAATTAACCCAGATGATGCTGGTGACGGGCTCTATTCAGCTCAATATGCCACGCCAGGGAGGAAACAAAAACCCTCCTGTCACAAGGCGGGTAACTTACGCTCTCCTTACGAGAGAAAGAAAACGGCTAGAATATTTGTAATTACCACAAAATAACCAAACAGAATCCTGAATGAAAACTTCCTCCCAGTTTAAGGTATCGTCTCTGATCCTCATGTGCTCAGCCGGTTGTTCCCACAGAAGCTGCTGTGTCACCTGTGATGCCAGCATTCCACACAGCAGGTGATGCAACTTTTGTGACAGATTCAGAAATGCCAGGAATGGATCTGATTCTTGGACAATGTAGGTGCGAACTGCCGGGACATTTGGAAAAAATAGTGTCTAAGTGGACCCTCGCAGCTCTTCCCACAGCACCCGCCTTCCTGGCAGAAATTCCTGGCCACTTCTCACCTCCCAAAGACAAGGCCTTCGCTCATTTCAGAACCTCCCAGTGCCTGGAGTTCATTCAACAGGTATTCCTTCAACCAAATATGCTCCGATGCACAAGCTATTTTTAATTTTTCTGAAAGGCCTAAATTTGCCAGCGATGAGGGAGCATATATCCACTCAGTATGGTCATCACACAGCCTGATAACCGGTTCTGTCTGATTAATCATAAATGAATGGATAGATACATACACCTTGTCTCGCGAACAGACAGTGTAAACACCGCAGCCGCGTGAAAAGCACCCCGATGTGCTGGAAAGTGAGAAAGTGTGAGCTTTGGTGTGTGGCTCCCACGGCCCAACCATGGTTCCTCCACTTAGTCAAGTTAAGTACAACCGAGTGAGACTTGGGGTCTGATCCTTACCCCAAGCCGCCCTTCCTGTCTGTGAAATAGGGGTAACATCCCTGGACTCACAGGCTACCACTCGCTCAAAGTTACACCAAGTGGCTAGTGCTGTGTCCTTTTTCTTCACTACTTGATTGTTAGTATCTGCTATCTCTCAGGGATTCCTTTTCTAGTGTCTGCATTTTTTTTCTTTTCTTTGAGAAAAAGATTTATTTAACTTTAGAGAGAGAAGGGAGGAAGAGAGGGAGAGAAACATCGATTGGTTGCCTCTCGCACTTCCCCAACTAGGGACTAGCCTGCAATCCAGGTATGTGCCCTGGCTGGGGATTGAACTGGTGACCCTCTGGTTCACAGACTGGTGCTCCAGCCACTGAGCCACACCAGCTAGTGTCAGTGTTTTAAATAGGGCAGACAGCCCCATAATTTCAAGACAATAACAAACTCCACATTTGATCCTAGCCAGAGATGGAATGCATGGCACATAGGAAGTACATGATAATCTTCACTGAACAAGACGGGTTCTACTTGAGCTTCTCAGAACACAGACCTAGCTACCTGTGAGGGGGTAAGACAGTCTGGGCACCTTACTGACAGGACCCACAGAAACAATGATTAGCATTCTCATTTTCTTTCTGAAGACCGGGAAAAGATGCTCCTTTATACACATAATCACTAACAGATCCAAAACCCTAATGAGAGGTTCTTAAATACAAAAGAATCGCCCTGACTGGTGTCATTCAGTGGATTGGGCATCATCCTGCAAACCAAAAGGGCACCAGTTCAATTCCCAGTCAGGGTACATGCCTGGGTTTCAGGCCAGGTCCCCAGTCAGAGACATGTGAGAGGCACTGATCAGTGTTTCTCTCCCTCTCTTTCTCCCTCCCTTCCCTTCTCTCTAAAAGTAATAAGATCTTATAAAAATATATTAAAAAATTACAAAAGAATCTCTCCAATTTTGCTCTTGATGTAAGCACTGAGCTTTGTGAGAACAGATCTCACATACTGTAAAATTTTGTACCCCACCCCCCAGAGACTGCACTGAGTAAGGACTCAATAACTACCTACCTAAACAAGCCTGCATTTCTGTATTGTTCCCTTCTGATCAATTCCACAATTGACATACTAGTTACCTACAGATGTCCCACGAGAAACCCAAGAGTGAACGAACGTGTGACCCAGTCACAGCACAGGCCTGAGTGCACTACGGAGGCTCCCTGAGCACTCACGGAGGCAAAGGTGCCGATCTGTTTGATGTTCTGCTCGTAGCTCTGCGAGCTGGTGGGCCGGCCGGGGGTTCTCCGGGAGTACCAGAATGTGTAGTTGTACTGCAGGGGATGCTCCGCTGGTCCAGGGACAACAGCCTGCAAATTGAAGACGGGGCGTCAGTCCTGGCCATTTTGCTCACGCTCCGAGACTGAGAAAACATACCGGCATCATCCCTTCCTACCTCCCCAACGTATTACCTGTAACGTGCCCAAGATTCCACTTAGACAGTAAATTTCTGCAGCAGTTAACTGATGCTAAGCTCCTGTAACATTTTCTCCCTGCTCTGATGGCTTCTGTAACGTTCTGCCCCTAATGTAAGTGTCTGGTTTGTATCTTATCTCAACTGTAGTCCCAGGTCCAGAAGCACCTCCGCTACGACACTCCATCACTCACTGGCTGGTGATCAAGAGCAACTTGTTCAACCTCTTGTGCCTCAGCTACTTTTCTGAAAACTGGATTAAATAGTAATAATCATCTCATAAGGGTGCTGAGAAGATCAAATAAATTAATAGACATAAAGTGCTTAGCACAGTGCCTGGCACAGAGTAAGTGCTCAATAAATGTCAGCTACTGTTACTATCATTATGAAATGTTACCTCCTGGATCCTTATTTCCATTCACGTTCATGTCCCCTTACTGCCTAAAATGCTTGTATCTAGAGAACACTCAATATTGTCGAATAAAGCAATAATGATTGCTTTGATTTAAAATCAATCCTCACTCAAGGACATGCTGATGAACTTAGTGATTTTTTTTCTTTTTTAGAAAGTAGGGAAGAGATGAAGAGAAAAATCAATTGGGCCCTGGCTGGTATAGCTCAGTGGATTAAGCATCAGCCTGGGAACCAAAGGGTAACCAGTTCGATTCCTAGCCAGGGTACATGCCTGGGTTATGGGTTAGGTCCCCACTTGGGGGTGTGCAAGAGGCAACTACACATTGATGTTTCTCTCTCCCTCTCTTTCTCCCTTCCTTCCTGTCTCTAAAAATAAGTAAAATCTTAAAAAAGAAAAAGAAAATCAAAGCTCTGGCTGGTAGCTCAGTGGGTAGGCACTGGCCTGCAAACCCAAAGGTCACTGCTTCGATTCCCAGCCAGGGCACATAACCAGGTTGCAAGCCAGGTCTCCAGCCAGAGGCAGGTGAAAGGCAACCATACAACGAGGTTTCTCTCCCTCTCTGCCTCCCTCCCTCCCCCTATCTCTCCAAAAAAAAAATGAATTGGTTGCCTCTCATACACACCCTGACTACTCGGGACTGAACTTGGAACCCAGGCTTGCGCCCTGACCCAGAATCGATCCTGTGACCTTTTGGGTTTCAGAATGATGCTCTAATTGAGACACATCAACCGGCCATGGCTGCTTTGATTTTTCAAGGAGTTGACCCATCTATCTCTAATTCTCTCATTTTTTCTCTCTTCCAAGTCACTTTTAGTTTAAGATTATTAATGACTAAAGAGTCTAAAATTTCAGGAACACACAGGACTTGCACTACTTGGCAGCACCTTTGAGGCCAAGAACGGCCTAGCCAGCTTCAGGCTGTTCTCCCCCATCTCGGCCGGGCGCAGGCTACACGGCAGGGCAGCACCTTACGGTCCCGTGGAAAGGGAAAAGCTTTCAGTCCCAAAATGAACTCCAGTGGCTCGACAATCTTTGCTTAAGAGCAAATCGGGAATTACACAGTGTGCACAATCCCGTGGACCTGCTACCTTCCAGGTAAACAGATCCCGCCAGGTAACCAAGCCCCAAGGCAACTGCCTCTTCGCTTAGCTCACCTTCCTCTTGCTGCTGCTCTGACCTTTGTCTCGTTCAGTTTTTTCCTTCTCACCATCTTTCTGTGTGCTGTTTTCTTCATTCTGATCATGGTCCCCACTGTCGTCATCTTTCAATCTAAGTAGAAAGGCAAAAAAAAGTTATCTCATGACTGAGCTCGTTCTCGCTTACCTAACAAAGCTCCCAGGTCAGATGAACCACCCTGTAAGCAGCCAGGAGTCGTTCGGAACACTGGCAACGAGATGAGAGAAGGGCAAAGGACTCCAGAAAGTCAGTCAGGATGAAACCAAAATGAAATACCCATCGACTAACGTGTGCATTCTAGAAAGCACTGTCTTCCACTTTCCTAACAGGCTGTACAAAGAAGCAAGAGGGAGACATTTTAGCCCCCACTGGCGTGGCTCAGTGGATTGAGTGCTGGCCTACGAGAACGAATGACCACAGCTGGATTTCTGGTCAGGGCACACGCCTGGGCTGCGAGCCGGTCCCCAGCCAGGGGCATGTGAGAGGCAACCAGTTGATGTTTCTCTCACAAGGCAATATTTCTCTTCCCTCTTTCTCCCTCCCTTCCCATTTCGCTAAAAATAAAACTTTTTTAATTAAAAAAGAGGTAAACAGTTTAAGGGATTGCTTTCTTTGTCAAAAATAAAGAGTTGATAATCCGAAGAGTTTCTGGATTCAATGCTTTGGCATTTCAAATGAAGTTTAAAGTACCTACCCTCCTTGTCACACCTTCCAACCCTCTCTCCTGGCCTTCCCCACTGCTGCTGCTCCAGTGCAGGCCTACTTCCTGTCGTCTCAATCACTGTCATAAACTCCTGGATGTCCTCCCCAGCATAAGCCACCTCCTCCTGCCAGCCATCCTCCACACAGCTACCAGCACAGTCTTCCTAAATGCAAACTGACCATTTCAACTTCCACACTCAGAACTCTCAACTGCTGCCCTGACCAAGCTGCTCGGTTGGTTGGAACATCATCTCCAACACCAGAAGGCTGCGGGTTCAAGTCCCGATCAGGACACATACCTAAGTTGCTGATTCGATCCCCAGTTGGGAGTGCATATTGGAGGCAACCAATTGATGTTTCCCTCTCCCTACTGCTCTCTAAAAATCAATAAACATATCCTCAGGTGAGGATTAAAAAATAAATAAAAAGGACTAAAAAAACCCCAAAATTCTCAACTGTCCCTTGTCTTTGGCTGCCCACCCTGCAGGATAAAGTGCAATGAAATTATGACATTCTAGAATCTGACTCCTGCCTACTAGTATCCAACCCACCCCCCAAGCAATCCATAGTCCCACATCTGTGCTATTTGCAGATGCTACCCCTCGGTCTAAGGTGCCGTTCCTCCCACATCTGCTTTTCCTACTAGATGGAGGCTCCCCTAGAACAGTGTCTTTTAATCTCTGTACCTCTGGCACCTAGGTCAGGAAGATGCTGCCTCAATGATACACAGGGAAGATGACTGGAAGAAGGAATGCCTTATAAGCATAGTCACATGTACTCTGGGTGCCACCTTTTCCAGAGCAGTGACACTACCCGAAGGCTTTCAGGCACACCTTAAGTTCACTGAATTCAGACAAAAAGATACAGAAGGTGAGTTTACAAAGAGAGTAAGAATGCTGTTTAGTCTATAGCTGGACCATTAACTTATACATCTTTAAAATCACCACCTTGGCCCTATGACTACCTAGTCAAATGGAATTAGGCAATTCTCAAGAAAGGTACTAGAAGTACTCAAACTATAATTCAGATGTTACTCTGCACAGATAGAGAAACCTGTTGTAAACCATTTTCCTCTTTTTTTGGCCATGAATCTTCACTGCCTAGCACGTGAAAAAGCTTTCAAGCCCCGGCTGATGTGGCTCAGTGGATGAGTGCTGGCCTGCCAACCAAAAGGTCACGGGTTCAATTCCCTGTCAGGGCTCATGCCTGGGGCTGCAGGACAGATTCCCAGTTGGGGGTGTGTGAGAGGCAACTGACTGATGTATCGCTGGTCCATCAATGTGTGTCTCTCTCCTTTTCTTATCCCTTCCCTTCTTAAAAAAAAAAAAAAAAAAAAATTCTTAAAAAAAGAAAAAAGCATTTAATAAATATCAGAATTCATAAGCTAGCCCTGTGCTGGGGTCCCTGCTCTGCCCGTTTCACAGACCTAGCTGCAGGCCTTACGCAAGTGTAACGTCCCATCTGCACCCTGGACAAGACATGGCAATGAAGGGCACCTGACCAAAGGATAGTCTAGCCTGGCCAATAACCTATGCCTCAGGGCCTTGCTCAAAACTATGAGCAGATTCCTTCTTCAGCTTTTCCAAAAGATGACTGATCACAGAGTCAGAGCTGGAGCAGGCATGTGGGTCCCACGAAAGCTGGGGAGAGGGGATGGAACAGATGAGCAGAGTCGGGTCGAGACAGGTTTGTGATGCTGTCATTTCACTGGCTTGGTTCGGTCTCCCTGGACTTCAGGGAGACCACAATTGTGCTTCTGCCCCATCACCTTGTGACACTTGAGTTGGTTTGCTTTCCTTTCCAAAGAGCCTGTCCCGCACACAAGTCCCACAGCATTTACTGAGCACCTACTGTCAGTGCCAGATACTACAGTGCCTGAGAGACACTCGGGCCTCAGGCCTGTGCCAAGCCATACAACCCCCTTCACTGCAGTGACCACCCTGCTGGCAACCTTGACCTCCCCGTCAGGCTCACCGTGTGGCCTCTTCTCAGGCAAACCCTTTCTTTCCCTTCTTTGAGAGTCCTTCAGGGCTGGGGCTGAGGGCCACTTTCTCTTAGAAATAGTTCCTAACCTCTCCCTAGGCCAAGTCTAGCTCCCCAGTCCTGGACCTCCCCAAGTAAATGTTTCTGCTTATCCCAGCTATGCTGTCATGGCCGGGATGTGGTCTCCCGATTAAGAACATCTCGTGGGTTTTCTACTAGACACCTCCTAATCCTCCAGGGACTCAAACCGGTTCCCTCTTCTCAGCTCCCGGCCCCCCATACCCTCGGGTTCCTTTCCCTAAGTCTTGGTTGAGAGGAACAGTCACCTGGCATTTCTCATTTTGCTATTCCAAGCCAGGCCTGGAGGTTCCTTTCTTTTTAGTGGTTTTGCTGCTAGAAACAGAGATGATTATGTCACAGAGACAACACCACTGGGTCCCCTGAAGCACACTTCCCGACTCCCTTCTAAGACAGTCGTTGGAGCTAACGGGCCTTCACCTTGTGCAGCGTTTCTCAAGCTCAGAGCAAACCAGCCACCCTACGCTCTGAGCCGACGCTTAAGGCCAGTTATTTGCATCTTATCTTCCAGGGGTTACTATTCCATGTGTGCAGCTGGGTTTGAGCCAAAGTACAACTCAGACTGAAAAATGAGTGCTCCCTAGACCCAAGTGGCCAACCGGCGTCTCCGAAGTGGTCCAGGCTGCGTGGCACCTAATTAGCTCACCAAGCTTCTGCTCAGGTATGTCCTCACACTTTCTGATGAGACTCATTCCTTGTGGGTAAGAACGTGGTTTAATTCAACTTTTTATGCCTAGCATCAGACAAAAAAAAAAACATGCTCAGTGAATGGGTTTCTAAAATCAACACAATACCGGGCAGAACAGGATGAGTGCCAAAGACAGAGGAGGGACAAAAGCAAGTGTCGGAGTAGGGACTGAGCACAGGGGAAAGAATCTTGGGGTTCTGCTTGTGAATAGATCTATGGCAAGACGTGGGGCGGGAAGCAATTAGTCTTCAGTTACACTGTGGAAGTGGAGCCCACGCAGTAAAGGAGTACAGAGTTCTCCATGAACCTGAACCCATCTCGTGAGGCTTCCACACTCAGCTCCAGCCCCGGACCTCTAGGGTTCTGGCAAATTGACCCAAATCTTTAGGAACCACTGGTGCACAGTGCACAAGCCAAGTATGATGGTCTAGAACCGCAGGCTTTTTGCATGACAAACGAAAACAATAGAAAAACTAGGGGCAGGAGTGCTTTTTCAATTGCTAATTTCGAATGAAAAACAGCTTTGGGTTTTTTCCTGCATGGCTAGGAAAATGGACGTTAACGAACTCTGGCCCTACCATACATTGATGTCTCTCTCCATCTCTGCCTCTCTCCCTCTCTCCCTACCCCTCTTTATAAAAATAAAATAAAATCTTAAAAAAAAACAACAAAACACTCTGGCTCGCCCTGGCTGGTAGGGCTCAGTGGACTGAACCTACAAGGGTTCCCAGTCAGGGCACATGCCTAGGTTGCAAGCCAGTCCTTGGCTGGGGCGTACCACAGGCAATGACATACTAATGCTTCTATCTTCCTCTTTCTCCCTCCCCCTCTCCCTAAAAATAAATAAAATATTTTTAAAAAACCTCTTTGGCTCAGTGTAAGGAACAGTTAGTAATTATAAGTGATCCAGATTCATTTTTGTCAACAGATGCTTAAACCAAGGTTAAACAACCACCCTAGGTTTGAATCCTATCACAAGGTTCTCCTTGTTGTGGACAAGTTCCTTACCCTCAGAGCACCTCATTTCCCTTACCTGGGAAGGAGGTGACAAGGTCCCCTTCGCAGGGTTGTTGGGGGTAGGAAAAAAACACATGAAAAGTATCTAGCAGGCTGCCTTTGGAAGCCATGATTGCCACTCCTAAAGTAGTTTATTGCTGATCTCCAAATGATCTGGGTGGGACTGGGCCAGATGACCCAGTAAGGGTCTCATGATAAAATGCTGATTTGTTCAGTTAGGTGGAGGAAGGGGTCCAGGACCAGAAGACAGCTCCACTGCGGTGGCACTTGGCTCTGGTGCTAGGCGCTGCAGTGGCTACCATGGGGAGGGGTTAGTAAAGGGCTCTGCCCTAAACTAGGAAAAAATCCCTCCCGGCAACCAAGAAACATTTCTGAGCAGCTGCCTGGGGCCCTGGAAGCCAGGACCTCTGAAAACGCAGGCCAGCACTCACCATCCTGGGAAAAAAACAATTCCCCATCATCAGCAGTGGGTCACAACCTAAACTGATAGTAAATCCACTTTACATTCATACATTACTACGGAGAAATCTACACATTAAGCCATGCTGGATGGGACCTGACCCCTTAAACGCTGCTCTGTGGCAGCAAGGCACTCGTGTGGCTTGGGCAACAGCAGCTCAGAGACTGGGCACCTTTTCTGCTGTAAGTGACTAGTAGCTGGTGGGTCTGGAGTGGAAATCGAGGTCTCGGGAGGAGCAGGCAGATTTACTCGATTACTAGAAGCCGAGACATGATCCACCTCAAGCTGCAATCGCTGGAGGGAAACACGCAAAATTACTTGGCATCTCCTTTCCGCAACTCCAAGTTGGCGCTGGAACTAGGACTCAGATTGGGCACCTGGGAGTCCGGAACGGGGCCACAAGTCTGCCCGCTGGCCCTGAACCCCCGCAGCCCCGGCAGGGTGCGTGGGAAGGGAAAGGACGGGCAGGAGAAGGAAAAGGAAATCGGAAGCGTCTCGGGGAGACGTGGAGAAAGAACTCTGCCCAACGGAGCGGCCACCGTACGGAGCGCGGCGGCCACCTCGGCTCACCGCGTCTTCACAACTCTGCCACGCGGCTCCCCACCGTCCCCACTCGGCAGGGAGGAGAAGTGGCCAGCGCAGGCCGGGCTGGGTGTGCAGGGACGCTGGCTGCAGGCATCCCGGAGCGGCCCGGCTGCGGAAACCCCGCGCCCCGCCACGCCGCCGACGCCCCCCGCACCCGCCGGGGCGGGGCGTCCGAAAATCATCTTCCGGGCGGCGCAGCCACCTCTCCCGGCTCCCGCGCTTCGCCCTCGGTCCAGGCCGCACCGGGGTCCCCGAGTCCCCGGACGCTTGCACCTCGCTTCCCCAGCTCCCTCCTCCCAGCCGGCCGCCCGGGCCGAGTGCAGCCCGCCGCCCGGGGCAGGGACGCGGGGCCCGCGCCGTAGGGTCGGTGCCGCCGCCGGGCGCGGCGAGGGCGAGGGCAGGCGCGGGGGACGGTTGGGGGAAGGGGCCCCCGGAGGCGGCCGCACGCCACTCACGCGTCGAACTTGTTGTTCATCCTCTCGCCGTCGCCACCGCCTCACCGAGTGATTTCCGCTCCGCCGGGTCCCTCAGCCTAGGGCCCGGCCACTTCCGGTTGCGCGGGGCTCGGCGGAACGTAGGCGCGCGGGCCCCGTGGGGGGCGGATATCCCGGGACGCCCGCCCAGGGCGGCTGCGCGGAGGCGCCGGAGCTCGCGCGCGCGCCCGCTTGGTCGGCCGCGTGGAGCCTGGCGGCGCGTGCCCGCCCCTCCCGTGGCCGGGCGCGCGCTCGAGACTCGGCCCCGACCCCAGCCCCGCGGCGGGCTGCCCGCCCCGGGCTCTGAGCCCCTCCGGGCAGGTGCTCTCGGGAGGGCGACGCTGTGCCGTAGTGCCTGCGTCTTCAGGCTGCCGGGCGGCTCGAGCGAGGTGACGCATTTGGGGTGCTGTCAGGGGTAGCTGTTGTTCATCATGGCTCACTCGGGCCCGTAGCTGCGGAGCTAGCCTGTCTCCCCTGAAGACGGAGAGGCTCACCCCAACAAAGCTAGGGAGAGACTTGCAGGAACCAGAGCTGGTTCTGTCCGCCGCCATCAAGTTGCCTCCTGGACCCAAGTCTCCGCGCCAGACACAGCGCGTGGGCAACGAAGCCGCTGGAGATTGAGGCCCTGCGGCCAGCAGCCCAGTACTTGAGAGAGGGGGTTAGATCTGGGGTCCTCGCCCCTGCCCGCAGCAAGGTTCCACTGCCCGGTCTTCATCTGGCACTTTCACGTTTTGGAATGCCCTCCACCCTCACCTTTGATCTTGAGATGTGGGCAGATAGGAACTAGTGCCTGTGCCCACAGCTGCAGATGAGGAAACAGGCTCAGGGAGCACTAATGACTTGCCCACGTTGACCCTCTTGTCCCCAGCAGAACTCAGGCCCCATCTGTGCGCTCCAAGCAGGGTCTTGCTTCCCCCAGGAAGCCGTCAGCTGGCCAGCTTGTCCCCTTCCAGGGGTCGGGGGAGGCTGGTCAGGATCTTCCTACGCCCTGAAAGCTGAGCCCAGCACTTCCCTGCTACCTCCCAGCCTCCCTCCTTAGCTCTTCCTTAACCGTCCTGTGGGACCAGTGCAAATTCTCAGTGGGGTCTTAGAATGTCTAAGACGAGGTCAGAGTTGGGAATTCTGGGCTCCAAATCCTACAGCCGCCAGTGTTCTGGGAAACCCTTCTGACTCAGCCTCAGTTTGCACATCTGAAACAGGGATGTAGTGACTCTTACTTTTCGATGATGCTATAAGGAGGTCTTAACAATGGCAAAAGGTAATAGAACTCATGAAATTGTTTGTACCAATGGCAAAAATGCCTATGGATAGAAAGGTCATTGGTGCAGGTGAGTACTGGGGTGTTTACTGCACCCCAAGGCAGGGGAGGGAGATGGCAGCTGGAGTGGGTTGCCATTAAAAAAATTTTTTAAATTATTTTTATCCTCATCCGAAGATAATTTTTTACTGCTTTTTAGAGGTGGAGGAAAGGAGAGAAAAACATCAATTCAAGAGAGAAGCATCGCCTGGCTGGTGGCACAGTGGATAAAGCACCAGCCTGCGAACCCAAAGGTCGCTGGTTCGATTCCCAGCCAGGGCACATCACCAGGTTGCAAGCCAGGTCTCCAGCCAGGTCTGTAGCTGGAGGCAGGTGAAAGGCAACCATACATTGATGTTTCTGTCCCTGTCTACCTCCCTCCCTTCCCCTCTCTCTGAAAAGTAATAAATAAAAATTTTTAAAAAAAAGAGAGAGAGAGAGAGAGAAAAGCATCGATTAGATGCCTCCCGTACACACCTAGACCAGGAGTCACACAAATCTGGACCGGGCACCAAACCTGCAGCCTAGGCATGTGCCCTGACCAGGAATCGAACCCACAATCTTTTGATTATAGGACGACGCTCCAACCAACCAGCCAGGACTGCCATCGTCTTTTGAGAGAGCATCTCACAGTTCTTTCAACTTTTTTCATTCCAGGGACTACAGGGAACTCCTAAAAGGGAAGGGAGGCACAGGTCTGGAGGAATAGGACCTTACCTCATTGAGGGCATCTTGAATCCCCTTCACCCACACCTTGGATCCTGAGGTGTGGGTAGATAGGAATTTCAAAAATTTAGGGCTTCAAAATTTACAGGAGTTCTTAATGCTTTGTTGAAGTAAGGCAGGTGCCAGGATGAGCTAGCCACTGTCACATGGATGCTTACCCCTACAGCACACCCCGCCCACAGCCCCATCCCCAAATACTCCATGACTCCAACTCCATCTCTTTATTTCTCCAGCTTTTCTCTGGGCTGTTTGGCTTCCATAGCCCTGAAGGCTGCTTCCCAAAGAGCACACTCATGATCTCAGGAGAAGAACACAGCTGATAAGACTACATGGCTAACAGCGATTGGTTGGCTCAGTCCAGCAAGGGTAGGTAGGGGCGAGGGTCCCCAGGGAACGGCAGGGCGGGCACCCGGTTATAATGCGCCATGAGGAAGATGCCCGCAGTGCCGCAGACAAAGAGAGAGAGCATGGCCAGGAAGCAGACACGGTCCAGCACACGGCCCACCAGGAACCACTCCTTGTTCCCCTGAGAGCAGGAGGCAGGGTATGGGATGACCAGCAGTGGCACCAAGCCAGTCCAGGATCCCTGAATCCTCCTTGGCCTTCTAGCAGACTCTGTTCTCCATTTCCTTGGGCTCTTCTTACCTACTTCCAGTCCTCCACCTGGCTTCTTCCATGACCCCCTGGCCTTGATGTCCCCCCTCTTCCCCACTCCCAACTTTACTTTTCCCATCCTATTGTCCTACCATGGTCACCCCATTCATCCTGTCCCCATGTCAGGCGCTAGCCCCTCACCCCCAGACTGGCTTACACTGTCAAAGTGACTCTGCTGGTGTCGGGCATGGGCAATGAAGTTGCAGGCCTCCACACAGGCCTGGATGGCCGGGGCGGCCTGCTTCAGGCTGCTGCACAAGTCCTGGCCCTGCCCTGGCTCTGGGCCTTTCTCTGATGAGATGAGAGGGTCAGGTTTGTGAGAACGAGGGAAGAGAAACAGAGAAGGTCCAAGTCTCCAACCTGGACACTTGCCCAACACTCCTCTGCAGTGCCTGGTGCTCTGGCCGACAGACAACCCTCCCTGCCTGGAGGCTGGAGTCCACAGGGAAGAGTGTCCCCTGCATCACACCCTCTGCCTCACCTAGTTTCTCCAGCGCCGCCCTCACCAGCCCATTGTGCTGGCGCTGCCTAAAGAGGAGTTCACTGCGAGGCAGACGGAGGGCCGCCTCTTCCCGACCTGCCATCACCCGCCCCAAGGAGGAGCCGTTCTGCAGCCTGGAACAAGCATCGGGCACAGGCGCTGGGGCCGGCGGCCGCACGTGCATCCGCAGCAGCTGGGGCAGCCTCCGCAGGAACACCTGGAGAGGGAAGGTTCTGGGTGGCGTGGCTGCTTCGGAGTAGAAGGTGAAGGCTGGCACCGAGGGCTCAGGCTGCCAGAGGTGTGGAGGCAGCACGGTGGGCAGGGCCTTGGCCCTGATAGGCTTGGTGGTTCTGTGGCAGACACCAAGGCTGGGTGTCCCGCTTCTGTGCACATCAGAACCACCAGATTCCAAACACGGGGTCCTGGACCCCACCCCTGCTGTTCTGGATGTGATGGGGGTCCTAGGAATCTGCATCTGTGACAAGGGCTTCAGCTGGCGGCTGCAGGTGGGTTGCCTACGGCCTAGGGTCTGGTGCCAGACTGCCTGATCTGAACCCTGCCTTGCATTTTCTAACTGTGCGTTAATCTCTCCGTGCCCGATTTCCTCATCTGAAAAGGGGAGGTGATACTAGTACCCGCTGCAGAGGGGTTTGCAGAAGATTAAATGAGCTAGTGTGTGTGATATGCCTGCCAGTTGGTGAGCACTTGGTACTGTTAGCTCATTTAGGCACATGCTTCACGATACACCGACAGATCTGCTGCTGGATGCAGCAGGTGAGGAATGGGCACAGGGACCAGGGTGCTGAGGAAGGTGCATGTCAGTGGCCTGGGCAGGCAGGTATTAGGACAGGCAGGGAGGGGCCTTGCCTTGCGGACCGTGCGGGCCATGGAGTGCGTATGTGGGGACCGCAGGGACACGTTGAGCACGACCACAGCATTCACGACGATGAGGATGGTCACCACCAGGAGGAAGGTCAGATACCTGCCAGGGTGGGGTGGGCAGGAGGCAGGGTAGGCAGGAGGCAGGGCTGGCCTTCGGCTCTGCCTCCCCAGCTGCCAGTCCCAGCCTTAGTGGCCGCTTCCCCCAGATCTCTTGGGTGAGGGGCAGGCTTGGGAGGTGGGTGGCAGGAGGGCAGGGCTGAGAAGAGAGGGTGAGGAGGTGGATGGCAGACATGAGGACTGGCCTTACTTGCTGATGAGGGGCACTGCCTGGGAGGTCTCGGGTACCTTCTTCGCCACAAGGAAGAGGAAGACAGTCTGGGCCAGGAGCACGTTGATGGCCACAGTACACTTCTGGCCACCCGCTGCCGGTGACCCAGAAGGGCTCTCAGAGCAGGCCTTGGTCTCCCTGCTGTGGGGCCCCTCCCCCTCCCTCACAAGGTGCCCACTGCCTCTGGTCCACTCTGCCCTGCCAGCTGTCCCCCGTGCTCCTGGCCGGGCCAATGGCTCCCCTCCCAAAGGTCCAGGTACCCTTGGCAGGAAGGAAGTAGATGAGGATGGCGACGGAGGAGATGAGCACACAGGGTGTGATGATGTTGATGATGTAGAAGAGGGGCTTGCGCTGGATGAGCAGGTAGAAGACCACCTTCTGGTGGCCTGCCTCCTCTGCCGGGGCCGCAGCGTCCAGCAGCATCTTGGCCGGCCGGTGCCGGATGGCCCACTCCCCGTTCTCTGTGGGCGGCGGGCCAGGTGGGCACAGGGCGTGGGCTGGGCAGGCCCCTGCAGCCTGCGTGTGCCGGGGGAGGGCCACCGAGAGGCAGGGGGCGCGAGGGCAATGGGATGCTCGATCCCCCTCCCTCCAAAATGGGAGCCATTGCCCTGGGGAAAATCAGAACTTTGTAGGGCCTTGAAACAACCTGTTTTATGGTCTGCTTAGTTTTCAACTCGAGGTGCATGGGAGGCGGCGGGAGCTTGGCCTAGCCTGGTCCCCACAGCAGGCCCAGCGGGGTCCTGGGTGGCCGTTACCTGTGAAGGCCTCGGGGTCGATGAAAATCCACTCAATGGTCTGACCGTCTTCCTGGCTCAGCTGCAGGTTGATCTCGCTGGTGCTATAGGTCTGGGACCTGGGGTGGGGCAGCGAGGGTGAATCTGTGAGGCCTGAGGCGTGGTCACCTGAGGGCAACGGTGGGCAGTTTTGCCTGAAAAAGTGCTGCCAATAATGTCGATTCTCTACAAAACCCTGGTGGCAACATGGGGGCATACAGGTTCTCTGGGGCACCGAGGAAGTTTCATTTCAAGGGCCGGGCGGCTGCAGCTCAGCTCCATGGGGTGGCCTGGTGTCCAAGGGCAGGGGTGACAGCGCTCCGCTCTTCCTCTGCTTCCGGCCAGAGGGGCCACTGGTCAGAGCGGGGGACACCTGTCCCTACCACTCGGGTGTGCTTGCAGAGAGGGGGCCCCCTGCAAGGTCTTCCTGTGAAAAGGCTGGTCCTCTGAACTGGAGAAGACCCCCACCCAGACCCCCTCCCATATTATGGGCAAGGACACCCAGCCCCTTGATGGGTTTAGGGGTATCGGTCTCATGGGCCTGTGCGCGCTGGTACACAGGTGTGCACTGTGTATGTTGTGGCATGTGTAAGCCACCCCCACCCCAGACAGTCATTCCTCCCCGTGGGCACAGGCGGGGAAACTGAGGCAGTAAGGAGGATGAGCGAAGGGCCTGGGGCTGAGCAGGGGCTGAGCAGACACCCCAGGGAAGCAAGCGGAGCCAGGCCCCAGTTAGGGCGGCCCCTAAGTGCCCCCCGCCACAGCAAATGGCCTCACTGGAAGATGAGGGAGCAGTTCTGCCAGTCGAAGGGGAAGTAGGTGACGGAGACCGGGCAGGAGGAGCGGAAGATGGCGGGCGGCAGCCAGTAGACGCAGCCGTCGGGCGACACCAGCACGTTGCAGTAGAGGGCCACCTCGAACACGCCGTCCACGCTGCGGGCGAGCCAGGCCCCCGCTGCTGAGCCCCGCGCCGCTGCCAGCCCCTGCGCTGCGGGGACCCGCCCCCGCCCCGCGCCGCCCCTTCCCCTACCTCCCCCCATGCCCACCCCTCCGGGCCCCACACCCACCCCGTGGTCCCGGCGCCCGCTCTGCGCAGCCACGGCCACTGACATCTGCTCCTCTTGCGAAGCGCCAGGGCTGAGCGCTGCGCTTTTCCTGTCTCCACGGCCCTTGCCTCTCACAGCTGCCCTCACCCCCCAGTTAGAGGAGGGGGGTGGCCCAGCAGGTGACCAGGCTCAGTGGTGATGGAGCCAGGTCTACAGTCTGCTCATGGCCCCGCAGACCCTCAGCACCTGCTCAGTGTAGCGGGTGCACAGCCCTCCAGGACCCCCAGAGCAGGGGCGGGGGCGGGTGGGGGGCACTCTCTGCTCATCTCTTTCCCCAGCTGTGCCCTTGTCTGGCTAGGCCCTGCCGCTGTGTCCTGTTGTCCCCCCAGCCCGGCCCATGTCCCCTCTCACTTGTTCTCCAGCACCACGTCTGGCCTCCACACCATGGTGGACGGCACCCTCAGCACCCACAGGCCTTCGTAGTCTTGTGGGTCCCAGCGGAGGCGATAGTCACACCACTGCTGCAGGGGGAGGGGGCGCAGAAGAGGCCAGGGCAAAGGGTTACAGGCAGCTCTGGGGAACTTGGGGCCCTCCGGCGGGGGAACTGACAGAGGGAGAGCGGCAGAGTGATCGCTTACCATCTCTATCCAAACATTGGTGGTGAGGGCCTCCTCTCGCTCGTTCTGGGGGTGCAGACCGAAGTGTAAGCTTCCATCGCTTGCCCTCCCCAGATGTTGGTTCCCACGGGCCGCGGTTGGGCCCACGGGAGTGCTCCAGCACCCCGGCCCCTCCCCACGGCTGCCCCGTCCTCCCTGCAGCAGGTCTCAAGGCCCGTGCCCTGGCCCTTCCTCCCGAATCGTCCCGCAGGCCTGCAGCTCACCAGGGAGATGAGGTTGGTGAGGGTGAGCTTCAGACTGACGTTGACCACGTCGGAATCCCGCTCGGCAGGCCGCAGGTGGGGGTTGTAGGCGTGCATCAGGTCCGCCAGCAGGCGCTCCTCCTGGCTCCGGGCCTGGGCCCCTGCAACAGACCGTGATGAGCCGCAGCGCAGGGGCTCTGGGGCAGGAAAGGGGGGCGGCCACGAGAGGACGGACATGGGAAGGCAAGGAGCTGGGGTGGGAGGCAGGCTCCAATAGCCCTCCAGCCCCCCCCCCCCAGGTCTCCTGAGGCCTTGGGTCCCGGCCCTGGGCTCCCCCGGCCCTCAGGCCCCTGGGCCCACACCCAGGCAGACGGCCAGCAGCAGCAGGAGGAGCAGCTGCCCCTGACCCCTGAGCATGGTGCTGCAGGTTTCCTCAGTGACGGGGTGGGATGGCAGCTCCCCAGGTCTGGGGCCAAGAGATGCAGCCTCTGGGGCTCATGTAACAGCCCACACTCCCACCCAGCCAGGCCAGCCCAGCCCGGCAGCTGTCTGACCACAGCACCGTCAGCTGTTCTAGGATGGACAAAATGCCAGGCTCAGGTTACCTGGGCTGGGAAGGGGACAGAGGGGCCCCGACTGCCCCAACTGTCCCAACAGAGATGGTCCAGCCTCCATCCACACTCAGAGTAGCTGCCCCAGGCTTGTGGTTCAGCTGCGGCGCTGCGGGTGCAGCCGGCCGAGTGGGTGTGGGAGAGAGGGCAGAGTGCCTGCTCACGGAGACTCCCTCCTCTCGCTCCCTCCAGCGTGTCAGGAGTTGGGTGTGTGTGTGTGTGTGTGTGTGAAGGCTGTTGGTTAGGTGTGTTTTGTACCTGAGTTTCTCTGACATGGTTGAAGACCCTAAACCTCTTCCACCGGCTTGGACACTCAAGGGGCCGCTCCCTTGGGCCAAGATGCCAGAGGGGGAAATGCCTACGAGAAAGATGCGCTATGTGCCCCAGGCTTGGGCACCCTAACACAAATTGGGGTGCCAGATCAGGGTCTCCCTTGCATCTGTGGCATGGGGTCCAGGCTGGTCAGCTTTTTAGGAAGGAGAGCTGAGAAGGACCTGCAACTTGGGACTCTTGTGAATAGAACAGCCCTGAATATAGGCCCCTCCATGAGGCCTCAGTATTTACGGAATCATCCATAGGCTTCTGGAGACCCTAGCGTATGGCAGGCACAGTGCTAGGCTGGGGGGACCCAGGATACACCTGAGCTGCTCGTGGGAACTCACAGTCCAGTGGGACAGGCGGACGAGATGGAAGTCATGACCCCCTGAAAGTCAGATGTGGTCCGGGGAAGGGTGGGACTGAGGCTGATCTGGGAGCTGATGGCTGTGACCACAGGCTCGGGCCACCTGCCTTCTGAACATCCATTCCCAGCAGACAGGTCAGCATGTCCCAGTTCGTGGGCACGACAGAAAACGCATGTTCCCTCCCATTCATGGCACTCATCCCTTCAGCATTCTGGGGACAAGGTGGCAGATGCCTCTGAGGTCTGGAAGGGAACATCATTTGAAAACATGCCCCCCCCATCCCAAAAATAAATGACGCCTGTGGCACATCAATGTGTGTTGGTAAGCTGGAAGTCAGGTGACATGCCCCGTCCTCGGAGATCTCAATGAGGTTGGCTCAGTCAACCTGCCTTGTAGCAGGGCCACACGTTCCTCCCCACCCCACCAGGAACTGGAGCTGGGGAGGAGGAGGTAGCAGTGGCGGCTGAATCCCTGGTCGCCTGCTTTCTCTGTGTTACGTGGCGGGTGGCTGGCCTGCCATCCTTGCATTCAGTCCTGCGCTGGACCACCCCACACTCTGCTTTCCTGGACAGCACCGCCCCCCCTCCAGCGGCTGGAAAAGCTAAACGCTCGCTTCCCAGGCTCCCTTGTCAAGAGGATTGTCCACGTGATGGTACCCTGACCTATGGACTGTCTGCAGAAGTCAGCCGAGGGGCTTCCAGGAAATCTTCTATTTCTTTGTTAAAGATTTCATTAATTTATTTTTAGAGAAAGGGGAGGGGAGGGAGAAAGAGGGAGGAAGAAACATCAATGTGTGGTTGACCCTTGTGCACCCCCAGTTGGGGATCTGGGAATTGAACCCGTGACCCAAGGCCTGGGCATCTCCTGCCTCCTGACGAAAGGGGTCAGAAATGGCTGGCTCGCTTCCTGCCAAGCACAGGTGTGGAGTGTAGAGCTCAGGCAGTTAGTGTGCAACCTGGCCCAACAAGCCCGTGTCCCTCATAGCTTTGTGGGATAACGGAACGAACACTGCAGCCACTGCCCTACAACCCTGGTTATATAAAAAAGAGCAAACCTTACTTGTGTCGGTGATGGAGGACTCAAATATTGGAAAATGTTAGTTTCAGGTAACAGCTAATAAGCTTAGTCCTCAGGGTACGTAAAAAGCTATTGTGCCCTGGCTGGTGTGGCTCAGTGGACTGAGTGCTGGCCTGTGAACTGAAGGGTCCCTGGTGTGATTCCTGGTCAGGGCACACGCCTGGGTTGGGGGCCGGGTCCCCAGGTGCGGATGTGTGAGAGGCAACCAATCAATGTTTCTCTCCCTCTTTCTTCCTTTCCCTCTCTCTAAAAGTAAATAAAAATAAATAAGCTATTGTTTCAGGAATTCAAGGTATGGCCCACCTTAACTCCCATTATAAAGGGCCCGTTTATAGTGGAATTTAAGACAATCTGTTTGGGTGCAAACCGCTGTCTTCTCAGATCGCAGGCCATCTGAATAAAGTGCCCGTAAAGATTCAATCTCCGTCTCTGCTTATTGGGCCTGGTAGGTGACAGGCAGCATGAACACCGGCTTTTCCGGTTTCATAGGGACGGCTTCATGGGAAGCTGGCCCCTGTGGGTGTGACATTCTATTCTACGGAGGGAAGATGATCGAGTTCTGTGTCACCCCGAGAGTGGACGGGTCCTGACAGCGCCCTGGAGGTGCGGGTGAGCCCCCCTCCCCCCGCAGTGACTCCGGGATCATGCACAGCAGGCAGTTTCGCTTGGGTGTGGCATTCAAGATGCGTCTTTTTCTGGAAGGCTCCCAGCTAGCTACCTGAGCTGGGCGACAGGATTCCCCTGCCAGCAGCGCCACTGCGTGGCAGAGAGAAGTGATGACAGAGGGTGGAGTGAGGGGACAATTGCCATAAGCCCTGGACTTCCGCTTATCTGACGACAGGTGTAAGTCCAAGCTAGTTTTCCTATTCAAAGGGGAAACATCAAAAGTGTGTGCCTTGGATCTGTGCATGATTCACATGGGAAGGAAGAAGTAAGTAGGGTCAGTGTTGTCCTTTACCCCCTGTTCCATCCCACGTGTCACCTGCACAGGTGAGCTCGGGAGCTCATGAACTCTGAGAGGGGAAAAGGGTTGAGCTGTGAAGGCCGCACGCTGGGTCTCAGGAGCAAGCGGTCGGGCCTCTGACCTGCTCCAGCTCCTAGTCACTGTGCCAGGGTTAGAGGTAGGAGACCCTCGAGAGAGCCCCAAGAGACCCATCCTGAGTGACAGAGGCCCTCACATGAGGAATGAGATAAATCAGCACCCCATGCCCTCACACTGACTAGCAAGTTGCTTTCCACGATCTCCCCCGGGAGGGACCCATTTACCCATTTGGCAGATGAGAGAACTGAAGCTAAGAGATGAGACGCGGCTTGTCCAAGGTCACACTGCTCCAAACAACTCAAAACTTTCTCTCACACAGCAACACACATTTATTATCTCCCCCAGTTTGTGGGGGTCAGGAGTCCAGGAGCACCTCCGCTGGGTGGTCCCAGCCCAGGGGCTGCTGTGGGGCTTCAATCTTATCTGCAGGTCCATGGGGCTGGGCGGTCCACTCCCCACGGCACTCCCGTGGCTGTAGGGGTGGGGGGGCACAGCTCTGGGTCTTAGGCTCTCCTTAGGGTGTTCACCCTGCCTCCCAGCTCCCCCGAGTGAAAGAGTGCAGGAAGGACAGCAAAGTGCTGCAATGCCTTCTGTCACCTGACCTCAAAAGGGACATACTGTTACTCCTGCCTCATTCAATTGGTCGCACAGACCAACCCTGGCTGGTGGGGGGCACTGCACCAGGGTTGATGCAGGAGGTAGGGAATCACTGGGGCCATCGTGGAGGTGGCCTTCCTCACAGAACCTCGTCTCCCGGCTCCTCCAGCCTCAGCCCTTGGCCCTTGGGGTAAGATTGGTGGGAGTTCCCTTTGGGGTAGAGGTGCCAGGTTTAGCCAATAAATACATAAAAGGCCCAGTCGAATTTGAATTTCACATAAATATGAATCTTTTTTTTTTTTTAGTATAAATATGTCCCAAATCTTGCCTGGCAACCCTACTTCGGAGAAGAGGCATAGGTGACCAGGAAGGGACACTGCTATGGGAGGGCTGCAGTCTGGGGCTCTAGGTGGACCGCTGGCCTCTGGCTGCTGGGCCTAACCCTTCCTCCCCAGCCCTCAGCTTCCTGCAGGGTCCCAGCCAGAGTGGCCAAGGCAGAAAAGCCACTGTGCAACCTTGGTGCTCCCACCCCTGTCCACAACCTGCTTCCTAAAGGGCCTGGCGAAGGAGGTGCCCCCAGCCTTGCCTCCAGGTGGGGGCGGGGTGGACAGGAGCAGGGAAGTGTGAGGAACCAGGAAGGGCTGGCACAGGGGTCCACCTGCTCTACCCCTTCCTGGGGGAGGGGAGGCAAGAGGAGGCCTCTGTCTTTCTCACAGAAAGGTCCCAAAAGGCCCGCCTGAGTGGCATTGAACTAGGTCCCTGTCTGCTCCCAAATGTCCTGCCCCACCCGCCAGGCGGTGCCCACTCTCAGACGTCCGGTAGCTCCTGTCCGTATTTACTGAGACCCAGGCCTCTCCTCCCTCTCCCTCCCAGGAGCTGGTCTCCAGGCCAGCCTTGCAGGCCCCCCTGGGCTCAGGTCTCAGGGCCAGGAGTCGCCTCCCTGGAAAGAGCCTGTTCTCTTGGGCACCCCTGCCACCCCTGCAGCCCGTCCCTTTCAGGCCAAAAGCCCCACTGAAGCTGCTCCAGGAGCAGGGCTGGGCCGGCCCGGCCGGCTCGCACTACATGAAGCGCCTGTCCTCCTCCCGGTAGGAGAAAGGGTCCCCAGGGAAAGGCTGTGGTGGGGGCGGGTTGTAGGCGCCCTGTAGGAAGATCCAGGCGGTGCCCATCACCATGATGGGTGTCACCACAAATAGGCAGAGCCGGTCTACTGTGCGGGCCACCCGGTTCCAGCAGTCCTTCTCCTGGGGACAGTGAGGGGCAGAGACGGTGGGGTGAGGAGGGCCCTCCGACCACAGACTCCAAGCACGACCTTGGGGTATCTGTGGGGGCCACTTGGGCTTACAGCGGCGGGGACATGCTGCCTGCCCCAGGCCCCAGGCCCCAGGCCCCAGCCCTCCTCCTCTGTGAACTGGAAAAAGGCACCCTTCCCTCAAGAGAAAATTGTAGAAAGTTGTATAGTATTGGACAACCATATGCCGTTCCCTTTCACATGTCTGGTGGCGTCCGGAGTATCAGACTTGGAGTTGAACAGGGACAGAAGATGACTGGCGCCCGGGAGAAAGAAGGGACCTAAGGACTATCCAGAATGTGCAGCCGTGTGCCTGGCCCCATGTGCTGCTAGGGGTTCTAGGCAGGGGCACCCCATCTCTCAGGGGCCCGGATGCTGCACCCACCATGAACTCCTTCATCTAAGTTGGTGTGTGTCTCTGAGGGGAGCCGTGTCCCCTTAAGACAGGACAGATGTGACCGGCACACTGCCTGGGCACCTGTACGCGGCATCCCGTGGCTACTCACCTCATTGTAGTTGTTCTGGTCCCTCATGTGGTTGACGATGAAGTTGGCCCCGTCCACACCTGGTTTCAGCTCACTGAACAGCTCCTGCTGGGCCTGCTCCAAGCCTTCGGGGGGCCGGCCTGCGGGCACAGGCAGGAGGTGGGCACGGGCCTCCCCCATCCCGCCTCCCACCGCTGGGCCAAACCCCTAGCCCGCAGGGACGCACGTGCCGGGGTGAGGCGCCGCGCCAGCCCGTGCCGCTCTGACTGCTTCTCGAACATGAGGTCGCTCCGAGACTTGAGCGAGAAGTACTCTTCTGCCTTGGAGATGTAACCCAGAGAGCTGCTCCTCCGAACCAGGGCCCCAGGGTGGGGTCCGTCCTCCTCTGGGAGGGACATGTGCAGGAACTTGGGCAGGGTCTCTAGGAAAAGCTGTAGCAGGTCAGGGGGACACAGGAAGGTGCGTTAACCAACGTGGGTTACCTCCACACGTCCAGACACCTGGGACTCCATTTCTGGCAGCTACAAAGTGCTAGAGGGAATTTGACAGGTGCGCTTAGCTGTGTAAACACTCTGCACATAGCGGTCGGACATGATCCCCAAAAGGGTCCCTCATGCCTCCCCAAGCACCTCTCGCCCTGGGAGGTAACCACCATCCTGGCCTCTATCACTAACGATGGGTTTTGCCTGCCCTGGAACTTCAGAGAAAGGAAACTGTGCAGTCTGTGTTCTGTGGTGTCTGGCTCCCTTCACATAAGGTTTCACTTGGTAGGGCTGTCCACCTGCGGCGGGGGACGGGGCATGTGTAGCCACCCTGGGTGCTTCACGGCGCTGGGGAGCTCACCCCCGCGAGAAATCGGGCGGTGGTTTTACCCAGACTCCCCTAGGGGGACCTGTGCGCAACCTCCAGCCGTGGGCTCCTGACCGCCCTCACCTTCCTGACCCCAGCGGACATCACGTGGGTGCTGGGCGTGCGGAAGTGGATGTTAAGCACGATGACACAGATCACCACGACGATGGCCACCAGCACCATGCCAAAGAGTAGGAACCTGTGGGCACACAGTCAACCTGCAGCCTCCGTGGCGTGGCGTGGCCGTGGGGCGTGGCCTGGCAGGGCTAGGAGGCGGGCGGAGGGGTGGCTTACTTGCCGATGAGGGGGATGGCTATGGACGTGGGGGGCAGCCGCTTGGAGATGAGCAGCAGGAAGACAGACTGGGCCAGGAGCACGGAGATGGCCATCGAGGTCTTCTCGCCACCTGGGGGAGCGGGAACTTAGCTGTGACCTCTGCTGTGGACCCTGCAGCCCTGTCCTCGAGGCCCTAATTGACATAATAGGCTCCGGAGTGAAAGGAACTGGGTTCCAATCCCAGCTCTGACACAGGCTGGGTGACCCTGGGCTCTAGTTCTCCCAGTGGTTAAACATCGTGAGGACCAAGTGAGAGGGTGTTGAACGCAGGTCACTGTCCTAGCTCTGAACCCTCCTAACCCACAGATCTGCATGTGTCCCTCTGTGCACAGACAGCCCCAGGAAAACATCCCAACTCCAGCCTTTCACTCAGAGGCCCCGGCCTGGCACCGCCCAGGTCTTCCCGCCTGGGCTCCTGAGCAGGCCATGCAGTGGCCGCGGACGGCTCTGTATCCACGTGCAATGCACCTGTCAACCTGTCTCAGCGGGGTAGGGACAGGGCAGCATTTGTCTCTGAGACTCGCTGTGCCTGCTCATCGTAAATGTCCTGCAGCCAAGCGAGCCCAGAGGACGGCACGTGACCATCCAGAACCAGGGGGTGCGGATGCCTGTCCCACGCCTGGCCTCCCATAGATGCCGTTATCCCCCTCTGACGCAGACGCTGAGGCTCCTGTGTGCCAGGCCCACAGACACACCCGGGGACCACAACAGCCCTGATCTCTGCCCTGGCAGACAGACAGTCTAGGGTCATTGGCCCTGTCCATTTGGGGGACGTGGGGCAGGGTCAGAGGCCTCCCCCTGGCTGGCAATAGTCCCCTCATGCCTGGTGGTGCCCTCTAGGTGGCTCCCAGGCGGAAGTGAGAGGCTGGGCTGGGTGGCATTGCTCTGGTGACCTGGGGGAAGGGGAGGGGCTGCCCAGGCAGCCCGGGGGCAGGGCCGGGCGCCGAGGCTCACAGTCGGCCGGCAGGTAGAAGACCAGGTTGATCATGAAAGAGATGAGCACGCAGGGCACCAGAATGTTGATGACGTAGAAGAGAGGCTTGCGGCGAATGATGAGGTAGAAGGTGACATCCTGGCGGCCGGGACTGTCCAGTGGGACAGTGAGGTCCACGTTGACCTTGGCTGGCCGGTGCACTATCTCCCACTCCCCGTTCTCTGAGGGCAGCACATGGATACCTTGGGGTCAGGCCAGGCAAGGGGCCGAGGGGGACCACGGGGCAGGATGAGGGGCTGGTGGATTGGGCCACCCCAAGGTGCAGCCAGGCCTGTCTGCCAGGCCCCGCAAGGGACACTCAGGAGGGCTCAGGTCCTGTGTGTGGGTCCTTTCCTGGGGATTGGGATGGAGGTTTCAGGCCGCAAGGGAGAAATATCCCTCTGGGATAAATATCTTTTTTTCTCCTTGGGAAGAATAAAAGCTGAGGCCATATGCAGCCCAAATAAGGAGCCTTAGGACAAACAAGGCAGTGAGAGTAAGAACCCCCTCCCCGACCTGTGATGGGTCAGTCCGATGTGGGTCACACCTAATGGACGGGAGCAAGTGGTGGGGGCCCCGTCAAAGATCTGAGCCTGGTCACAGGTATGGGGTGGGGCACTGGGAGGGGGTGACATACACCCTTATCAGGATGACAGCTGAAGCCCCAACCATACCCCTGGGTGCTCTGGGGACAGGGAAACTAACACCCCCTCACGTGTCAGCTACCTCCATCCCAGGGACCCTGCTCAGACCTAGACACCTGGGTGGGGATGGGGCACTGGTGCCCATCTGTCTCTGCCTTCGGGACACAATCCCCCAATCCGGCTTCTTTTCCTTTCAATGTGCTGCATTTGTGTCACACAAATGCAGCATGTTGGTATCAGTGTATGTGTGTCCCCGGAGGGAGGACTCAAGGGGCAGGCCCCACCTGCCCACCCCCCCAGCTGCTGCTCTCAGCACCTGTGAAGCCCTCGGGGTCGATGATGATCCACTCCACCGGGTAGAAGAGGCCGACTTTTTCTTCTTCCTGCTTCAGGCTCAGGGTGATCTCCTTGGAGGAGTACTTGAGCGAACTGGGGAGGGCGGTGGGCAGGGCGTGGTCCTCAGCCACTGGCTGGGGCCACTAATGGCGAAAGGCCCCACGGTCAGAAGGGCCACTGGGGGGGAGGGGAGCTCAATCAAGACTGAGGAGGAGCCTCTGCCTGCGGGTGGCCCCTGGCAGGGTGCCCTG